>SSNR01000014.1:3065458-3306722 GCA_006937965.1 Callopanchax toddi
CCCCCCCCCCCCCCCCCCCCGAGCACGCCTTTGCTGTCCGGCGGCTTCACGGCACAAACTGCGGAGCGCAGCGAAACAGTGCTCGCCCACATGATGGCGCCCCCAGGTGTCAGGGAGTGCATGGTGGTTGTAAAAACTAAAACTTTGCGACTGGAGCGGTCTACTGAAGACTCCCTTAATGACGTGTCAACACTAAAAATCCACGTTGAAGTTGTTGATTGATTCCTTTGATAACATGTATAATTGATAAAACAGACTTTTCTCCTCAAAGCAGCATCTGATGGTAAAAACGCTCATTTATTGTTTTGTATCTTGACACGCTGAACACACAAACTGATGCACCCAGGGGGGCCGCCAGGGATTTTGGGCCCCATGAAAAAATATCAAGTTGGGCCCGGTGGCGGCTCCATAGGGGTGCGCTGGGGCTCCGCCCTCCCTGATGTGAAGGGAGAACATTTTTTAAAATATATATAATATATATGAGATATTAGCTGTTGTTCTCCATCATCAACACTAGATTTGATATTTTATTGTGTTCAAGGTTATCATATCACGTTTATTAATTAAATTTATCAGGAGATTTTGTTTCATTGACCTCTCTGGTGAATTCTTTGAAAATCACTGGGATTTTTGGTTTGTGTTCTAAAAGCTACGTAAACAAATGGCCCCTTATGAGACCTCCATAATTTATTCAGCATCAAAACATCTGATTTCAAGGTATTTAGTGGAAGGTTTTCTTTATTTCCTTTAAGAAGGCTCTAATAGTAATCTCACAGTAATTTCTGTAACATTAACAGACTAAATAATAATGCTTCAGCTGCCCAGCATCAACACAGACTGTAAGTTGTTACTGATTCATATAATCATCATTGTGTGGAAAAATAATGTGTTTATCACAAAAAAACCCCATTTATGTTTATTTGTAATATGATGTCATTATACACATCACAGCATGCTGGCTTCTTTGCAGCATGTTTAGGTGAAACTAGTATTTGGGGGTATGTGGAAAATGAAGTATTTTTAAGGTAAATTATGTGGAGAAAAATATATTAATGCTTTAATCTTGTCACCTGTAAAAAATAAAACAACAAATCCTTTATTGACAGTAACTTTGAGTCATGGAGGAGTTGGATCAGTCAGCTGAACATATCAGCAGGTTTCAACCATAAAACTATTTACAACATGATGAGTCTCTGAAAACAGCTGTCAGGTTAAAGAACAGCAAAACTCTGCTGAAGTCCTGACAGATAAATATGTTTTTTAGTGTTTGATTGACTGAAATTGAAGCTGAAACCATTGAGTCGCGCTGAGAAACAGCTGAAGCTGCGCGCTGTAGAAGCGCTGCGCGCTCCCGTGATGAACTTTCACTTTATGACCAAACGCCTCTAACTCTCTGATAATGGATACACGTGTGTTAAAGTTGTTAGCGAGGTCCTGGAGAGAAGTAACACAGATGGTTAGACAGCTTCCCCGGTGCTGACAGGACAAACACGGAGGTTCTGACGGGAGGTTGGTCTGCTCCAGCTCCGTGTTTCCTTCAGCCGAAGAGACGTGACTCGGGCGGACTGTACCATTTCATGCCGATGTGAGGGGGGTTTCAAATAATTTTTTAAAATAAAGTAGTGACATCTGATATACATTTTATGAAGACAAAATGATTGTTTGCTTAATGTCTTAATTTTAACAAAAATACTGAGGAGTAAAGTACTTGTGATTTTTAAACTTAAAAAAATTATTATTTTTTAATTAGAGACTTTTTTGGGCCCCCTAAAAGTCGTGGGCTCTTAGAATCTTCCTAACCTTCCCCCCTTTACGGCGCCCCTGGATGCACCTCTGCTTTTGACTTTTTCCTGTCTTTGTTTTAGGACTTGGAACAACACATCAGCTGGTTGAGTTTTATCAGAAACACATCAGTTGTTCGTACAAAGCGTTTGACGTTTGTGTTGAACCGAGTTCATAACTGTCCCAGTGAAACATGTGGTCACCGAGCATCCTGCAGTCACGTTGTTTAAACAAAACCTCCTCCTCATCAGGATTTATTTGTAATCAAGTTATTCAGTGAATTGTTTGAACCCGAGTTTCAAGACAACAGCAACACTCTTTTTTTCGGATTGAGTTAGCCATTAGCTTGTTATTCTTGTAGGACCTAAAAGCGGTTTCTCCAAACTGAGTCTGTTCGATTAAAGCTATCAATAATAGGATGGTAATTATTGAAAGCTTTAATTAATTAAAAGCTGTAGTTTGTCATATATGTATATGTCTGTATATATAAATGAAGTATAAATGTATCATAAAGTGATATAATCCAGTTCGTAATATATTTTCTTCAAAAGGAGCGGTGGCCTAGAGGTAGGGAATGCCACCCTTCATGTGGGAGACCCAGGTTCAAATCCCAACATGACCATCTATCAGGGATGTACACAGTTGACAGATTAACTGTCGTTAATGACATAATTAAGTATAATATTTTTGCCCGGTTAACTGAAATTAGTCTTTTGCTTGTGTGTAATACATTTTTTTGTCACTAGAGGGCGCTAGAGTGCCGCTAGATGGAGAGGTGAGCTCGGGCTGATTAACTTTTAAGAGCTTCAATAGCTGGTTAAACAAAATGTTGGAAACGTGCATCCCAGCTACCTATCATTGGATGGTTAAGTCATTGTTTAGGGGCCTGTACAGGCCTACACACACGCACTGATGCAAAAAAAAACAAACCAGTCCATATATGGATGGAGGGCCAGAAATGTGTGAGTTGCAGGCCGGATCTGGCCCGCGGGCCGCCTATTGAATAGCCCTGCTTTACACAGATACACACTTCAGAATTGCAGAAAAATCTTTCAAAACTTTTAAGCTGATCTGGTTTGGTTTTAAAATGCAAGAAAAGCTCAAACAATTAAATGTTTTATCATATTTTTATATTTGAAAACGTATTGATGATAGAAATCCATAATTTTGAAGCACCCACTGGAATTTGTAAGGCGTTTTCTCTTCAAAGACTTGTGTTTAATCCTTTATAGGACAAATGACCATATTTAATCATTTGATTTAAAGATTTGATTTGCAGCCTAAAGCTGAAACTTTTACGAAAAAACTTTTTAAAAGTTAAAGAAAGAAAGAAAAGTAGTCCTCCGGTGTTTCCTTTATAAAGCGTTCAGCATCAACATGAGGATTTTCTCTTTAGCTGAACGCCTTCAGGACGTTCTGCTCCACTCCATGTTAGCTCTTCATTTTCATAACAACCCTTGTTTTGTACATTTTTTCTATTGATTCTTGCAGAAATGCACGTGATTACAAAACCTTAAATTCTTATGTGAATCTGGAATCCTGGGAGCAAACACTGGACTTCCTAAGGACCTGAAAGAGTAGCTGCAGCTCAAAGTTAAATCCTCATTGTTTGAATTGACTAGTTGGAGAAAATGCATGAATGAATTGATGCTGAAGAAGAAACCGTATGGATAAGTGGTGTCACACTCCACACTTGTCTGAAACATATTAGCATGGAGCTTCCTCCACTGATACCCGTCTGTTTCCTCTTCCTGTTTTGGCCAGCGCGAGGCCAGCGGAGGGTCACACGGGGTTTGAATCCACAAATGGAGGAGAAGAAGAAGGAGGAGGAGGAGGAGGGAATGAAAGAGGCGTGAGAGATGGACAACAGAGGATTGTGTGTTAGTAACGCAGTCACGTCCGGACGGGAAGGGAGCATAAAGGGACAGAAACAAAGTCTAATGTGAGACAGAAGAGCAAGGAGCAGCTTTAATTACAGATCTACACAAACAGAAAGGATTTCAGTAACTGAGCTGTGTTTGTGGCTCCAGACCAACTATAATTCAGTTTATATGAGGAAGAAACAATCACACATTTCAATGTGGGAACATTTTATACGGTTAGTGTTACGGTTTTAAACTTGATTTACAGCTCAACTGTTTTCGGCGTTTAAGGTTTTGCTGTTTTAACCAGAGATGACGAGTGCATACGTTTGATGGAACTACTAAAATACAAGGCTGAACACAATCAGGGCAAAACGAAAAGACAAACAGCTTCAACTCATACTTATGAAATCTGTTTAATTTTCTCCCAAATTTCACCTTAAGCATTTTTACTTTTCTTATTTCCACATCTCCATTCTAACCAGATTTATTCACCCAAGACGTGCATAATCATAAAGTCAATGAAAAGTAATTCAAGAAATCAATAGCTACAGATTGACTGATATTTACAGGGCTGCACATAAGCGGTGTGCAGGTTCGCATGCACACTAAACATGAGTGTGCAGCACTATGCTCCTTTGCACACCTGTGTTAATACGCAGTGTCGATCACATGTCCTACGATCACACACTGACATGCTATACCACAGTACAACGAGTGTACCGCAGGACAACGTACATGCCACATAGTGTCATTTGTTGTCTGCGTTTGACCGTCCCTGAGGAGCAGACAGCATCCTGTTCTTGCCCAGGGATCCTTCAACACATGACCTGAGCCTGGAATTGAACCCTGACCTGGGAAACGCCATAAAATATTCTGTTTCCAGTCTGGGGAAACATGTGAGAAACTAGAAACAGGATGTTTTTTGTTAGTGATGCAACATAAAACACATGGTATGTTTGAAAAGCTGTAAATAGCAGAGGAGCTGCGATATGATGGAGAGAATAAAACTCATTCAGCGTTTGCCAAGTTTGGTCAATCATCACTTTGGAAGAGATCTGCTGCAGCTTTTGTTCTGCTGCTAAAAATAACTCGTATCAAATAGTGAACTAGTCATGAGCACCACGTGACCAGCTTCTGCTTTTCATGCACTTTTTGACACTGTAGAGGAAGCTTTTGTTTTTAGTGTGTGCGTAGCTTCGTTTCTGTTTTCAGCAAATTGATTTCATTTTATTAATGCTGAAGCTGAGGTGTCATCGGTGTGGTATTGTTAAGATGAGCTGATGTACCGGCACCAGGAATCAGAAGAATGAGATTCTTACCAGAGCTGAAAGTGGCTGCACCACATTCCTTTGTAAAAATGCTTCACCGGACGGTAAATAAAGCTTTGAAGTGCAGCCGGAGCAACTCCGGTTGTTTTCTGCTGACGTCAGCTGGTTACGAAACGGCTCCGGCAGATAAGAGGCAGAAAAATGCTGCCGTTTTAACTGGTTTCAGATGAGTCTTGAATCCGGTTGTTTCATGTTTGTGTTAAGAATCAAGTTCTTAACGAGGTGCAATGTGATCTCCTGCAGGTTCTTCTCCATCCCTGTCCTCTAAGAAGCCCCGGAGCGGAGGCCTGTTCTCCAACCTGTTCTGCTGCCTGTGTCGGGACCAGCCTGAACCCCCACCAGTCAACAACAACGCCCCCCTCCTAGTCGAGGAGAATGGAACCGTCTCTAAGGTGGTCGGGTTTACACAGCATCTTATATTCACACATTTTATACCTCCGAAGGACAAGACAGTGCATTAAGGCAGGGGCGGATCTAGAGGGGGGGCCAGTGCCCCCCTGACAACAAGCTTGGCCCCCATATTAAGTGCTTAGTGTTTTAGAATGTACCCCTTTTAAAAAGCAGCTAGCCCCAGCCTAGCCCCCCCTCAAATTTTTTTCGAGAACCGCCACTGCATTAAGGTAATTTAAAAAATTTTTAATAATTGAAACTAGGGGGGGTAAAATTACAAGAAAAATCCCCTAAAATGCCAAGATTAAAACTTCTTAAATTTGCAAACAAATCATCAACATATTTCTGGTCAAAATCATAAACTCACAAAAATAGAACTGATATTTTTGACATAGTAAATTCATAAAATTGCCCCCAAAAAATAGATTTTTCCATGACTAGTCCTTTAACTTCCACACCAAGAAAACTTGTGAAAAAATGTATTTTTTGCATTTTTAATTTATTTGAGGCTATTAAAGTTATATTGATAATATAAAATTATGATCATATAATAATAATATTAGGGCAAACATTTTATATCTGTTTATTTAAACATATTTTTTGTGATTTTTGTTGTTTTTTTCCCCCTAGTTTAGTTCAGTCTTTGTTTTAATA
Source organism: Callopanchax toddi (assembly GCA_006937965.1). Lineage (NCBI taxonomy): Eukaryota > Metazoa > Chordata > Actinopteri > Cyprinodontiformes > Nothobranchiidae > Callopanchax > Callopanchax toddi. The sequence goes on from SSNR01000014.1 coordinate 3,071,478, forward strand.
GCATATAAGCACTATGCAATGCCAAGCTGCCAGTTAAAGGGTAAATGCAAAAAAAAAAAAAAATTAGATTGAGATATTTTAAATGTGGATTTTTGCAAGAAGAAAAAATGATGTTAAACAATGTCCATTGAGTTTTTTAAAATCATAAATTTGAGAGAAAGAGAGAAAAACAAACTTGTCTTCAGAATAAAGTCATAAATTTACAAGCAATTTTCCCATGATTAAACTTTTAACTTCACCAAGATAAAATTAAAAAAATTTTTTTGTATTTTTCATTTATTTAGGAATATAAATGTGAATGTAAAAAATAATAGTATTAATATTAAATTAATACCATGTATTTTTATTTTTAATATTTTAAGTCTTTTTTGGTTTAATAAATATTAATAAGTGAATATAAATATTTTAGTTGATATAAATATTTTCTAACCTTAAAAATCTCAAACGTTTTTCTGACGTTTTATCCTCCTCCCTGCTATTTTTTTCCTCAACAACGGTTCTAATCTGTCAGCGTAGAAGAATCTTAAAATCCAAGTTCTGTTTTGTTCTCGAAGTGACAGGAAACAAACTTTTCTGATTTTCAGGTCCAGGCGAAGCCACTGCTGCCTCCAGTGAAGTCAAAAGACTCTGGGAAAATCTGTGTGGTTATAGACCTGGATGAGACGTTAGTTCACAGCTCCTTTAAGGTGAGACTCCGGTGTCGTCTCCTGTGATTTTATATCGGCTCAGGATGGTCGTCTGTTGTGGTTTTAGTAGACTCAGTCTTTTAAAATGTTAGCAAAATTCCCATCCTATTTGTTGAAATCGACTCTTTTCTCTGTCAAATCAGCCTGTGAACAACGCAGATTTCATCATTCCTGTGGAAATAGATGGAACAGTACACCAGGTAACGCTAACGCCATGCCTTTTCCCATCATTCCAGCTGTGTGACGGCGTTTTTTGTGTTTTTTTTATAAGTAGGTACTGTCTGCGTTTGAGGGATTTGAAGGATGGCTGCTTGGATCAAGATGACATGCATGTGGGTCTGGGCCTGATTCAAGTAATCCAGGATAGGTTTGTTCAGACAAGCACAGCCTGTTCCGGGTGACTTGGTTCAGGAACGCTGCCCCAAGGCGCCAGCAAAGCAAGAAGAAGAAGAAGAAGAAAAAACCCTGATTTAATCCAAAAAATCCTTCATTTTTACTGTTTTTTTTTTTATCTTAATATTCCGCTTCCTTCCAAACCTGGCATGTCTGATTCTGCCGTGTGATATTTGAGAGTCATAAATTATTAAAGGAATGCATGAATTAAATTAGTAGAATTTCAGTCAAAGAAGTGGAAAGCATTTCCTCCGGCGCCTGTGATCTGCAGAAGCACGTTGCTTTTTAGAAAAACGAGCTGTGGACGGACCCGGTTTAAAGATTCCTGTGCGTTCCAGGTGTATGTCCTGAAGCGGCCGCACGTCGACGAGTTCCTCAAGAGGATGGGAGAGCTGTTCGAGTGCGTCCTGTTCACTGCCAGTTTAGCTAAGGTAACGATGAGCTGAAACGACACTCTTCTGTACAGGGTTGTTTTAGCTCAGCTGTCTTAAGGTCCAACCACATTTCCACATCTTTTCCCATCATCAAAATCAGCATTTTGTTGTAGAATCGCTGCAAAACCCCCAAATCATGACCCCTCCACTACCGTGCTTGACAGTTGGTACGAGCTGTTTGTGCTGATTTTGGTGTCTTTTAACCTGATTTTGGAGTTTCTCATCTGTTTTAGACTTGGGTCTGATCTTCAAAACACAAGACAACCCACACATGGCGATTAAGAAATCATGGATAAAACAGTTTTAGTTTTAAGCCGCCAATTTCCCGCGAAGCTTAGCCAACATCTGGGAGCCTTTGGTCATTCATAAGTGGTCAGACTGTGCCAGTAATGTTGCGCAATCATGTGCTTTTCACGAAAGATTACGCAATGGCGGTATAAAGGAGGTATGGGGGCGATCGTCGTGGTGTTGACATGCAGGGTTACGTGAGACGGAGTGCCTGTAGTAAACAGACAGTAGCTCCCAGTACCGTTCCAGTTTGCCATCCCGGCATACCTGGCAGTATTACACTGATTTGCTGGTACGGTGTCTTATGAAAGTGGCTTTACAGCGTGTGGTGTGCAACACGATAAAGACTACACACCACACATGAACCGATTTCATTCACGGACCTTCCCGGGTCAGATTGGACATCTCGCCAAATTTCTTGAGATCAAACGTGACTTCAGAGTAAACAAACATGGTGGACGAGGAGGATTTTAGACTCTTTCATCACATCGCTTTCTGATTGGCTGCATGCTCGTTTGTCCTTGGGGCACACCACACATTCTGCAATGTTGGGTCAAGATAATCCAACATGTTGAATATCCCTGATTTGTGATTGGAGTGGATTTGACGTCGAGTAGACCAACTTAACACACCACACACGGCAGGAATATCTGGTAAAATGAGCTTTAGAGCCTTTACGGCAATCAGGGTGTCCTTAAGATTGTCGGAAGGGGAGAATCGGGTCAAAAATGGGAATAATTATCTTGCTAGGAAAGTTCTCCAAGTTAGACTTTTTCAATCATTTTCTAGATGTTCTGAATTTTAACCTTTAGCCTGCTACCTGAGGCCTGTAGAGTTTAGGTAGTTCTTGGAGTATTGGGGCGCATTTTCCTAAATATCTGACCTTTAGGTGAAGTTGAACCAATTATATGCCCAAAAGAAAAAAGTGACTAAATTATCCTCTAAGCCATCCAATAATTGCGTTCTGCCTTTGTGTCAGTATGCAGACCCAGTCTCCGATCTCCTGGACAAATGGGGAGCGTTCCGCTGCCGCCTCTTTAGGGAGTCTTGCGTTTACCACCGAGGCAATTACGTCAAGGACCTGAGTCGCTTGGGTCGTGACCTCAACAAGGTCATCATTGTGGACAACTCCCCTGCCTCCTACATCTTCCACCCAGACAATGCAGTGAGTAAACAACACACGTCAGAGATTATGACACCTGATTATTCTCAGTTTACATTTTTACTTTATTTTTCTTTTGGAATCTTAACGTTTATAATCTGCTTTGGTTTAAAGTTGTTATGTATTGCTGAAATTTGTTTCCTTTAATCAAGGTTCCAGTGGCCTCGTGGTTCGACGACATGTCCGACACGGAGCTGCTGGACCTCATCCCGTTCTTCGAGAGGCTGAGCAAGGTGGACAACGTCTACACAGTCCTCAAGCAACAAGGGACCGCGAGCTAACGGCGCTCGACTCTTCATCTCAGCTCTGAGCGAATCGGCGTTTCTAAAACAAACGAATAAATGTGCACACACAAGCGAGGCTCCCGCTCCGGTTTCAGCTACCACTGCCCACCAGAACACAGGCTGCTTCACAGCTGACGGAGCCTCCACCCTCCTAGTTCCAAACTTTTTATTTAGATGTCTTTAGTGACTTTGACAGCAACAGTGCTGCCACCTACTGGTCAAACAAAGAAACTGGCCTGACATGAACCAGCTGATGTGGATGAATGTTTATGTGCTGAACTCAGTAGCCACGAATCCTCTGGACAGCACCTGGGTACTGGATTTCTCCACAATCCGGTCCTGTAAACTGTTTGCAAGCAGGAATCAAATCGAGATGATTTTTTTGGGAAAGGTTTACACTCAGATCAGGAACTGAAACGGTGTAGAAGTGATTGTAAATGTCTTTTGCGTCATCACACCCTCATTTTACAAGGCAGCAAACTGTTTGTCTACAGCAAAAAATAAACAGATCCTTAGTTTTTAAAGGTTTTAGGCCAATCTGATCAAGTATTTTTTGCAAAATTATGACAGTGTTATTAATTTAATCCCTAAAAAAAATTACAGCCGGGGCTGTAATCTCAATATATAATCAAGAGTTATTAAAAATACAGAAATGATTTGACAGCACTTTACATGTTTGTGTAGTTTATAGTGCAAAGACCCCGCTCACTGCAGAGATTTTTTTTTTTAAATTTTTGCTCAATTTGTGCACAAAACATTTAGAAAACAAGATTAAGGAGTGTTGAAATATGTCAAAATTTACAAATAAGTCGTATTTTTACCATTTTTTTTTTTTTACGATCAGTCCAGCTAGATCTGTTTAGGTTAGAGAAACCGGGTCCTCCTTAAAACCCGACACCAGTTCATATTAAATTGTGCACAAGCAAGCGAACGAGCAGCTCTTAGGTTTGGGTTTTTCGGGGCAATTTAAAACCAGGTTGACAGCCAGAATGCAAAAAAGAAAACTTGCACTTTTCTGTTGGTAAATCTCATGACCAGTTGACTCCGTAGAGTTAAGAGGTCCAGGACTGTTTCACAATAAAAACCTGGAATCAGTCGCTGTTAATGGTGACTCAAAGCTGGTGGCTTCAGGAGTGTCTGATTTGTTCTTTGCTTTAAAGCTACGCACAAATCTTGAGATTTTACTGTGCTTGGCGGACTATATTTGGATGATAAAGGAAGCTGTTTTGAGGCTTTTCGGTTGTTTTCTTCCCTAAGCGGTACTCACAGGCTAGAAACTGATTTCTAGGTGTTCAGTCCAGATCTAGGGGACAAATCCACCTTGAGAAACTCAACACTAACATTAAACAGCTCTCTGATACGTACGCGGTAATTCTGGATTGGTTTTGTTATCTGGCTGAGAATTTTACCCAGTTTTTTATAGAGGTTGACCGATGTGGTTTTTTTTTTTTTTTGATGGCCGACGCATTCTTAGAAACAAAATGGCCGATATACATTACTGTTTTTTTCTTTTTCATCCAATGTACTTTGAGACAAATAAATAATTGCTCAATTTAAAAAAATATATTTTTTAAAGAATTTGGACACATAAAAGTCATGACAAGAAATGTGTTTTGCTTTAACCTGTGTGGTGTATGTTAGGAAAGAATTGCAGATTAAAATATAGAATTTTAAATAATTTATCGTCCGTTTGACCTATAATTGGTCAACCTCTACTTTTAACTCCCATCATAGTTAAGCCACAGTAACATTTAATGTATCGTCACGAAAACTTTTTGACAGCAACTAAAGTTTTCCACATCTTGAGGCCAAAGGCATTGTGGGAAATGTAGTAAACGACTAATCAAGACAATTTAAGGCTGGATTTTTTTTTAAATGTACCTTGTAATATCTCATTTTCCTCTTAATGGTAAAGCATGGTTTGTTAAGATAAAGAGCAACGTGGACTCTTGATAGTTTTATCTCCCTTTATTGCGATGACAATGTCCTGTGTTTGACACTGATGAATGAAAATGGTGGGTTCGACTGTGAGCCTGGGTTGCAGGCTTTTCGATGGAGCAGGGAAGACTTGAGAGCTATTTCGTTATTTTTATATATTAAATAAAATTCTTGTCAATCAATAGCCTTTTTTTTGTTGAATAATTACTGTTTTTATTCATATTTTGCCCTGAAGTGGTCCTCTGATGAATATTTATAGTACGTTTCCCAGTCGGAAATGATGTAATTGCTGTTTTCATGAGAGACCTGGTTGGATACCTCGTATATTAGTAGGTAGTAGAATCAGAAACACCAGCAAACGACTAAAAAGATTTATAGTTTCTGACTGTTGTAGGCACATAACAGGGTAACTTTTGAAATGTGTATTTCCTTTAAGCCATCATCACATCTTGGTTAGATTTGTTTCGAATTCATTGGCAATGAAAAGTATTTATAGGAACATTCAGTCATTTTTGTCATCTGATTACATTTTTTTTTAACAAGTATTGTGTCACTGTGTGGGCCCATTTGCTGATACTGTACTTCTTACACATTAATAGATATGTATATGTTGTTTTGCACAGTAATAAAGCAAACAAATTTCATTAATATATGGAACATTCATTTTACTGTACTCCTGATTCATTAGATGTAACACTTTTTTTTTTTTTTTTTGGCTTCTGTTATCATACCAAATAATGTATGAATTGTGTAATGTAACCCCCCCCCCCCATAAATGCTCAATGTCAGTCCAAGAGACTTTTTGTGTGCACATCTTTTTAAATCGGGAGTAAATTTTAAAGCTAACACAAGCTAAAGGAAGTGAAATATCTTTATAAATTAGCAAAAATATAAAAAAAATAAATTATAAATTAGTTGCCTTTTTTCCAAACATTTTTTTTACTTATTTAGTTTGTATTCATGTTGAACATTGAAGCTTTTGTTCATCTTTATAAATGTTTTTGCTCAAAATGGTCAAGAGATAAATTCAAGATGGCGCTGCTTTTCTCGTCTTTAGCTTTGTCCACTAGGGGCGCTGTAACACATTATAGACACTACCAAAATAAGTTGGCAAGAAGAAGAGAAACCTGAGAGGACTTAACAATATGATTGAAATTATGAGGCCTAACAGTTCCAGACATGCATTTTGAAGAGAGGTAAGAGGCTTTTTGTAGAATTATCTAAGGTTTGAAACCTCAATGGTCGTTAGCTGTTTGAGCTAAATGCTAATGCTACAAGCTAAAACTTTAAACACTTGCAAACTTTCCCATTTAATTTATTATGCACATCACAACAGCTATTTTTGTGAATTCAAGTATTTTTGTTTATGGCATTTTATCAAACTATTGGCTCAAATTAATCAAATCTAGAAAATCCAGATGCAATCATTTATGCTAAATTTCTATTTATTGACCCATTGATAAGAAAAATCCTGTCCTGTAATTAAAATGATGAATATTCTTATTGTAGTTTCAATTAATTTACTTTTATAGCTTTAAAATAGTATAAATGCTTACTTAAAATTTTATATTTAGGAAAATCAACTTTCTGGAGGGTTTAAAAAACCATTTATCTCAAAACTTTTATGCAAACAATCAAAAATTTTGCATTGAAACGGATTTTATAAAACAATACATTTTTTTTTGTTTTAAATTTTTTATTTGTACATTTAAAATTATTTTAGTTTGGTAACTTCATCAAAATACGTACAAGAATGTTTTGTGAAGCTTACTGATCAGTATCTAAATAACAGTAAATAATATCTACACTGTAAAAAAAATGCATATCTTGACTGTCCCAAAATGTCCACTCCATCTAGAATTTTTAAAACCTTAAATTTCAATAAAAATTCAATAGGGTGACTGGTTTTTGGAATCAGTTCATTCACTTTCCTTCTACTTTTTTTCCTCTACTCTCCAACCACCGTTAGCGTAGCGCTGCTTTTTGCTTTGCCCAGGGTAAACTTGACTGTCCCATTCATGTCCACATTAGTATCCTTCAGCGTGAGCTTGTGGACTGTCCCATGTTCTTCCAGGCGAACAGAAGGGCCTGAATGAAGGGTCACTCCATTTAAAGTCCAAACTGGAGGCTTGTTTATAGCGACCGATACCTCGCACTGGAAAGAAGCCGGCTCTGGTTCTGTCACCTCCACGTCCTTTAGGTCCTTCACCATCACAAGGGCCTGGGCTGCAATAAAACACAATATCAGAATATAAATGTCATTATCCTGGAGAAAAATAGCAAGATTTAGCTCTTTGAGCTTACCTTCAACCATCAGTTTTGCTTTGGAGGTGTGCTCCCCAACCTCAACAGTGTAAGTGCCCTCATCCTCCACGGCTACCTGCTGGATTACCAGTTTATGGGTGCAGCCATCAGCTGAAATCTCCACCCGATCTGAAGAAACCAGCTCTTCTTTGCCTTTATACCAGGTCGCACTGCAGCGAGGGGATGAAACGGTGCATTCAAGAATCACTCGATGTTTCTCCAGGGCCGTTCTGTCCCGCAGTGGTTTTACGATAGAAACAGGAAGTTCTGAAATTAAAAGAACATTTTAAATATTTAAATTTAAGTTGGTACCAAGCGAAGTAAAGTAGAGAGAAACGTGACTCACCTTCTACTTCGAGATAAGCTGTTGATTCAACATCTCTGGCTACAAAACGGATTTCTCCAGCATCTTCAGCTTTAATGTTACACATCAGCAGGAAGTGTTTGGTCCCTGGAGGGTGACACTGATTTAAATCTCACTGTTATAAATGAGTGGAGCAAGTAATGATCGCTATTTCAAGTTCCGATCTCTAGATTCTTGGTAAATACCCAAACGTTTGTTACACCACCTATCGACATCTTTCAATTCTGACCTTCAGTGCGGATCTTTGTGGTGCTGCTGGGCCGGATCTTGTAACCATCTTTGTACCACTCCCCGGTCACATCATCCAGAGAAACCTCACACATAAAGACAGCATTCTGGTCCTCCTGGATGTAAAGATCCTCAAGATCTTGTACCATCTCTAACTTGTGCTCTGAATTTAGGGAAGAAATTCAAATATTTCTTGACTTTGACCACCAGATGGAGACATACCACCATTGATATCCAGGGTACTTCATTGATGAAACCAAACTAAGATTAGTTTTACATTTAAACATCTAATAATATGTATGTACTGTTATGAAAGAGTGTGATCAAATGTTACCATAAACTTCCAGTGAACAGGATGTGTTGATTTCCCCTGTGTCACATTTGTAGAAGCCAGAATCAGCCCGGGAGCACAGGAGGATCTGGCAGAACCGCTTTCGGCCCATGGAGTAGATCCGGTGGTTCTTCCCAGGCTTCAGCTCAGCCCCGTTCTGATTTACAGAGGAGAGGAAGGGGTTTTGATTCATTCTTTTAAAGTAGAAAGAATCAATACTCTATAGAAAAATAGAAAATGTTTTTGTTTACCTTAAACCATCTGACTTCCACATTTTGTCTGGAGAATTCACACTCCAAAGTGACAGGAAACTCCTCTTCCACACGGATGTCGGTCAGGGGTTTCAGGATAGCCACAGGTGTTTCTGTCAATCAGCCATCAAAACAAACAACACGGCTAATGAAGTTAGTCCTTTAAGGGACGTTTCCGTCATTCTAAAGTTGTCTGCTCGCTTTGAGTGGGTATGGTCCTTACTGTTAATAAACAGCTGATACTTAATATCTCTTTAAAGTCAGAATCCACTCTCTAATTTAGTCCTTAATGCAAGTGTTAAAGTTCATTCAGTCTTTCTGGCTTTTTTAAAAATAAACAAATCAAACCACTTGTATGTACCTTTGACTGTGAGCCTTGCAGTGGTGCGCACCCCTTCAGCTGAAAAGACGATGGTGCCCGTGTCCTCCAGAGTCAAGTTGGACAATGTAAGGCCGTGTACCAGCCCATTGGTGCTCACTCGCCACTGGTTGTTTGGCTTCACCCGGATGCCGTCCTTCTGCCAAATCCCTTCCACGTCTGTGTGGGAGAGCTCCACCTCAAAGGAGGCGGCCTCTCGTTCAAAGGTTTCTTGGTCAGTTAGGCCCTTGCGGACGGAGATCTTTCGGGCTGAATTAAAGATATGGTAAAAGTTTGTGAAATGTGTTAAATCTCTGCAAAAATATCTAGGCAAAGTCTTGAATTGGAGTTTTTGTACATTTTGGGAGTAAAAATTTAAACATACTTCTTTAAGCGAAGCTAATACTTTTTCTGTACATGATAGTACTTTCAAGGACAACAAGAATGCTCACATATACAATATTGGCTTTGCAAACGCCATCTATTGTCACAATGTCACTTAGTGTTGTGTAACAGGAAGGTTCTTCACATGTACAGCTATTCTTAGTATCTATTTGCACTGTCATACTGTGAAGAACATAATATGTACTGCTTTTTACTAACCAGACCTCATTTGTTATGGATGAAATGGTAGCTGAATATTTTCTACTTATTTTAGTTCCCTAGATGTCAGAATAAAAGTCTCAAAAAGTGAGCATTTGGACTTTGGTGTTGGTTCCATTTCCTCACACACATCACTTCCTGCTTTTTCAAATGGCCGTAATCACTTTATGGTGGAATTGAATTGAACTGCTCGAAATAATAACTGCGTCCTGTCTACAAGGCTCTCTTTAGGCGCAGTGGGACATTTCTTAACATGCAATTTATAGTTTTGTTTACTTCTAAAAAAGAGGAGGGCAGAAAGGAGAGATTAGACATTGAAATTGGTAAGTAGTTAGTTACAAATAGTTTGGAATCCTTTTAAATGACATTTTTGTTTTGTGACTGATGTAAAAAATCAAAAGTTTTCAGTAGTTATTGGTTACGTGCCATGAAAAATGCTAAACAAACAAAGCATTTTTTTCTTGAAAAGACTTAAGCCTGGGTCACACAGGAGACTTCAGCGCCGCGCCACGGTGCGCCCGGGCTGTAATTTAAAAACAAAACCATTATAGTCAGTGAGAGTGGTCACACAGAGACCGCCACTGCATGTCCCAGAAGTGCTGGTTTGTGCCTCGGCGTTAAAGATACGCACCAGTTAAATATTTATTCAAACATGACGGTAGCGCTTCATTCTTCTTGTTCTAGGTTCTCGTGAGATATTGTGACTTTTGCGTGATTTTGCAAGCTGCGTTCAAGGGTGCTCCACTTTTAGGAATGTGTCCTGAGACCAGAAGACTCGCCAAAGACGTGGCGCTACCGCGGCGTGGCGTTGAAGTCTTTTGTGTGACCCAGGCTTTACAAAAGATGACTTTGCCTGTTGTCTAAACTATGTGTAAATTTGCTTGAAAGGCTGTACAAAATGTAGAAAGCTTGAATTTTAGCGTATTCCTTTGGGCTAAATTTGTACAGGTCAAATAAAGCCTAGCTTTCAATGTTGACTTTGTGGCTAAAATTAGAAATTCCAAACAGGTTGTTAATCAAATTCTCCATGTCATTATCTGAGCTAATGAAGGGCAGTGACTAGCCAACCTGATAAAAAGTGTCTCTGGACATCAAGTGTTTGGGGCTATTTTTTTGGACACGTAAAGCTTCAAAGCAGAGCTGTAGTCTCACTTTATTTTGTTTTACTACCAAACATCCAAAGAGTTCTATTTACCACTAGTGTGGTTGGGTTTCTTTCTCCCAAGAAGGTCATGATTATTGTGCAGGGGCTAAGTACCCAGATGTGTTGGTCCAATTCGTAGACTGATTTTATTCAAACATCTGTTTGTGTACATCTCAATAAAGACTACTTACGTTCTACATTGAGTTTGACCTGCGTCCGGTCGTGCAGAGTCTCACAGCGGTAAGTTCCTCGGTCCGACAGAGTCAGGTTTTGGATAGTGAGGCAGCGTTTACAACCGTTCTGGGCCAGCGTATGTCGAGGACCAGATTGGATGACCACCCCTTGCCTCATCCACTGGACTTCGCCGGTCTCCAAGCTGATTTCTGTCTCCAAGGTGGCCTCACCATATTCTTCTGCTGTAACCATCTCCATTTTCTTTGTAAACATGACCTGAGCCTCTGAAAACATTAAGGAGTGGTTCAAATGAAGAGCACAGATACCCGCTTTTATTTTGAGTGTCTAGTTTTTTGATTTCGGACTTACCCTGAACCTTAAGACTGGCTTTGCTCATCTTTCCTTCAGCTTCTGCTGTAATCTTTGAGGAGTCCAACAGTTGGCACTTTTTGATGACTAAGGTGTGGCACATGCCGATCTGCGTTGCTTGAAAACGATTACCCAAGATAATCGGTTCATTATCCATGAGCCAAACCAACTGTACGTCTTCAGGAGAAACCACACATTTAAAAGTAGCATCTTCTCCTTCTAGCACAGTTGTGTTGTGAAGCTCTGTGAGGAACTCAACAAATCGAGGCACTGAAGAGACATTAGGCAAAGAATTAGGCTTCCAACTCTTGTAAGAAAAGTTTTTTTAAAAGGTAAGATTTTATGCACGCTTACTCTCTACTCTCAGTGTTGCAGTGGTCTGGTCATCTTTGGACTCACAGGTATACTGCCCTCCATCCTCTCGAGTTAAACGATGGATGGTCAAGCTACGCTCAACTCCATTTGCTCGGATGGAGAATCTCCTGTTTGGGACCACTTCTATACCGTTTTTGAGCCACTGAACATCTGCTTTTGGTTTGCAAACCTCACAGCGCAAGGTTACCATGCCGTCAGCATGAGCCACGGTGTCGTGGAGGGGCCTCACAAACTTAATTCTCATTTCTGCAATACAAAAGAATGAGGTTTTCATGAGCTTTTAGGCCAAATTGGGGTTCTCTACCAATGCTTTTCTAAATGACAAAATGAGAGGAAAGTTTTAACCTTTCACTAGTAGACTGAAGTGTATCTGGTCTGTGTTGACATCACAGGTGTATTCGCCAGCATCAGAGCGCCTCAAAGGCTCAATGGTAAGAGTGCGTTGATGGCCTTCCATTAGCGCTTTGAAGCGTTCGCCTTCGACTGGCGTCCAGTCTTTCAGCCAGCGTACAATGGCGCTTTCTTTGGATACATAGCTTGTTAGGGTCAAGCTCTCTGCCTCGTATCCCGTCACAACAATGTCGTCCTCTTTGTTCACAAATGTAACTGGGGTCTCTGTGTTAGATACGAAAAAAATGCAAATATAGGTTATCTTTTGTGACTTATCTTCTTCCCTGTTGACCCAAGAAACCTACATTTTGGGTTTGTACCTTGAATTCTGACAATGCTGACCATCTTGTCATCCACAGCATCACATACATACTTTCCAGAGTCTGAAGGCTGAATACACGAGATGATAATTTTCCTCAGAGTCCCGTAGCTCTCAATGCAGGTACGAGAGTCGTTGACAAGCAGCCTGTCATTAAAGTACCACTGGACTGGGGCACTGGCACGGGACAGCTCACAGGCCAAGATTAGCTCATCACCTGCCAACATTTCCTGGTAATCAGGATCACATGAGTTTCCTACAATGGTCACTGGAGGCTCTAAAACCAAAATACAAAAGGTCAAGCTTTTTTCCCAGAAAAACTAATTTTAGACAATAGAGAATGGTCTTGAAATATTACCTTCTACTGCAACCTGGAAGCTGATACTGTCATCTCCAACATCTAGGAAGTATTCTCCTGAATCTATGAGTTCAGCATTAAGGATCACCAAGGAGCGGAAAGCACCTTCATCCTCCTCACAGAACCTTTCATTTCCCTCAACACAACAGCCATTTTTATACCATTTGGCTTTCCCATTGGCTCTGGAGAGCTCACACTCCAGCACAACGTCATCTGAAACCAGGAACTTTAGGTTTGTCTTGATCTCTGACTTTCTTAAGATCTTCACTGGCGGCTCTGAGGAAATGGAAACACACACTAGTGTAAACGTTTTAAGCACTGGATGGCAACTTTACTACAAACTTTTCCTCCTACCTGAAACTTTGACCTGGAAGTCAATTTTGTCGTCAATAGCATCACAGGTGTATTTCCCAGAATCTTCTGGTGTTGGAGAGTTGATGGTCAGACGGCGAATGAGTCCATCCTCTGTGATGGTGATGTTGTTGCTTTGCTCGATTCCTTTGCCGTTTAACTGCCACCTAACTTCTGCTGTTGGCCGCGAGACCTCAATCTCCAGAACGACCGGTTCACCGACAAAACACTTCAGTTTTTCAGGAGCATTTTTGGGACGAGTGAGCTTTACTGGTGGCTCTACACAAAAAAGGAGTAAAGAAGTGACTAGAAAGGAGAAAGAATCTTTGTATTGGTAGAAAATATTTCATGCTAAATGTCATCCTGCTAACCTGTAATAGTAACCAGGAAGGCCACTGAGTCATTTTCAGTATCACATATGTACTCCCCTGTGTCATTTACAGAGGTTAAAAGTATAACTAGTCGTCGTTTGGCTCCGTCTACTTCCAGAATTAAGTTTTGGCCCTCGTCTACCTCTAAACTGTCTTTGTACCACCGAACTGGAGCATCCGCTTGAGAGATCTCACAGCTGAGTTCCAGTCTTTCTGAAGCAGCATGGGTCAGTTCCACCTCTGACTCACTAGGAGAAATGATTCTTACTGGTGTCTCTGGTGCAGGAGAAAGATATTTCAGTTAAACTGATAAAATATATTATTATACGGGAGAATTTAATGGATTTACCTGTAACAGTTAGCTGGAAAAAGATGGAGTCGCCATCAGTTTCACAGACATACTCTCCGCTATCTTCCCCTGAGCTGCTGAGGATGTTCAGCCTCCTGTAAGGACCCTCAGATATTAGCCGGATGTTATCAGTTTCCTGCACTTGATGGCCATTCTTGAACCATTGCACCTTCCCGCTGGAACGAGATAACTCGCACTGCAAGTTGATCTCGTCTGAAACGTAGCTCTCCATCACAATGTCGTTCTTAGGTTCCACAATCATCACTGGAGGCTCTAGAGTTTTTTTTTAACCAGTTAATACATTAGATTTTCTGTAAATAAAAATGCATTTCAACACAGCGTGAACCAGAGGTGTACCTTTGACGTTGACTGTAAACTCCATGCTATTGTTTCCGGCTTGGCAGGTGTAACTTCCAGCATCTGATGTTTCTGCAGACCGGATGATTAGCCTCCTCATGGTTCCCTCTGCCTGCAGGGTAATGTTGTCAGTCGGCTGGATCTCACAGCCATCCTTATACCTTGGGAATAAATTAGACATAAACAAACCATATTAATCTTACGCAACAGTGATAAACACCCCTAAAACATTCATTTAAATCTTCCATCTTTAGATAATTGTTTTATAATTCAATTATGTATTATAATTATCATTATTCACCACTGAAAGGTGATAATGTTTTTGGCCGTGTTTTTGTTCGTCTCTGGTAGCGAAATATCTCAGGAGAACCTTGGACCGTTCTTAGATGTGCATCTACAACTGATTAACTTTTCAGGTCAACCTGATTCGAGATGGCTCCCACAGCTAATCAAAGATAACAAACACAAAAATGGCTATAGCGCAGTCAATATTACAGATATTCAGTTAAAATTTGATTTGAAATTAGCTGAAAGGCAAATACAACACATACTCATACTCACAACATGCATGTTGCCTAACATTATTTACAATTCTTGACTAAAACAGTTGTAACTCCATATTTCTCAACACGAGATGATCATCATTTAAAAATATTGACATGAAAGAAGTTGAGTGATTCACAAAATTTTTATTTACTTTTTCAACTTCATGTTGATAAGAGGCAGCCCAAATGTAGTTTAGCATCACCAGAGTGTTGGTGTGTGTTAGGCTTGGGCAGTATCCAAATTTTGATACCTCCATTTTTATTGCGGTGTACGGTATTACCATGACCAGCGTTGGACTGGGACCATAATTCGGCCCGGGATGGTGGTGGGGGCGGGGGTATTCCCTTGTTTACTGAAGCACGCAAACACACCTGCGGCCATACGAGTGAAGCACTTTGGGTGCCTTGAAAAGCACTACATACATTTTTATCCCTAATTAATATTATTAACTCTTTAAAAGTAAGAAACAATACTTCTCTGAAGTAGTTGCCAACAAAGCATCCACAAATGGAGAGTGTTGTATAAAAATAGGGTTGAAAATAGGGTCTTTGAAGCATATGTTTCGATTGGAAACATTTGCCACCAAATTCAATAAACAAAATTTAAATGACAAACAAGAGACCTGATGAGACACAAATATAGAAACGTTTGAGAATGCCTTGTTTCTTTCTAACTTTCCTCAAGATTATTGTTCGAGATAGCATGAACTCCTAGTCCTTCATGAGGTTTAGACTATTGACGCTTTTCTTTTCTCCTACCACACGACTTCAGCATCATCTCTGGAGACATGGCAGAGTAGGACTACAGGGTCCAGTTCCATGCTGCTCTTATGAAGCTCTTCGTCCTGGACTGGGCTGAACTCTACTGGAGGTCCTATAAACACAAGAAGATGGGACCAATTACGCTCAGCTGCTGCCACAAAAGGTAAAGATTCATTGATTAAGTAATAAACCAACATCACTTTAGTTCAAGGTCTCAATTTAATTTGCTTTATTAAATATTTAATAAAGAAACTATAAAACCAAATTACAAAGATTAAATTTAGTATCCAGATCTGCATGAAACATAAAATTCAAGAAATGCTTGTTAGTTTGCATTTTTAAAGATGTTGTACCTGCAACATCCACTTTAAACTTGATGACATCCTCTGAAGTTTGACACGTATAAACCCCAGAGTGAGACTCGTCAGCGGACTGGATCACAATCCTTCTCATGTTCCTGTCCGACTGGATGTTAAGTCCATCGGCCGCCTGGAGTTCCATGCCATCTTTGAACCAGGAAACTTTAGCGAATGAATGGGAAACCTCACAGTAGAGCACAATGGCATCACCAGTTTCCACCTTCTTATTGCTGTCTGCCTCTGACAGAGGGGTGAATTTGACCACAGCAGCTGTGAAGAAATTAAGTCATAAAATACGCAAGCTGCAATGAAATGCATCTAAACCATTAAAAGTTATGGATATTTAGACTTACGTTTGACCTTGAGCACGGCTGAATCTCTGACTCCATTGGCTATGAACGTGATCTCTGCGGAGTCCTCAGCTGTTTGAGTTTCATGGATCACCAGTGAATGTTTAGTTTTGTTGTGTTGTATTGAATACCGTGCACCGTGCTGCAGCTGTAAACTATTCAGAAACCAGGTTCCAACCATTGGGGCCGACAGTTCAATGGAGAAGTGAACGTCTTCGCCTTCAACTACCAATCCATCTTGAATTCGGCAGAGAATCTTTGGCCCTGGGACTAAGGAATATATATTTTTTAAAAACCTGCCTTCTTTTCATTTTTCCTCCATATAAAAATTGATGTGCTACTCACCAAGATGGACAACCTTAGGAAACTCCACGTGACCACTCCGTCCATACTTATTGATGCAGCAGACACGGAAGCGGTAGTTGCCTTCGCACGGCACGCTGTCACCGTTGACCTCGGCTGAAGTGGCGGTGTCTGAGGTGAAACACTTCTGCCAGTCCTGAGAGCCTACTTCCTGCCTCTCCAGGACAAAGATGGAGCGGGTGGTGGTCTGGCTGTTGGGAGCGGGCGTCCAGGTGAGTAGAGCACTGTTGGGTCTGTCTACGTCCATTTTGGCATCCACAGGACAGATGGGAGGGCAGTGTCTGGTGGCTTTAGAAAGACATGTGGAACATAACTGTGTTTATGTCCACAACAGATTAAAAATATATCTACACATAATGTAATGGAGTGAGTTACGTTCAGTTAGGTGCTTTGAGGGAGAAAAAAAGCCAGGTCGGCAGTAAAAACCTGGTATTTAGAAACATCTCTAGCCAATCAAAAGTGTTTTGAAAGAAGGTTTTTTTGCTGGTCTACTTTGTGGCACAGCCATAATTATTTTGCAGAATGCCCTGCATGGAATACATTTCCAGATTAGCAATGCAGTTAAAACACAGGATGTAGACAAATCAAGCAATTTCAAATATAGCTGAGATGTCCTCGTATTAGTAGCAATGGGAGAGTTTATACATTTATTAGAAATATGTTGCTTTTATATTTGAGACCTCTCATTCTGATCTGCATTGATTAAAAAAAAGAAACGCAAACCCTAGGTCTCAAAGTTGTGTTTGGGGTCGCAAGAGTGGGTACAGCTACTTTTTTCATCATAGGAATACACCTTATGTAAAACTAAGTCTTTCACCAAAGCTCTGAAACTGACAATGTTATCTTGTATATAAAAGACAAGATGAATAACAGCATCTCTTTGGCTACATAGTCAACATTGGTCATGTGACTTCCTTTCTTCAGAGTTAAATGTCAGATATACATCATGATGGTGTTTGGATGAACAGTGATCCATTAGGGTTAGGGTTAGGTTGACCTGGATGTTTTAACAAACTATCACAGACACATTAGTTATATTTTATGATTGTAGACACAACCAGCATTGGCTGGCCTAAACTTACCTTTGACTTTGAGACGGGATGAAGTTTTGGATCTTCCTGCGATAAATGTCACAACTCCTGAGTCATGGTAAGCCACGTTGACAAAGACCAGAATATGAGTCTTGCCAAAAGATTTGAGGATCGTTTGGTGTGTCTCGAGTAGCTTTAACCCATCTTTATACCAGTGGACCTCCATATCGTCGCTCTCCACCTCAACGCAGAACGCAGCATTCTCGCCCTCCAGAACTTCCAATTTTCGTGGAAGTTTACGAACAATGGTACCTGTAAGTATAAAAATGTTTTACTCAGGTTTATTTGTAATGTTTGTTATGAATAGAGTTTTATCCCACAAAGAGATCATTTACTAAGACTTCATCACATTGATTCAGTTTGAGTTGTTGCATATCATGTTAAAGTTTAAATTTAGAAGATTTTAACGTGTAACAGTGAAAATGCAAGAATAATACAACAGCTTAGCACGTTTAAAATAAGTTGCCTACCTTTAACTGATAGCTCAGCAATGCTCTTTCCTCCATCAGGCATCTCGCAAAGATAAACTCCATCGTCATCTGTTCCGACATCTTGGATGGTGAGTCTTCGCCTGGTTCCTTTCTGCTCCATTCCATATTTACTGCTGGGCATCAGCCTCTGGTCCTCAAGGTACCAGGCAGCTGGGATCATCTCATCAGGTACCTCACACTCCAGCACGGCCACATCCCTTTCCTTCACCTCCACGTCTTTTAACGGGAGCCTGAATCGCACGGTTGAGCCTGAAGAACATCAAAATGTGATAATCGTTTGGTTCTGGTTGTGTCTGTTTATGGTGACATCAATAAAAAATGGGACTCAGTTTGAATATAAATGAATCTCTAAATTATGTCACTTGTTGATTAAGATTTCATCAAAGAACCATTTTGGATAGATAATAGATTGTATTACATACCTTTTACAGAGAGATGGACTGCACTAAGGGTGTTTCCAAGAGCATTTGAAGCAGCACACACATACAGCCCTGTGTCCTGTACTTTGCAGTACAGAACTTTCAAAGTGTAGTAACCCTCTCTGTCCTCAAATATCAGATGACGTCTGCCAGGCTCTAGGGGAACCCCATCTTTCTTCCAGATGATCTCAGGTTTAGGCTTGCCCGTCACAAAACAGCGAAACTTTGCGTGCTTCCCCTCTGTTACTGCAAACTTTTTGACTTTGGATGGGTTGACCGGCAGTTCTTCAGCAATCCTTGACAAACTGAACCGCCCACTTCTGTGCTTTGGTGACTTCTGACTGCTGCTGTGATCGTTCGAAGACATTTTACTGTCTTCTCTGTCTGGAACTGGCTCAACAAGGAGGACGGCGCCAGCCAAGGCATCACCGTGACAGTTCACAGCCTTGCACGTGTAGACACCTTTATCTGGCATGCGCGTCCTGTAGATCTTCAGCTGAAACCACCCCCCATCTTGATTGCTTACGCTGAAATGGGAACTCTCAAAGATATCATTCAGCTTTTTCCCATCTTTCTCCCAGACCACCTCGGGTAGAGGTGTGCCCCAGATTTTGCAGGAGAAAGCAGCATCCTCTCCACGATCCACACGAAGAGACAAAGGCTTGATGAGGAATCTTGGTTTGTCGTTTGATGTTAAATCGACCTCTCCTAGCTTGTTGTTGTACTTACTGTTCCACTTGTGCTCACCGTTTGTTTCCTCCCCATTTGAACCATTTACCACTGCACTGTAGCCGTTTAGGTATCCACCAAGCTCTTCATTTAGCTTCACTGCTTGTTTTTCACCATTTACCCCTGATTGCATCGCCTGCCCATCTTGTACAAGGGAATCTCCCTCTACTTTGAGTGAGGCTGCTGCGTACGTTTCACCTATTATATTTCTAGCCTTGCAGATGTATTGACCAGCATCTTGCAGGGTCACTCCCTTAATGGTTAGCAAGTATGCCTTTCCCTCCTCTGCAAGCTTGTACCGTCCTTCAGACAAGATTTGGACATTTTTACGTTCCCAGATGACATCTGGACGAGGGTCGCCACCAATTTGGCACCGTAGCGTAGCATCTGTTCCACACTGTGCCACTACAGGACGTGGATAGCCCAAAACACGAGGAGCACCACCAAGAATATCCATGACGAATGTCCCGTTTAGGTATACTGAATGAAGAACTATCTTATATCTGGTTTTGTTCCAAATTTAGCTTCTTATCTTTGGTGAAGTTGACTGTAGTTTGTGGACCCTGTCTGGGATCTGGCAGTCTGAAAACAAAACAAAACAACAAAAACAATATAAATATGTTTGTAGGGTAATATTCTTTCAGGCACAGATCCACATAATTCAATTCAGACATGATTTATAATCAGGGGTGCACATAACCAGTGTGCACCAGATTTTACGCATGCATACCAGATGCCTTTTCCCGTACGCGACTTTGCGAACCAGCGGCTTCGGGGTTCAGTCAGCGCCAGGTTCTCTCATGGAGTACCTCAATGAAAAAATTATGTGCACCCCGTTTATAATTATAGGAATTCAATGAAATCATTCAAACCTGAAAGAAGAATGTCAGTCTCAGCTTTATAAATACAGCATTTTACAAACAATAAAGGCTGCATCACAGTGCTGAACAGCAAAAAAATCCACCAAACAAATATCAAAAGTTCATTTTGAAGCACCTAATGTGACACCACTAACAATAGAAAAAACAAAAATATTTATAATATTCTCTAAATACAACAAAAACACATGAAATAAAAATCAAATTGTCAAGTTCTATTCAAACTAAATCCTGAGTAGATCTTTAGTAGTATCTTCCAGTTTCTAAGGCTTTGAGATATTACATGGAGAAATAGATTGTTCCACAGATTAAGACATCAGATAAGAGTATAATTCACTTATTGCTACTTTGTAAATACCCTGTAATAGTAATATAATTTTTTTTTACATTTACTTGGATTTCTGGGGATCATCTCAGGATGTATTTTTTTTTAGAATCTTTAATGGTGTCCCAATGGGAATCCATTGGTATAGAATGTAAAAAGGTGCTTAAATTCAAAACACCAACAACTATTTTAAGGTTAGCTTGCTAAGTAAGGTTTTAGCAGTTTAGCCAAGTGGTTTTTCAGCAAACCCAAAACACCCGGGGTTGTCTTACAGCTGGTGCTGTAACTCATTGAAGAGTGTATTTATAAAGTAGCCTGATGCTGGAAACCATGTGTCACAGTGCAGAAAAAAAACTGCATGAACACACATGGTGGATTCACTAATACATAAATATCCATACAAAATACATGTGAAAGTTAATGACATCCAGAATGTACTTGGTGTTTTTTTGTTTTCTCTGAGGAATGTACATTATTTTTGTTTTGCTGCCGTAATATGTTTTATTTTTTCATTTAATCATCTTTTATTTGGTACAATGAATTGCATTGTTCAGTGTACACTTACTAGTAGGGGTGGGCCATATCATATCATTCCAGGTAATACTGGTACATTTTTCTTGCCCAGGAAAAAACATCACGGCATGCTAATTTCATGACGTAACTACGTCACCCCACTACGGAGAACAGTACGCTCATATGTGTGTCATGCAGCATGGAGAGATTAAAATTATGGCGTGTAGGAAGCCTGTAATATCTAAGGCAGGAAACACCTCTAACTTCTTTGATCATCTCAAGCCTGCTGCAGCTAACAGTGGCTAACGCTATGAAAGTAAAGCAAAGTGAGCTAGTTAGCATGGCATTGCTAAGTCTTTTGCTAGTTGTAGTCTGTGTGCCAGAAAAAACAAACACGGATTTGATTTTATTACTACAGGAGCAGCAGTAGCTCTGTAGGGAGAGCATTTGTTCAACAACCGGAAGTAGTGCCGGTTTGAAACCTGCACCAACGGTTTACCCTCATTGCCTGCTGGTGGTAGTGGTCAGAGGGCTGGTGGCGCCTCTGTTTCTGGTCGCTTTGCCTCTGTAGCTCCATCAGCATGTTAATGACTAACTGATGTAAAGCGCTTTGTAGTCTACTGACTTCGAAAAGCGCTATACAAATGCGAAACATTTACATTTGTTTTTTGGGGCAAAACAGTTCACCCAGATCACCTGTTGGTGGTGGTCAGAGGTTCTGGTAGTGTCTGTGTCTGGTCACCTCTTTTTTGTTGCTATAATGTAGCTTCAGTAGGGTAGATTTATCGTTATCGTCAATTTACTCAAAAATATTGTGATATGATTTTTGGACCAGACCCCTACTTACTAGGCTTAGTTATACAAGAAGCATTTTCTTGACTCTATAAAAGTAAGAGTTTTCTGCTCCTGACATCTTCCAAAAAAAAAACATTTTTTACATGATTAAACATTCACAGGTGAAACTTACCTTTTCTCTACCATCCACTTCCTCAAAAGCGTTTAAAAACTGATGTCCTCAAAGCGATCAAGCATGTACCATTTGTTTCAGTTGACCCTCTCTTGGCAACCTGTTGATCTGCACAAAACCTCTTTACCTTTTGTTCCTTTCTTTCTCAGTTTGGAGATTTTAGTTTTAATTTGACAAAGCTCCAGGTCACTTCACAAAAAAAATAAATTTCCGTTCACGTTTGGTGGTTCGCGGTTGCAGGCGTCACTTCTTGGTTGTGTCCGTTTGGTTGGGCGTTACCTTGCAGGTGGCATGGAGGGAAATGACCAGGCTTTCGGCTGACTCTGCGGCGTACACATGGACTCTGATTCTGTCATTGTCCAACAGCTAAAGAGTAAGAGAAGGAATAGAGGGTGTGGGGGGGCTCAAATGAATGCTTTCGCAGCTGCTGCCACTGCAAGCCACCCTCTAAAAATACCAGCAGCTAACATGACGCAGGGCCAGATAAAGTTAGACGGTCCATTCACAGACTATGGTCCACTAAAGATAGAGAGGTCTGCATTGAATCACTCGGCTTTAAAGACCTCAGAAGTAAAGGACTTCCCTCCTACTAGAGTTCCTCGTGTAATGAATCATACTGACCTATAAAGGGGGTCACATTTTTATCACTTTAGCATTAGGACATGATTTATATAGAGAAGTGATTAACAAGGGGTTACATTGTTTGAATATTAGAATGCTGAGAGTTTTCTAACAATAGAGAAAAGCTGCATTTCTCCACTTTTTAAAGGGATTTAAAATTTGATGGATGACTACTAGTTACATCTAGTCTGTCTAGACGTGACTTTTAAGGTTTTTTATTTCTAAGCATAGTGTTTGGATCTGTTAAAGACAGCGTCTCACTCTATGTGACTTGTCGAGAAATCGCGAGCAACGTTTGTGAGGGCGTGAGGGGCAATTTGTTTTGTGGCAAAAACAATAACAACACAATATATACCTAATAGTTTACAGCTGTAGCTTCTGACAGGAGGTAACCTCTGCCTTAATCCAGAGGGCAAATCTGAAATTCAGTGAATGGGGGTAGCTAGTATGTATCAGGATACTTTTAGCCTTCCTCCTCACCTGTCTGCTGAGGTTCCCATACCAGCATATAAAGGGAAAAGTAATGATAGATTTGATGCACAATTCATAGAAAATAGTCATAAATGATCTGTATTGTAATCAGGGGTACGTAGTGGCAAAAGGAACTGGTATGCATGGATTATTTTGCGCGCTTATGTGCACCCCTGATTATAATTTAAATTTAATGTCTTGTCAATTAAAGAGATCTTTGGTTGATTTTGAAGTGATGTTCGTTCAGCTATTTATCCATAACCGCTTTGTGACATCACTCAAAGTGAGCAGAAGCACCAAGTAGTACTCTGAACAGATTAATACTCATGGCTATTCAGATCAGGAGCAACACTGTGGCAAATTAGGAGCTAATTTTTGTATAAAGTCTTCGCGGGCCACAAAGATGTTCTTTTTTATTAAAAAAAAAAAGCAAAAATGGTTTTATAGTGATTTTGTTTTATTTGAACTCGGGTTGGGAATTGACTTAGAATCGGTTCCAACAGACCAGTTCCCTTGGAGTTGTACACCTCCAACTCTGTCAATTCTTCTTAACAATTCTTGTTTCCGGTTTTCCTGAAATTTTGCATCACGGTACAATTACATCACACTCTTTGCAACGACTCGGGGGTCAAGGCGCTGCAGTGGTTCGGATCCGGACCCAGTGCCGGTTCTGTCCGGACATGAAGCTGCACCTCGTCAAGCCCCCTTCCTTGCTCGCACTGCACCTCCGACCACGGGGTGCGGATAGTCGGACAGAACCGGGGTATTGCTCTGTCAGACCTGTGAGAAGTGCATAGAAGCCTATCCCCCCAGGGGTTAAAGATGAATGACCAGAGGGGGATATCAAAAGCAGAGGGGGGTAAATCCCCCCCGACAAAATGCTCAAGAATTAATAAGGGAATTGTTAAGGAATTTGATTGATAGGCAGAATTGATAATAGCATTGATATTGATTAAAAAACGTATCAATTCCCATCCCTAATTTGAACAGCTAAAAAAAAAGACATAGTAGGGTCTTGTACATTTGCCTTAGTAAAAGAAAAGCATCAAATTTCCTGCATTTAATTGTTTTCTAGTCTAGTAAATTCTCACCCATTATCAGCAACAAGAACAGGGTCTGGGTGACTTTTTTTTTCATAGTAAAGCTGTTAGATTTAGTCAGGTTTTATGAACAGTGCTCACAAATCTGTTTTTAGTGAAAGTCAGTGAGGATTGTCGTTTTATTTACCAGGAAATTAATCAAAAGGAAAAACCTGGTTAAGAAAAGACTATTACTTTGGATCGGACTCAACCTTTAACATTTTAAGGAGACTTGAACTTTTCTGTATTTTGTATTTGGCATCACATTAGTAAAAATCTGAACATAAAAATGTTATGGTGTCTCTCTGCATCCACAACTGATGGAGGACTAAATTCTATCATTCCGAAAAATGTAGTTGATGGCTGCATAAAATCACTCAGAGGGCCGCAAGTGGCCTGCTGTTACTTCCTCTGCAAGTACTGACACTTATGCTGCTAACAACAGTCTCCCTCCATAACAGATCTGAATCTGCCGTTGGCACTTACTGCCTGCATTCTCAGACAATGGCTCTTTAAGCTATCGCTTCAAAGGTGTTTTGGACCACAGAGCCCCTGGTACACCCTGCTAGCTGTCCACAGAGATATTCGACCTTCAGCACAGGTCACATAACTCCTTTAGGAACATGCAGTTATAATAAATAAATTATTCATTCACAGAATTAGAGTAAAAACATATTAAACACATTTCCCTCTGTGATTAGGTTGTGTAAATCCATGTCATTTAGAAAACTCACCCATTCTGTCTCCATTTATGGCTGCTGTGACATTCGCCTCCATTCAGCCATCCCTCAGCTGTTAGTGACCTCATCAACAATCAAAAGGGACGGGGTTGCTCTTTGTCCAGAGGTCAGGTTTCAGTTTGAAAAGATGAAGAGGATTGAGAGTCTTTAGCGTTAACAATAGGCTAACAGTTAGCCTAGTTTAAAATCCAAGAAAGCATTTTCCTGGTAGTATACTCCTACTCCTGCATAAAACACACACAAAACCTCTAGAAAAGGGTGTAACTACTGTATACAGAATAAAACATATTAGACAGAGCCAGACATTGAAACTGAATCAGGATGCAAGATGAACTTTCATCACTTTACCGAGTGGATTTTTACACATTGTTGTATAGATCATTTCCCCTTTACTTTTCTTAAAACATAACTAGCTTTTTTTATTACTGTCCAGTAGATGGAGCCAAAGATTTATTTTTATTCAACTGTTTGACCTCAGATGAAAATCAACTAGACTTCAAATCCAAAAGAAGTGTTGATTTAAGGGGTGCATTCTTAAGTCTACATGACTTAAATTTCTCTAAGAGGAAAAGTGAGGGTGATTTTTGCATGAACTGTATAATTATACCCTGAAATAAACACTCATGTTGAGTAAAACTCCAAGTTTTAACAGCCCTCTATCGCTTGGAAGTTCCCAAATAATCCGTGTTGCATTTGTCAATATAATGTCATTTTTAGGGAAATCTAGAGTGTTTTTGGAAGTCTATGAAAGCGACGCCAGGACCCAGAGACGAGACGAAGCGTGTTCAGATGCACGTACGCACACGGGGACCGAACCCCATCCCTTCAATTTGTAAAAGAAAACACTGAGAGTACGCTGAGAATCAAAGGGGAGGGTGGTGATTAGGCGGTGCAGTGATATAGGGACGCATAGGGGTCAGGTGACCCCTGACATTTTAGCTCCGCCCCCTTCCACATGTAACCTGCAAGCATGCTGCGAGAGACAACAAGAGACTCTGGGAAAGACGGGAGGAGGGCCTTTTTTTCAGTATAAACAACATCTGCGTGGATAAGTGTGAGGAACAGAGAGGACTGAATGTATTCGGGTGCTTTTTTCTTTTTCTAATATTAGTCTTTTTTTTTTTTTTTCCCTGAAAGTAATTTTAGTTCTCAGATTGAATTTTTAAATTTACCAAGACTTTGAGGAAGCCTGGAGGTAGAAAACACGGACAAACGTAACTTCAAATACGCCACAAGCCTCGTTCAAACACTTGTTTCTGTTTTATTTGTGTATGGATTAACCAGATAAAGCCAGTCTTTGTGTTCTAGCCTGCTTTACAGTCTTCATAATACCAGGAGGATCTGATCCTCTCTTGGCTCAAGTTTCATAATTTACAAACAGAAACACAAAAGATCAGCATCAACATTAAAACCACATGGCCAATATTTTATTAAATCCTCTTTACGCAGTCCAGAAAGCTCTGACCAACCTTCAGGCACAACCCCCAGAAGAGCTGTGCTGTCGGATACCAAGATCCTTTCAGGTGGTGGCCTTTTTCCCCAGCAGATCCCATAAATGCTCAGCAAATCTGAGATTTAGTGAACCCAGAGGACAACTTATTTTGTTTAGAAAACTATTTTTCTTACAGGAATGTCCAAAGTGTGGCCGTTTGCAGACCTTAACGGTAGTTTCAAGTTTGTAATTTGCATAAAGTCCATTAAATCCTATGGAATAAATTTGCCCTGGCTCTCTCTCTCATACAGTAAACTAAGGGTAAAGCTAGAAAATAATCTTCCAAACAAAGATAACATTAAACGCATTTCCTGGGGAAAAATTAGAGCGTCTAAAGAGAAACAAAAGAAGTTTCAGTAGCATTTCACAGCAGTAATTCAACAATGGTAGAATTTTGTTTGACCAGATGATGCCAAAAAAAAACTTTTTTAAAGGTATATGTTCAGATTTTTTAACAAAAAATGCAGATAAATAAAAATATTCTTATAATGGAAATGGTTCAGGCAGCACATTTTTTGCTTTTTATTTAGTTTTACAGTAAATAGCACCACAAACCCTATTTTTTGAGTTTTACTGAAAACCAGACTTGTGAGGACCATTCACAAGGCTTCCACGCAGTAGTAAAAGGTAGTAAATGAAATGTGCTCAAATTAAGGCCCTTAAAAGGTAGTACATTTCTGTCACAAAATTAAAATATTTTAACCTTCCCCATTCGTTTAACTAAAAAGGGCTTTTTATCGTGCTGACAGGACAGCAGAGCCCTGGAAGCTGTTGATAGCTTTGCACATGCGCACAACAGTTTTATTTTTATACGCACAGAGCAGCGTTCCTGTAACTTCGAACTCCGAAACCACGACAACTGAAAATAAAACACTGGCTTGTGAAGTGTAAAATTTCATTTTGTCTATATCCAGAGAAGACATTATGTTCCAAGTCCTCTAGAACTGAGTTTGGAATGTTTGTGTTGGATGTCTTAGTCCAGGGTTCCGCGGGGTCTAAAAAAGACTAAAAAAAAGTCTCAAATTCATGACGTTAAATTTTAGTCCTAAAAAACGCCCAGATTCTCGTCTAATGTCTAAAATTTAAT
This sequence comes from Callopanchax toddi, assembly GCA_006937965.1. NCBI lineage: Eukaryota > Metazoa > Chordata > Actinopteri > Cyprinodontiformes > Nothobranchiidae > Callopanchax > Callopanchax toddi. Next base: position 3,098,941 of record SSNR01000014.1, read on the forward strand.
GAAGTCAAGTTTTAAATTTTAACTTGTTTATTCCTGAGAAGCGTTGGCCATAAAATACGCTGAGTAAAACTCTGAAATCTGAAGTTGTCTGCCTTTCTGGCGGCCCCTGATAGCCGGAAGCCGGTGGTGCTACCGCTAATAAACCACACAAAGAAGACGGAGGAAACGCTCAGTTTGAGACTCGCCAGACGGTCGGCCAGTGTTTGTAGACGGGATGGAGAGATTCTGAACGGTTGGTCATGACCTGTCGGATCAGACTGCACCGGTAGCTTCAGCATGTATTTATGTAGGTAAATTAATAAAATGTGTCCATGTGGTTATTATTTATTGATGCATGTCACCTATAATTTTGTTTATTTTATTTTTCATTCATTTTATTTAATTCATTTTTGAGATTATTTAGCTTCCTATTTATGCATTTGGTGGTCTAAAATTTCCTACATAACAGTCTCAAAACGTCTAAAATTTAACGTACTGAAATCTGCAAGAACCCTGAAGTGCTGCCCACTACCCACCCCCCCAAAAATGGGCCGCTGCGTGATGTGTTAGTAGTAAAAAATGTTGTTGAGGTAGTAAAAAAAGGTAGTAAATTCAGTTCTAGGTTTCCTGTTCAAACCCTGATTCATAAAACTTGATTAAATACAAAAATTGTTTTAAAATAACCCATTCTTGTCCCTGAAAATGGACAAAACGTTGGTTTTAGGACCAAGAAACTAGAAAACAATTGACCCTTCAAAAACATGGTGTTTGAGGCCTTTCTTTGATCAAGACTAACGTACTTATTATCTACAAAGATTTACAGATCCTTTTCTAAACATAACAAAACAAGTATACATTCATGGGAGTATTGTGTGTTTAATGTGTTGTTCAGTCAGTAAAAATAATAATCTTTGAATTGAAAAAAAATCTACATTTTTGGCCTGCTTGTACCTTTAACTTGGCGATTTTGGCCTATCTAAAGATAGACACATGGTTAAAAAGTCAAGTTTAACTTCTCTCTCTTTGATAGTGTGACTTTTCTGATTATATCTGAGTTTGCTGTGGTTATGACAAATTGATTTAGAAGTCATTAATATAAATCCATTCATTCACTGAAGTTAGATTATTCTCTCTGCCATGTTGAATTTTTGGAATCTGCTCACAAGAGACAAAGAGCTGAAAGTCTGGCCTACTCACTGCGCTCCATCATGGTGTTGTTTGGAGCATCAAATAACTAATTACAGGTAAACATGCTGTGTTTGATCACACAGCAGAAAAGTAGGAAGACTTCCTGCATTTTTTGACTGACATTTTGAGGATTTTCTTCAGACATGGACTCATTAGCTGTCCTTTCACCCTACATGATACATATGCATTCCCACCTAAAATAACCATAAAAATGCTGACTTTGTTTGTATTTGAACTAAAAATAGTTCTAAACATGTGGCATTTAACTATTTTAACAAGAAATTTCTGTTTTTATTTCTTTAATGAATGTGCCTTGAGCCAAGTTAGAGCTTTATAAGTGTATTTAGAGATGATTAAAACAATTTTTTTTTACCTTGTTATGTGAGTTTTCATCACATTTCCAACCTTCACCATCAACCAGCATATTTATGTTGTAGGCCAAGTTTTCCATTCCCAGGGTTTTGACTTTAGTTTTGTGTTTAAAACCTCTCGCTCGTCCTATTATTAGAACTTCATTCTGAACCTTTACACCATCATTCATTTATTTATACTCTTGTTTACACTAAAATAAAGAAGGATCCTGATGACTTGTGAACCTCTCCACAGTTTGTTCTTGTATTGTGTATAAATCCAGACCTGTATTTTGTGTTCAGCTGCACGGAGCTGATCCTGGATTTGGCCTTTAAGTCTGCTAGATATTGTATTTGTTTTAATAATGCAACCGAGTCAGATGGTGTATTGAATAAATATTGCGTCACTTTTATCATCAGAAGCAGATGTGAAACAAAGGCTTCCTGATGAGAAAGAAGACAAACTTTCAGCTGATAGAGGGCAGAAAAGTGCTGCGCTGTGGCTTTAAGGACTTCCTAGATCTACCAGTTCTAAGATTTTGTTTTAGGCATTCTTAACTTCTGTTTTTATCAATTAACATTTTTATGTGGTTACATTTACTCTCAGATTTTCTATGTAAAATATTTGGCTAAAAAATATAAAAGAACTTATTTTGACTAACAGTTTTATGGTTGCAATTTTTAAAAAAATGTATAAAAAAAATCATAATAATGTGAATGTTGTTAATTATTTGGGACAATATAATTTGGTATGCAACATCTGAAGTGTTAAATATAAACTACATAAAAGCCCTATAACATTTATTTATTTAGGATTTTAAAAAAACATGAGAATTTTAATATGTCGAACTAGAAGTTCAGACAATTAAAAAAAAAAGTACAGCTCAGACTTGCTGACTACCTTCCATAAGTACATTAAAGGTATTTAGAATAATATATGCAAGTTTTTTCTAGATGATCACAGTCTAGGGAGACATTATCTGCATAGATCACCGGGTTTATCCAGTTATTCTTGCAAACAGATGTCTTAATATCACCAGTCTGTTTAATAAATGGCTCTTTATTGATCTCTCTTCAGTATTTGTTAAACACAGCTGAGAACACAGGATATAAACACCAGCTGGTGATATTAAAAGAACCAACAATGTTTATAAACAGCGTTTAAAACTGTGTGTGAATTTTGAAAACGGGTACTGTTCCTATTCAGCCTATGTGATTGGTGTAAAAAAAATACACAAAAGTGTAGGAAGATGACAGACTTCTTAGTGAAACAGTTCTACAATATATTACTGCAAAAGGTGGCAGCTTCATTCAATAGTTATGTTATTTTACAAGTAAAATAACCGCTAGGGCGATATCCAAATTTTGATACCGTCAAACGTCCTCCACATTTTCCCGGTGTATACAGTATTACCGGTATTATTAACCCTCGGCCTGGGCATTTTCCGTCATGGCTCCCACCATGAGCACTTACAGCTGATGTTCAATTCGGACGGCTAGCGCTGTTGACTGGACAGACCCGCTGCTATACGAGCTCGCGCAGCAACAAGGAAATGCTGAGTAAAACAGGGGAGGGGGGAATCCACGTACTCTTCGTTATTTTGTTTCTGAGACGGAAACGGAATCACTGGAATTAGCCGTTGTTTGGTTTTTGCCTTGTCAAAATAAAATCGGAAATACGGCCAAACGGGAAAATCCCGCTGTTGACTGAAGCCCTAAGTGCGCGCCAACACATCCGCAGCTAAACGAGCTCGCGCAGCAACAAGGAAAACAAGTCGCTCGGTTAGTGGGCTGAGCGAGCGCCCCAGACTAAGTTACCATTGGCTTACCGGCAGTCCACCGCTGACCTTGTATTTTTTTCATGACAGTATTGAAATGGATACGTTGCTATTTTTCAATACCAGCTGTATACGATATTACCGTAATACTGCCCAAGCCTAGTTACAAGTGATCTTATTTTGGAACTTTCTTTCTTGTTGGGAATTTTTGCTGCAACTTTTCAGCTATGTGTTATAATGCGTAACCATGATGTTATACTGCTTAACCGACAGTAGGTAGAGTGTTTATCTCACGTCCGAAGGGTTTCCGGTTCAATCCCCGCTCCAGCTGGGTCACTTTGTTGTTGTGTCCTCAGGCAAGAAGCTTCACCCACATTGCCTCCTGGTGGTGGTGTCCGATAATAACACCTGGTGTATGGCAGCTCTGCCTCTGTGGCTACAATGTAGCTCACTGCCATGACTGACTGATGTAAAGCACTTTGTAGTCCGTGATTTAGAAAAGTGCAATAAAAATGTGGGACATTTAAATTAGAAATGTGAGACTTTTGACATCTCAAAAGTGCAGATTATACTCACACTGTGACCCAAAATCATAGATGAGTTAAAGAGGAGGAGGCATAGATGTAGAGCAGGAGCAAAGTGGAGAGAGAAAGATACAATGTAAACCATAAATCGTAACGGGGTACCTGAGCTGATGAGGACCTAGACTTCGACATCTATCCATTCGCCTTTTCAATTTTTTTGAGCGGACAAAAATTTGAAGAGGAGCGGAAATCAGGACATTTTATTGGCAAATAATTTTTTCATCAGGCATAGCAAAGAGTTGGTGTGGTATTAAAACACAGATGCTGTAAAACCATAGAAAGTAGGTCAACAATAGAGATCAGGAGCTGATTGGCTTCATATTGATCCGATACAGATTACGAAAAATGTCTTGATCAAGACCCCCATTTCAAGTAGAATTGGTGGTTCTATAAAAACTGAAAAATTTCAGATATAAATGCTTAGCAAGTAAAATAAGAACATCCTGTAGAAATTTGTTTAAAATCTGGAAATGATTTTTTTTTTACGAAACATAGATACTGAAGAATGAAAAATGCAACGCTTTGATCTAAATGTCCTAAAGTAGGATTATCATATACTATATAGTATTGCCAGTGTTGTCCATTTGCATGTATACCACAATATACATCACTATAAATAGTGAAAGTACTCCAGTGATAGCCCATTAACATTTTGAGACAGTTCTGCGTTATTTGCAGAAGTCAGCTGCAGCTGAAATGAGAGTGATTTCCGGCACACTGACATTTGCACTCAAGCAGAGTCACATAATGTACAAAAAGGGTTTTAGCGGCAGATGTGCATGTAAATTACATACGATCACACAGCCTGGGATGTTATGACAGATGTGAGGAGATCTGTAGATGCACGCCGTCACATCACTTAGCCGCTGGCAGCCATCTGCTGCACGCTTCGGTCAGTGCTTGCACTTCCCCTGTAATGATTTTAGATCTGATCTCACAAGCTTTTGCAGGATTTGATAAGAGGACATAATAAATAAGGATTTATTTAATGTTTTTAAGGTGGATTCATTAAGCAGCAAGGACCGTACTCCTCGACCTCGAGGAAACAGCCATACCTCATCACATGTCAATCATGTGCCTAAAAACTCCCACACAGCTGCTCTCTGGTAATGTGGTTAGTTGGCCATAATTAAGCAATGCCTTTAATTGGTAGCTTGTTATCTAATGGAGGTGTGTTAAAAAAGGAACAGAAAGCAAAAGATGTTTGATTTCCTGGTGGGAAATGTCTTAGACGGCTCTTTTTTCATGATAGATTTTTTATATTTTGTAGTGATGTAGTCAAGACCATCTAACTTTAAACCAAGTCTAGACCAAGACAATAAGATTTGAGACCAAGTCAACGACCACTTGACAACTTGAACGCAGCCAGGAGTTTCACACTCGGTTGCAGTAAAAGAAAAAAAAATTTTTACTGCGTTTTGACTGGTCTTGAGAAAAATGATAGATTCCAGCATGTCAGATATCTTAAGACCTTAAGAATGTGGTCTTAAAGGCATACTCCACCCAAAAGTGATTTTTGGGCTGTTGCCATATTTCCTGTAGATGGATAAGTGGGCAAAAATTATATATATGCAGCCCAGCTGTTATCCTGATCCAGCAGTACTACTTTAAGCATTAGCTTAGCAGAAAACAATGTAAGTGAATGGTAACAACTAGCATTGTGAGAAAAAAGTCCTTAAAACTCACTCAGTAGTGATATTAATGATACTAATTCTAATTAGTGACCTCAATAAACATATCAACTGCATGCGAAAATAAAATAAAAGGTACTATTTTATATTTGTGACTACTTTATGACAAAGAACAGCTGTAAGCCTCCACGGAAAGGTGCAAGGACATGACGCCGCGGCCTCAAAGACACCTACTTCCGTAAACACGTATCTGCACATTATTTGCAAACCTCAAACATGAAGAAAAATAACACATAGGCGCGAGCTGCACAGAGATTAAGAGATTCAAAAAACCTTAGCGTAGTAGCCAGTATTTGTGTTTATGGACATACGTAGGTGTCTTTGGGGCTGCTGTGTCATGTCCTTGTGCCTTTGTGTTACTTTTTGTACCTTTAAGACCGGTCTCGTCTACTACTACTGCTACTACAACACTAATATTTTGATTTTCTCTCTTTTTCTAAAAGTTGTCGCTCCTTTCTCAGTTGGATAGTTTTTTAAAACTTGCCTTCTTTCAGTGGAAAATCAAATAGTAGTTTATTAATACCCGTCAGTTACTTATCTGATGAGCACATGGGAATGAACTTTTAAAATTAGGGAAAAAGTGTTGAAGATGAATCTAGCAAGTGGCCCAGATAGATTAAAAATGGATCAAAATAGATACTCAGCTACAGTTGATAGACTGTGAGACAGATATAGAAAAGAGTTATTTAAAGACAGTATCCTGATGCTAGGGCTACTGTAACCATGGTTACCAGTTTGTGAGCGTGTGCTTGCACATGTCCTCCACATGAACTCTTTGCAGTTACGTTCTCTTCTGAAAGGGAGTGAAACTGTATTCCACGTCTCACATGTTCACTTGTTGCTGCTGAAATAGAAACACTAACTTTTTTCACCTTTTTGCTTTTGGCCTGTTTTTGCATCCCACATTAAAACCTATAAATCTAAAAGATCTATGCATATTTATTATTTGAGTGTTTGAGTTCTTAACCTCTTCTTTAAAACATTTGGAAATTAAGAAATACAGATGTATGGAGCCATCAACAAAGGAAGATGACAACTCCATGACGTCTCGCGTCTTATGCTAATCCAGGTCTCAGGAGCAGGATCCCCAGTGGGGTAGCCTAGACTGTCCTCTCAGACACCTCCACCAGCTCATACCGTGGCACCCCAAGGCATTTCCGGACTACCCTAGAAATATAATCCTTCCGGTGTGTTCTGGGTCAGCATGGGAGCTTTCTGCCAGCAGGACATGCCTGAAACACCTCGCCATGGAGGTGTCCAGAAGGTATCCTGACCAGATGGTCATCTGGTGGGACTCCAAGGTGTTCCCAGGCCATTTTGTGAGATGTAATCTATGGGTTTGCCTCACAGTCTCTTACCAGTAGAAAAAGTCTCAAACATGACCCATGGGAGATGTCCAGGACGTATCCTTACCAGATGCCATCTGGCATCTTTGGATGTAGGGGAGCAGTGACTCCCTCAGAGGGAGAGTACAGCTACTCTACGGAGGGAGCCCAGTTAGTTCTTTTTTGTGATTACCCACAACTTATGAATATATGAAGGTTGAAACTCTTCTTCTGACTCAGCTCATTTCTTCACCATGACAGATTTATTCAGCAGCCCCAATCAGCCTTTCAATCTCCCACTTCATTCTACTCCCACTTGTGAACAAGACTCCAAGATACTCAACAAACCCTAACTCTACACACTTAACAAACTAGACCAGACCAGAGATTTTTGAGCCATGTTTCCAGCATTGGTGAAAAATATTAATATACGTATAGAAAACAGTAATCATTCCCTTGACCTTTGCCTCCATATTCACTTTGGTCTTGTTCATTCTTAGTTTTGATCTCTGTCTTTTTTGACGTCCTTTTTGTTGTTGTTGTTGTTGTTGAGTCCAGTATTTAGGCCATTCCCTCACTTCCTTCAGCAAACACTGCTGATTGCATATCTTTGTAGCGAGCTTGTGACAGTTGTTGTCATTCAGATCTTACTCGTCACAGACTAAAGAACAAATCAGTGTGTATCTAAAACATGTTGAATACACACCAGGTTGGTGTAGACTCTTGGTCATCCAGGACACGAGATTTTTTTGATAACTTTAATGTTTTGAAGATGATTTTCTTCACATTCAATTAGCTTTTATAGTTTTTCAAGAAAAGTGTGAAGTTCCAAGTTTTTTGCTAGCTTAAATCCCACTTAAAAGCTAAAAAATGTTCTATTTAAATTTTTTTCTTATTCCTAGAAAAAAGTACATCTGCTGCTAAAAATGGATAATGGGCTTAGGAATAGTCACGTATTGTGGAATCTGATTATAAAACGGCAACAAATTTAAATGTATGGCTTTCCAAAAATCTAAAACTTTACTTTTTCCTACAAATGAAAACATTCTCTGTCTCTGCTCTTTTACTTCATAAAAACTAACACTGGCCCAGTTTCCTGTAACTTGCAGTTCCAGCATAGAGATGTAATGATAGCTTAAAACTCTTGCTTCCCATCGGTGATGATTCACACACTCACACACTTGTGCACACATACTAACAATACCTGGCTTACAGGCCATTGTCATCATTACTGCTCTTAGCAACACTTCTGGGAAAACACACACTCACACAGGAAGTTTACTGATGCAATCTAACTGTAAGTTTGACCCTTCAGTAGAAAAAACATCCACAAAAAACTAAATCCATTCGTCTGTCATTTTAGCAGATAGAAGCTGATAGAAAATGTGATGTTCTCATTAGACATGAGACACTCAGTCTCCAGTTGGCAGTTGTCGAGTTCACAAGCAGTAGCTCTTTCTTTGACGATCAGCAGCCCTTTAAAAACTGTAATTATGGCAATTTTCGTGTCCTAACATGGCCCCAGTTCTGTCACTTTTTGTCATTTTGAACTCCAGTAAAATGCCTTGTTTACTTTGTATGTTGTTTGATCAGATAACATGAGCCGCTAAGTTCTTTCTTAAAAGCTTTAAAACTATGACCACAGAGATTACTGTGGTATTGCTGCAAGGGAGTACTGAGTTAAAGCCTCATGACTACAAGACATCCTGTTTGAACTTTATATAAGCACCCTTAAATATCTTAAGCATACATTTCCAACCGATGTAGAATTAAAATCGAAACGCAACACATCCTGTTTTTTAAATTGGTTTTACAGCAGTTCTGTCTATACAGTGTGTGTGGGATCTTTTGGTGAATAGATTAACTGATATTTACCAAAGATGCTAAACTGAAGTGGAGTTTTGTGAAATTTAAGAACATTTAGCCATTTCTTTCAGTGATTTGTATATCACATGACTACAGTTGTGCAATTTATCTAAGGCATGAGTAATATAAAAACACATTTGTTGTAGCAACAAACTTAATATGATTTTTTTTTTTTGTGGTCAGAATTGCAAGAATAACTAATGGATGCTGTACTTTGTAAATTCCCTTCAAGTTTGTCTCTGCTCATAAAAATATGGAGTTTAATAGTTTTTTTAATTAAAGGGACAGCATATAATAATCAGTTTTTTAATAGATCAAATCTGCCTAAATTAATCAGTGGCTAAATTTGAGTCCCACTGCCTCAGTTTATGTTTGTTTAAGGTTCAAATTTAAACGCAAAAAACCCAAAACATTTTAAACCAATAAAAATCCTTTGCATGAACCTACAAATCTCTCACCTCACATTATTCTCAATGTTTATTTTCTGTCTTATTATTAAAGTAAGAACCTTTTAATCAGTAGAATTTTAAAAAGACATAAATATATTTAAAAAAATCTAATTTAATTTTTGTTGTTGTTTTTTGGGGTCATTTCACGGTTGCACCAGCAGAGGGCAGCAACAGGAAGCTCAGCTCAGAGCGCGACCGGTCCCGGTCTGAACCAGTCCAAAGTTACAGGCCCACTGGAGATTAAGATGAACGATGATCAGTCCAGCCAGGTCCACTTCCAGACCCAGGGCAGGTGCTTTCAGTGTGAGCGGCTCAGCGCGGACTTCTGTCCAGGTGAGGGCTCGTGTTGGTCGATCCACACGTATCCTTCCCTGAGCTCGTCACACAGCTGCTGGACTGGCTCTGCACGTATTATCGGTGCAGCGCTATTTCTATACCCGACACGTCACCTCTGTCCACGCTAATCTACACCCATGTCTTTCAATATTCTCACATAACTTCATTTGCACCACACACAGAGAAAGAGAGAGAGCGAGTCTCTGAGTCCGAGAGAGCGAGAAGAAAGAGAGAGAAATCTGTTGCCACGTTGGAGAACTTAACCCCTGATTAATAGACAAATATTAAAGCAGTCTGTAATTACGATATTATTTAAATTACTTTCTAAAAATTAAAAAAGGTACTTTATAAAGTGATTTTAGTCATTTTTCTGAAGATTAGTTTTGGAAATCGTCTTATAATCGGGGTCGTCCTATATTCGGGTCAATACGGTGTTTTTTAAAAATTAAATATTGATTTGTACCTGATTCAGGTAAAAGGTCATAAGTGTGCAACTGAGTATTTTTTCCAAAACAAAGAATTGTTTTTATTTTATATGGTTTTTTTTTACATTTTTGCAAATAGATTTAAAAAGTGAAATCAATGAAGTCATCTTTTAATCTATCATATTTCTGGTTTATACTTCTTTTTTTGTCTGAGACAGATAAACATGTTGAACTGTTACTGTTATTTTAATTTTGCATCATTCTTTTGTTACAACTTTTTGCATGTAATGACTTTGAGGATGTTTTAAATTATTCTTATAAACTCACTAGTCATTTTAATGGAAATACCTTTTAAACATGTATAATATATCTAAGGTAACATTTTGGTTTTGCAATTTTACAAAAATGCTGCTTTGGGTATAATTATGTCTTATTTACATTTATGAATTTGCAAAAGACAATAAACTATAATGTAAAGCACTTTAGTACGTCACCACCTTTATTAAATATTAAATTATTTACGGTTATTGATCAAATGTTTTATTTTTCTTAAGGGATAATAAAATCTGATTGGTGAGAAATATTGCCGAACAGTGTGGTTTTGTTCCTATCATATGCTGCCTTTGTGTTTAGCCGTCATTCTGCCATCTTTAGTTGTGCTAAATTTTAAAACTACAGGAGTTTAGCCTTCAGAAGGGGAGGAAGTACACATTATTTAGAATATAACAAAGTAAAAACATGCATGCAAAGTAAAATGTGATGAAATTATTCTAACAAATGTATTTTTTCTTGATCACATTGTTTTTATAATCATTTGGGGCCAAAACTAAAAGAGAAATTTTCCCAAACAATGACCTTTCTCTTTCTCTCTCTCTCTTAGAATAAACATTTGCTATTTTATCAGTAAAACCTTTTTAAAAATCACACACTTCACCTGTTGCATAGTAACCAAAAACAGCTTTATTCAGTTTTCACGGAGAGATATGTACAGCGTCATTATGAGCGGGTGGATTTTCTCGTGAACATGTGAATGAGTTGATATTACAGCCATCATTTTCTGCCAGTTTACAAGATTGTTACGTAACACCTTGCACGTGTGTGCTATATTAAAACCGATGCAGCTCTGTGATTCACGGCACACATGGATAACTAAATGGCAGTAAGTCAGGAGAGGGAATGAAATGTTATGTAATGGGAACCCAGCGCACGTGTACTTGATTTAGTAAACGAGGCAAAAGAAGGGAAAAAATCTCATTCATCGACGAGATTTTCATCTTTTAGTGCTCGCAGTGAAATGTCAGCTGCCCTCACCATGCAGAATGCTGTTCCTGTGTGTGTGTGTGTGTGTCATCACTTCATTCACAAGAGTGTGTAAGAGTGGCAGGCAGACAAGCAGATGGGAGCAGAGCTGGAGAGGCAGCAGGGAGGGGAGATAAATCGATGCATAATGTCACAAGATGTTCATTTTCCATCATGCTGAACTGATACTTTGACACAGTATAAATGATATTTGACAGAAGTTTTTCTCTTGAAATAAATCAGCTGTAAATAAGGTTACGTCCCTCAACCAACAAAATAAAACACCTCAAAGTGTTGACAGCTCTCTGCCAAATTCTGTCTTGATCAGACGGAAAGAAAATGAAGCTTTTCTGATTCTAATCCGTAACCTGTCATGTTCTCGCCCTGAGTCAGACCAAGTTAAAGAAATAAAATTATACACACAACGTAGTTTATTGTTGTGATGTATAGGTTACAGAAATAGGCATGGATTTATTTTGTTTTAAGGTTTAATAAGTCAGGACCCATATCCAGACACATGACGCGGTATAAACATATTAAAGGCATACTATGTAACGTTTTCATATTTTAAATCTTTTCCTTGAGCCAGTATGTGCTAATATGACCCTTTACAGGGTTAATGAAAAGTCATCACTCCTTCAAAGAAATCAGCTGTGTTCAAGCAGGGAGAGATTTTAAAAAAGTAGGAATCATGAGCTAAAAACACTCCGGCGCTAGCATAACAGCTAGCCACATTGTGTTAGCCTAACCCTCGTGAGACACATGATTTTGTGAGACTTCCGAGGCACCGGACCAGAGACTCAGAAGTTGCAGACGTGGTATTATTGATCCAAGCACCAGGTGTCTTTGGGGCCGCTGCGTCATGTCCTTGCGCCTTTCAGCGGAGGCTTACAGCTGTTCTTCGTCATAAAGTAGACCCGAGTCTAAAATAGTACCTGCAATTCCTTCGTGTCACTTTTTTATTTTCACTTGCAGTCAATATGTTTGTTCAGGTCACTAAGCAGAATTAGTATCACTACTGAGTGAGTTTAAGGACTTTTTTCTCACAATGCTAGTTGTTACCATTCACTTACATTGTTTTCTGCTAAGCTAAAGGAGTACTGCTGGATCAGGAAAACAGCTGGGCTGGTTACAGATTGTTTTTGCCCACTGATATGGAGAATATGTAAACCGACAAAAAAAAAAATCACTTTTTGGTCAAGTATCCCTTAACACCTTAACCTACTGAACTACTGCCTCCCAATGTGCCAGGCAGAGCAGATTACTTCGTTAAAATGTTTTAAAAGCAGGTAAAAGTTTCAATGTTTTTTTCAAGTCCCCTTAAAAATGATTGAAGTACCTCAATGAAAAAAACTGGGCGACTTGAGATTCTGTTCATATGGTGTTCAAGGTGGATGGTGCTCAGTAAGAAAATACCTTTTGCCAAGCTCTGTATGTGATGAAAGACCATTGTAGATGAAGACCTGGGAGCTCAGGCTGTTACTAGTCAGTCACATAAGTGACAAAAGAACTGCATGTGTAAGTGACCATAGAGTAAAAAACGAGATGTTTCAGTTATTTCTTTACACTAAGGACCATATAATCTCGTCTCGTCTTCTTCCGCTTATCCGGGTCCGGGTCGCGGGGGCAGCATCCCAATTAGGGAGTTCCAGACGGTCCTCTCCCCAGCCACTTCTACCAGCTCCTCCGGCAGGATCCCAAGGCGCTCCAGGGCCAAACCAGAGATATATTTTCTCCAGCGTGTCCTGGGTCAACTTGGGGGCCTCCTGCCGGCAGGACATGCCTGAAACACCTCCCTGGGGAGGCGTCCAGGGGGCATCCTAACAAGATGCCCGAACCACCTCAACTGGCTCCTTTCGACATGGAGGAGCAGCGGTTCTACTCCGAGTCTCTCCCGAATGTCCGAACTCCTCACCCTATCCCTAAGGCTGAGCCCGGTCACCCTGCGGAGGAAACTCATTTCGGCTGCTTGTATCCGCAATCTCGTTCTTTCGGTCATTACCCAAAGCTCATGACCATAGGTGAGGACTGGGAGGTAGATCAATCGGTAAATCGAGAGCCTTGCTTTCCGGCTCAGCTCCTTCTTCACCACAACAGACCAGTTCAGCGTCCGCATCACTGCTGACGCTGCCCCAATCCGCCTGTCGATCTCCCGCTCCCTCCTTCCCTCACTCGTGAACAAGACCCCGAGATACTTGAACTCCTCCACTTGAGGCAGGACCTTTCTCCCGACCTGGAGTTGGCAAGCCACCCTTTTCCGACCGAGAACCATGGCCTCAGACTTGGAGGTGCTGATCCTCATCCCAGACGCTTCACACTCGGCTGCGAACCTCCCCAGTAAGAGCTGTAGGTCAGAGCCTGATGAAGCTAGGAGGACCACATCATCCGCAAAAAGCAGAGACGAGATTCTCCTGTCACCAAACTCAACCCCCTCCACACCACGGCTGCGCCTAGAAATCCTGTCCATAAAGGTTATGAACAGGACCGGTGACAAAGGGCAGCCCTGGCGGAGTCCAACCCTCACTGGGAACAGGTCCGACTTACTGCTGGCTATGCGGACCAGACTCACACTCCTCTGGTACAGGGACTGAATGGCCCTTAACAAAAGACCATCCACCCCATACTCCTGGAGCGCCCCCCACAGGGTGTCCCTGGGGACACGGTCATAAGCCTTCTCCAAATCCACAAAACACATGTGGATTGGTTGGGCAAACTCCCATGACCCCTCCATCACCCTAGCGAGGGTAAAGAGCTGGTCCACAGTTCCACGACCAGGACGAAAACCACATTGCTCCTCTTCTATCTGAGGTTCAACTATCGACCGGACCCTCCTCTCCAGTACCCTGGAGTAGACCTTTCCAGGGAGGCTGAGGAGTGTGATCCCCCTATAGTTGGAACACACCCTCTGGTCCCCCTTCTTAAAAATGGGAACCACCACCCCGGTTTGCCACTCCACAGGAACTGCCCCCGATGACCACGCAATGTTGCAGAGACGTGTCAACCACGACAGTCCTACAACATCCATCGCCTTGAGGTACCCAGGTCGGATCTCATCCACCATCCACCCCCGGGGCTCCGCCGCTGCATAGTTTTTTGACTACCTCAGCGACTTCTGCCCCAGAGATTGGACAGTCCATCCCTGAGGACTAAGGACCATATCACTGGTGACAGCTTGCTCATGGTAAAGACTGGCTTGTTGGTTACCATGCTAACCAAAGTCCATCTCCCCATATTTAGTTTTTGCTCTGCAAACCAAATCTTGGAGATTTATTGGTGACTTCAGTTGATACAGAAATGTACTTTTACCCCTTTCAAGATCTCAATCCATGGTACTCAGGCTGTGGCACAAGTACCAATGATGGTACTCAGAATGCCTGAAGTGGTGCTCAGAAGGAATTTAGACATAACACAATTTGCAAGTTAAATAACATGGTAATTGATCATCATGAGCGAAACTGTGATGTTAAAGTAAAAAGCAGAGAAATCCAAAAAGATGAGCATCTGTTGGTGACAGTTTGTGAAAAACATCAATACGTTTTAGAGGTCCTTAGTTTTTTTATGCATGAGTTACAAGGCCTCACACTTGTGATGGAATTATGATCATGTTGAAAAATGTGAAAAAAAAAATTTCCTCACAAAATAGTCATCATGCATCTGGAATCCTTTTTGAACCCATTTCAATTCTGTGAGTCAGAAAGTGCAAGAAATGTGAGACAACTTTGAGCATGGGTTAGTGACCAGATATCAAAAAACATTATGGGCAATTTTCTCCATCTAGCTGTCAGCAGTCGCATCTCCATGATGATACTGGCTTAGGATTGGGGGTTTGGCCTGTTTGTTCATTTATCTCAGACATTAATATGAGCTTAAACAACTGAACTAAAGTCTTTTTTATACCTGGTGCTCCTTGGAGAGCTTTGGATGTTCTGAGGTAGTACCAATATAAAATGTTTGAGAACCACTCAACTCAACTGGTCATGGTTGTGGGACCCACCACCTCCCTTTAATAACAAGCAGAGACAAATTAAGGAATTATTGTGACTCAAATAAGTTAATATTCTCAAATTTATGCTGCAGTCTGAACCTGAGATAGAGCAGGATATCATTGTATGGCAACACAGAAAGGTTTAATGATAAACCAAAACAACAAAAGAAAACTATTCCTCTATAAGTTTAAAGAAAATATTTCAGCCTTTTCAACCGAATTAACTGTTACCAGTCAAACACACGCAACAAACTACTAAGAAGCAGGTTTTAAAAAACTCTAAATATGTAAGAACACACTCAGTGAATATAAGGATGTCCAGGGGTGCTCTTAATTTTTCTGTCAAGATACTCAAGGGAGAACTTGGTGCTTGTGTCTGGTACACACCACATCTTTGTGGGTTGGGAGGGGGTAAGCTGCTGCTGGCATGTGTCACCAGTGCTGAACATGTGTGTGCTACGATTGTGTGTGTGCGTTGCCAGTGCTGTGTGCGTGTGTCCGAGGTGCTGCACGCACATGCCAGCAGTGCCACGCATGTGTGCAAGAGGTGTGGCACACACGTGGGTCACCAGTGCCGCATGCATGTGTCAGAGGTGCTGCGTGCACATATGTCACCGGTGCTGCGCGCGTGTTTGAGGTGTTGTGAGTGTGTGTATGTCGGATGTCCTGTGCATGTGTGCCTATTAGCTTTAGAGGCCATGTGAGCACTCATTCGCTGCGCTGCAACAGACTGTGAAGCTCGTCAGATCACGGGTTGCGCTATCGGGACCGCGAAAGCGCCGATCCGCGAAAGTGCCAGTCTGCAAAGGCGCGTTTGGGCAGTAGGTTCTGGTGCATGATATCAGGTGTGCATGTGTACTGGCAAACCAGTTACTGTATGTGCACCCCTGACTATGTCCTATAAAACCATTCAGTCACTTGAGCTTTAATCCTGAGACCAACAGAACAATCAACATTTCATTAACAGACCTTTTTAAGACTAAATTAGTGTTTTCATGCAAAATACATCCATCCATCCATCCATTTTCTGTAGCCGCTTAATCCTCCACAGAGGGTCGCGGGGCAGCTGGTGCCTAACTCCAGCGGTCAAGGGGCGAGAGGCGGGGGACACCCTGGACAGGTCGCCAGTCCATCGCAGGGCCACACAGAGACGAACGAGACAAACAACCACACACCCACTCACACCTAAGGACAATTTACCAGCCCAATCAGCCTGACAGTCATGTCTTTGGACTGTGGGAGGAAACCGGAGTACCCGGAGGAAACCCACGCACGCACGGGGAGAACATGCAAACTCCACGCAGAGAGGCCGCAGAGCCGGGACGCGAACCCACGACCTCCTTGCTGTGAGGCAACAGTGCTAACCAACTGCGCCACCATGCAGCCTGCAAAATACATAAAATGAAAAAGTTAAAACAGGTGACATTTCCTACATGGTCCTATATGTTTCATGAAAAAGTATGGGTTGTGACCCACCAGTTGAGAATCACTGGTCTAA
Organism: Callopanchax toddi; assembly: GCA_006937965.1. Taxonomy (NCBI): domain Eukaryota; kingdom Metazoa; phylum Chordata; class Actinopteri; order Cyprinodontiformes; family Nothobranchiidae; genus Callopanchax; species Callopanchax toddi. The sequence goes on from SSNR01000014.1 coordinate 3,115,694, forward strand.
ACACTTGTAAAATATGCTAAATAGTTTTAAATGATATCTGAAGAACAAAATGTAGAATACTTAAAAGGCTCTAAACAATGTGTGAGCAGTACAGCATAGAGAGCATTTCAGGAAGAAAAACCATATTTTTTTGTTTGTTTTTCCACTTCTGTTCCCCAGAACTGTCCTGGACCTTACATAGATGTTTTTTAATTGAAATGCCAGTGAAGTAGGTTCCTAAAATCCAGGCAAGCTGATAAATGGGCTGATGAAAAAGGGAATTTCTGACAAAAAATTAGATTATCGGGTCATCTTCTTGGACTAAAAATTTGTAGACACTGCAATATTTCAATGAGTGGTCTGCTGAAGTGGTGCTTTGCTAGCTGAGGTGTGGATTGTCACCATGGCAACTATGTAATGAGGTTAAGATGGTGAGTGTGTGTTATTGGTGTATTTGACCTATTTTTGAGCTTCTCTTCCTTTTTGGGGTCTATTACGGTTCTGTTTTACCCCGTGGAAGGATAGATTAGTCGAAAACTGAGGGGAAAGAAAGGGTATTTATAGATTTTTATCATCATTCTCAGCTGACTATGTTTGTGTGTGTTGAACATGTCGACCATGACTGGCTTTCCCATTCCTCCTCACCGCAGTCAATCCATCTTTCTGGCTCTGTCATCATTAAGAGGCTAAGATCGGTCCCTAAGGCCCCGAGAGAGAAATCCATGCTTCTGTCTGTGTGTGCCTCCATGTTTCAGTCAAATCCGTTCTGTTTGTGTGTGTGTAAGTGTGTGTGTGCGCAATGATCCAGCAGAGCAGTAAGTGGAATCTAAATCTAAATTCAGGGTTTTTCCACAGCGAAGCTCAGAGGGGATCTGGAATAATTTTACTTTGCAGCCAGCTTCATATTGGCCCCAAGAGGCTCCCAGAGCAAATCCATTTCTGTGCTTGGTTGTGTGTGTGTGTGTGTGCGCGCGCATGCGTGTGTGTCTGTGTTGTGCTCTTTCATTGTCAAGATCAGACCTCCAAGGCCCCCTTTAGCACAAAACCCCATTTGTAACTTGTAGCAGAGTCAGGAAAAGTGTTAGTGACTCAATCACATCTTATACCATTTCTATATTCATTAAATGAAAATTTTAAATAAAGCCAAAAAAAACCCAAAAGATCGGTGACAAGTAAAATAAATTTAGATAAACACACAAATAAGAAAATGTGAAAAAATCTTGCTTTGACAGCAAACAGACTGTTGTAAACAACATGAAGTATCCAAAGATGCTACGATTTTTAAGAGGAGACTGTAATGAAAAGTATATCCTGCTGCTAATTGCATTTAAGGAAGTTTATGCACCAACAAATCCAATGTGCCACTGTCACATTCTTTCTGAAAAGCTTCGAAGGTTAAAATGAAACCTGTCAAACCAGTCTTAAATTTCCATGTATCTCTTGAAAGCAGCGATGCATTCCAGGAACAGTTGTCGGACTTGTACATATGTGTTTCCAAAAGTACTACCTTCCAGGCAGGGCTGTTTTCTGATTTGAATTTCTACTCTGGTATTCTGTTTTGGCCCTTGTTTCTGTAGTGGAATTACATGGGGTAAAAGAACGGTCCCAGAAAACTGCCCTGGTTCCTGGAAAAGGTCCCTGAAGGGTCAGTTGTTTTGAGTAGGGATGTCCACACTCAGTCTCGTGTCTAATCTGGGTCCATATCAAGGCAAACAAAGTTCTAACAACAAATCAAAACAGGGCTTTTTATGGTATTATTTGTTAAAAATTTAAATTCTTAATGGCAGGAATGAGTTCTTGTAGCACAGGGGTGCCAAATACATTGATCGCGGAGGCATCCCCCCCAAACAATCCCCGTAAACAACCTCATGAAGTCGGTAGATCGCGTGGACTTGCTCATTCTAAAAGTAACTCACGAGGTAAAGAAGTGTGGGCACCCCTACTGTAGCCGTCTGTCCTGCACCATGGGGGGATCAACCTGTGGCTGAAGGTGCTCCTCTGTAAAACTCCACAGGATAGTGATAGTAAGGCACAGAGGGTTGCAGAACGGGTAACTGAAATGATCCCTTTGTGCTGGAGAATATAGTTTTGTTTTGTTTTTGTGGAAGTGTAAAAAAGAACTACATGGATTATGGGGGAGGCGGTAGCTCAGTGGTTAAGGCGTTGGTCTTGCAACCAACCATTGCAGGATCGATTCCCAACTCCGGATGGGGGTTACCTTGTCATTGTGTCCTTGGGCAAGACACTTAACCCTCATTGCCTACTGGTGGTGGTGGTCAGAGGGCTGGTGGCGCCTTTGTGTCTGGTCTGGTTTGTTTACAGATTTGTTGCAGATAACGTCAAGTATCTGGCAACCCAGAGCGCTGTACAGAGCAATGAGGCGAGAGGAAGACTTTTGTCATGTCAGTTGGCAGAAAACAACCCGGAAATACGACGAATTGGATGCAGATCTGTTTGTATTCGCTCTCAGCGGTTGTACAAGCGGTCTCGTATGTTCGTGCGTGTCAAAATAGTTTCAGCCTTCGTATTACTTTTTAAAATCAAATGTTAAGTAAACACAGCTGGGTCAAAGTGACCTGAAATATTTTTAAAAATCAAACTAAGGTCAGCCAGGACATCAAATATGGATTTTTAGAACGACTTTTGACAACATGACTAAAAACACTACAACTCAAACTTAAATTGTACCAGTCTGTTCAGCAACTTGTGGTTTTGAAGCATCTTTAAACTCCCAGGTTAATGTTTGCACATTCTGCTAAACAAGCTGTTATCAAGTCATAATCACTACTTTATTTCACGCACAGGCCAACTAGCAGACAGTGGAAATGTCACACTCAACACTTGTGCATTGTGATGGAGGCCTTGTTGCCAGGCAACAGCGGTCTGCATCATAGTGTCTGCATATGTGGGATTAGACTCAATGTAATGCTTTTCAAAATAAAGCTTTCATCTCAGCTTTTGGAGACTAGTTGTATGTTTAGAAGAGCTATTTATCAAGAAATACATTTCTACTAAATTAGAATATTTTTAGTTGTGAAAATAAAACTTGACAGGATTTATAAAAATCCTAAACTTGTTGTTGCGTTTTTGTGTGTTGAAATTGTTCTTATTTGATATTTACAGCTAAAAAAATTCATGTTTGGAGCTTTTAGCAAGTAAAATAACACAAGATTGTGTTTATTTTGCAATAAATAAAAAAATAAAATGCGACCAGGCCAAATTTCCTGCTGCTCGTGTATTGATTTGAGGGAATCCAACATAATCTCATGACCTTTAAACAAGAAAATGTGTAATGTTGTTTAATTTTATTATGACTTATTTATACAATGAATTAAGAAACTGCCTAAAACAAAATATATTATTTATTCATGCTTGTGTGTGTCATTGTGATTTATGACCTCATTATAGAATTAATGCACTTTGTTTCCTTCATGCTTTATAGGGTAAGTGACCGTATTTGATCACTTGTGCTTGCTTTGAATTTTGACTTGCAGCCGAATCCTGTTACAATACGTTTAAAATAATTAAAGTAAGAAAAAGTTAAAAATGTTTTTTAAAAGTTTAAAAAGTGCAACCATTAAAAAATCAATTAAAGAAATAACATGTATTGAGACATTTTTTTAAATAGCACCCAGTAATACTTGAAATATTACATTTCCATGTATTTCATTGAGCATCCTATAAATGGTTAAAATTACATTTTTCTTTTTTGTAATTCTCAATTTCCTTTTTTATGACTTTTTACAATGTTTGTACTTAAAAAAAAAATTTTTTTTTTTAACTTTTTTAAAAAACTCGAGATGAGTTTCAGATGCCTTTTGGGGTAGATGACCAAATGTGGTCACTTTCCCTTTAAGGGTTAAAAGATACGCCGATGCCTTCTTATTTTGACTTACAAAACAAGAAAAGCTGAATTTGAAAAGTTTAGTCCAGGTAAAAATGATGCAGGATTTAAATTATGGAAAGACAAAGGTATTCAGAAAGTTAAAGACTTGTATGTAGATGGTGTGCTACTCACTTTCGACCAATTATGTACAAAATATAAAATACCCTCGAAACACTTCTTTAAATATTTACAATTTAAAAATTACATGTCATCAATAATTAAACAGATTTTGGATGTTCCATCACTAACGAAAATAGAAACTGTCTGCACTGAAATTTCAACAGGGAAAGGTTTAGTTTCTGTGTACTACAATTTATTAATGACTTCTTCCACTGACTCAGCAATGTATAAGTTAGATGCCTGGAGAAGTGATATACAAGAAGACATCGATGAAATAAACTGGAACCAGGCTTGTTTAAAAGCACAGAAACAAACAATAAATACACGTTTTAAACTTCTACAATATAAATGGCTAATGAGAACATATATAACACCTGTTAAACTCCATCATTTCTCCAGGGACGTCCCAGATACTTGTACTAAATGTTTTACTGAAAAAGGAACACTTTTTCATTGCCTATGGCAGGGGTGCCCAAACTTTTTCCTTCAAAGGGCCAAAATGAAAATCTATCAGAGAGCCGCGGGCCGAATGTAGTATTTATAAAATACAAATACTAATGATGAAGTATAGAACACTACTTTTTATTCATTTTGCAGTTATTTAACCATCCTTTCTGTTTAAAGAACATATAGGTATTTAGAACAAACAACTGTCTTTGTTATTTGTAATCATATGTAGTGCTAGCAGCTCCCTGGTCTTTTTCTTTCAGGCATCACCTCTGCATTGTGAAAATCCTGCATGCTTTGTCTCGTAGTGACGACGAATATTATACTCCTTGAGTACAGAAACAGACTGGTTACAAATAAGGCAGACTGCTTTACCATTGATATCTGTAAAAAATAGTCTTCCTCCCAGCGTTTTTAAAATGCCTTTTGTCTGTGTGCCACTGACGACGACGCTCCATGTTGATAATAGCTGCTTAGGCTCACGGCCAGAGGGGTTACCCGCGAGCTTGGAGCAAGTTTGATCTAGTCTGATCCAGCAGCAAAGGCTCATGGGAGATTACATACATTGACAAAATATAACTATTTGTGGTTTTATAGAGTGTGCAAAAGTACATGCGTGCATAAATCTACTCTAAATGTCCCTTGTAGTTACTTGTATTTCAATTTTGATTTTAAATTGTGACATTTCTAAGATTTTGTTGGCACCATGAGTGAGGGCTGTATGCAGCCCAATATAGTCATTGGGCTTGTTCACGTAATGTTGAATTGGCTGAGGGAAACGGTGAGTTTCTGGATTACTGGTCAATGTTCACCCAGCATCCAGGGTACCCCACAGAGGGCCAGGAGGGCCAAATTAAATAATCAGTGGGCCAACTTTGGCCCGCGGGCCCCACTTTGGGCACCCCTGGTCTATGGGAATGTCCCAAGATTAAGAAGTTCTGGGAAAATATTATTGATTGCCTATCAGAAGTGTTTAATGTAAAAATACTAGAGGTGGGCATAGATTAATTTTTTTAATCTAGATTAATCTAGATTAATTTTGAAATTAATCTATTTTAATCTAGATTAAAATGGCTCATTTGAATTCTGCCAAAGGGTTCATAATACCGGTATGTGTGTGCATTAGTATGAGGCTGAAGAGTCGTGATATTTCAAGTCTAGAGTTTAAGGTTAGTAACAGCTGATCCACTGTTTGGATCAGCTGTTACTAACCTAACAAGAAATACTAAACCTGTCAGAACTTCCCTCAGAAACCCAGACCTGAGTCACAAACCAGAACCTCCAGACCAGATGAGCTCTGAGCTCATTTTAACAACCTCCGATGGTTGATCAAGTTATCAGGATGAAACATTTTAACACTAAAACACATTGATCTGTAATCAGAGGTCTGTCTCCTTTAACTTTACAGCTGTTTTCTGAGGCTCACTCTGTTTTAATAGTTTTACTGTAGAAACCATCTCATCTCCTGACAGTAAAGGATTACATTTAGTTTACAGGTCACCTGATTAAAGCATCAACTCTCTTTTTTACATTAAATAACTTCATGCTGATTTTTTTTAGCTGTCAAAAAATGATTGTAGCATCCAGTTTATCTGTAATGGATTAAATCTGCCTTAAAATGACTTAATTTCTCTACTGTTTATTTCACATTATCCCATAGGGCTGTTTCATCATGTTTTTGTTAAATAAAACCACTTTAGGGGATTTAAACATTAACGAGTCTGAAAACTAAAGACAACCCTCTGATAAAGTCACTGACAGATCAATGTGTTTTAGTGTTGATATTGTTTGATTGGTTGAATGTTCAGCTGTCAAGTTCTGCTGAAAAACGCAGCACGCGCTGCCACATTCACTTTAACGAGAGGCGCGTGCACAGCTGAGGCTGTCGGTTCACCAGGAAACACCTGGAACCAGACAGTCCAGACCTGGTTGATGACTTGGTCGGAGTTCTGCGGGAACTCTACCAAGTTGTTGCCGCGGGTTTATGACTCGGTCAGCGCTCTGCTGCGTCTACTCCAACCTGGATCAAGTCCAAACCACACGGTCCGGTTCAGGAGGAGGGGGCGTATGCCGAGGTTGGCACGGGCGCGCGGCTCCCGGACGCGCCTCTTTCACCTCCTTGGGTCCAGGTGAAAATCCTGGACCGGAGCCGGATCCTGGTGAAGGAGACACGCCTCACGTCTCCCGAACGCGCGCTTTACCTGGAGCCGCGGTTCCCGGTCCGGGTGAAGGATCGGGTCGGATCCGGGAGCCGCTCCAGGTGAAGCGAGCGTTCGGGAGACAGGAGCCGCGCCTCCTTCAGCTAGACCGGGGGAGCGGGTCCTGCTGCAGGTCCGGACTCCGGAAAGATCCGGGCCAGGATCAGAGTCTGCCATTTGGTAATGCCTGTAGATCTCTTAGACCCAGTGACCCAATTTAGATTAACGGCGTTATTTTTTTTATTGCGCGATAACAGTTTCGCGTTAACGCAGCGCGTTAACGGCGTTATCGGCCCAGCACTAAAAAATACCTTTAAAGAGTCAACTCTGTGTGCTTGGAATCTACCCGGTGGAATTTACACAGACAGAAAAACAAACTAAACTATTGGATTTTGGACTCCTACAAGCCAGGAGGGCTATTGCTTTGAGCTGGAACAGTATGGACGCCCCTTCCATGGGATTGTGGATAAAGGAGCTGGCAGCTTGTATTGGCCTGGAACAGCTAACATATATCGCCAAAGGCAAATTGAAGGACTTTGATGACCTCTGGGAGCCCTATATGTGCCTTATAAAGACTAGAAACGGGGTACATTTGTAATCTTGATATAAGGATTGGTGCAGGTTTGGTGTGTGCATGTGTGAGTGACTGTATGAGTGTTCTGATGACCAGTTGGCTTTGTTTTGTAAAAATGAAAATTTCAATAAAAACGTTTTTGGAAAAAGAAAAGCTGAATTTCAGATTTGGAAAACAATGGGGTTTTTCCACCCTATTCTTTTGGATTATTAGGATATTTTTGCCATTGATCATCTCATATGTCACCGTTTACACAGCATCAGCATGCAGATGGTTTTACTTGACTTATTTCTCACAATGAAGTCTAGAAAATGTTAGCTTTAGACATTACCAATCAAAATAAAGACTTTAAGGGTTTGTGGCTGCTTAAAAGCCTTGATATTCCATTTACAGAAACCACAGTGTTGTATTTTAATAATTGTTGATTTTAAGCATCAAATAACATCCAAATAAATAGTAAAGGCAGTTAAATGTTTGCACATTCAACAACAAGGCGAGAACTTTGTGAATGAAAAATAGCTTGCATTTGGAAAAATATATTTTAGTCTGGAAAGTGTCCTATTATTTTAAATGGAGGGTGCTGTTGTTACCACCGGCCACTAGGGGGTGCTTGTTTGTTTTGGCTTTAAATTCCACTTTATCTTCCTGTGTCTTTATAAGATCTACAGGCATGACAGAGTGTCTCGTTTAAGTTAAGGTCAAGACTCAAGGTTTGTTTTTAACAAATCAGCTGTTGAATAAGTCGCCAGCTGCAATATTTAACCCCTTCTTGCCTTCAGGCTTCCTGATATTCTCTTTATTAATGCAGAATATTTATAGTTCAAATGCTGAAGTAGCAAAGCATCTTCACATCATGATGCTCCCTCCACTGTGCTTAACAAGTGACATCATATATTATTTGGAGGCGGTACATTAAATACATTCAAAGAAAGGATAAGATGACGTTAAAATAATCTGAAAATGCACTGTGTGTTAATGAATGCAATAAATAATACATAGGAAATAGCCCCTTCTATTCAATTCATGGTGAAAAATTAAATAATTTTAAATAAAATAGAATTTTTACTGTAAAAATGTTCATCTTCTGCAGCTTATCACTTGTGTCTCATAATTCCTTCATATCTAATAAAATCTAAATGTTACTATTACAGTGATGAAAATAATATATTTGTATTTATTACAAAATAATACAATTTAAATCTGACACATTAATGTGTAACTTTTTTGTTGTGTATATGACGACATAATTGGATGCTTTTGGAGATAGTTGGGGGATGGGACAGAGTGGTGTTTGTATTTGACACCATAAATGCTGTGACTCTGTCTAATCCTCATGTTAAGCTGCACAGAAGAGCTCAAAGCACCACATGTCTTCACATCTGGATTTTATGCTTCTGCAATAGAAATTTTACCCAAATAAATTCTTCAGGAAAACAGACTTATGGGTTTTACATCTAAATATAGCCCTAAATGTATAAATATTCTTCAAGTGTTCACATTGTATGAATTTGAAGTTGATTGTTTCTGTTGGTTTTGGCCATTAAGTCAAGCTCAGACTTGAAATCAGTTAGAATTTAATCCAAATGAAGTAATTTTAATCATTAAAAAATAACTGAACACAATGTTTTTATGCTTTATTGTTTAAATTTACTTGTTGAACTGGAAGTTTTAAATTCCGCTGAATGTGCTCAGTTTTACAGTTGAGGTAAAATGTGGAATTGCTTCATTGTGGAAATTCATAAACACCCTCATATGCAAAAATGCTGAGTATTTGGAAAGCAAATGACGGTTTGGAGGCCAAAAATATAATTTGCAAGTTACTTTTTGGTTCAATCTGATTTGAATAGAATAATAATAAGATTGACGTTACTATTAAGTGTGGCACATTTACGGTTCTTGTTCAGTTTGACAGTTTTAATCTTCTTGATGTGAAACTACATGTTTTGACAAGTCAGTCTGATTTGTTTGCCAGAACTTTGGTATGTTTTCATGTTCTGATAACTAACTGACAGCCATAAAATCTGCAGTAAACATCCAAATGCTTCTGTTAGCATGTGGCTAATACATGAGCCCTCATGGTTTAGTGACAATAATCTCCAAGTACAGTTCATTCCAAGTACATCATTTTTAGAATACTTCCAAGTTTATAATAGTGTTTCCTCATGTGGCAAACCCATGTCTTGCTATATGGCTCAATTTCACAGCAAAGACAGTTTTATGGCACTTTACAGATAAAATGAACAGGTTAATTTCAGTTCAGTCAAAACCAGTTAGAGATCCAGTTTTATACCAAACACATGAGTGTAAAGTTCCTTAAATTGTCATTTTAGAAGAAAACCACATGAAATAACCAAGTACACCAACATTTAAAGGTCTAATAATCTGCACTTTATTTCCACTCTGAATCGTTTAATTTACATCTCAATAGCATGTCAAAGCTATGCATTGGTCAAATTAGACCTCACTTTAATTACAGCTTCAAATGGACGGGGCAGTTGGGGAGCCGAGGCTTCTCTAAGCCCCGCCCATCTCTCTTCTGCATGTGCATTCACGAGATGTTGGTGAATCTTAATGGGCTCAGGTGAAGGGAGTCAAGAAAGACTTGTGCTCATTGATGCAACCATCTATGAAGCAACTGCTGTGCTTTGCTTGTAGCTCCATCGTGACTGTTTGCTAACATTTGCGAGGATGCTTGCTCCTGTGGTTCTTTAAAGGGCGAGGGCGGACTCAGGTAGCCAAAGGTGCTCGTGATTGGCTTTGTCCTCTAGAGAGGAGTGGTCTTTTTCCTTCTTGACGTCAGCAGGGGAGAGATTTTGAAACCACCCGTTTTAGCATTAGCTCAAAATACATTTCCCAAAAAGTAGAATAAGGAAGTGAAAACGGTGAAAATATTTCACACTTTTGGGTCTCATGCAGTCTTTGGGACTGATATGACTGTTAAAAGATCTTTAGAAAGTGAATTTTGCATAATGTGGGACCTTTAAAATGTTGGACCAAGGTTATCTAATGCTAATGGTAATAATGGTTGGCAAATATACTGTTTACCAAGGTTATTTACATACAATATCTAGACTAATATATTACAACAACTAGGTGACAGTAGCTCAGTTGGTAGGGTCACTCTGTCGGTGTGTCCTTGGGCAAGACACTGGTGGTCTGGTGGCACCTGTGTATGGTCACCTTGCTTCTGTGGCTACAATGTAGCTTGCTGCTTTAAGCATTTGAATGATTGTAATGTAAAGCGCTTTGTAGTTCATGACTTAGAAAAGCACCATACAAAAATGCTGTGTTTAAATTAGGCTTGGGCGGTATCCAATTTTTGATACCGTCAAACTTCCTCCACATTTTCCCAGGGTATACGGTATTACCAGTATTATTAACCCTCAGCCCGGGGATTTTCCGTCATGGCTCCCGCCATGAGCACTTACAGCTGATGTTTGGTTTGGATGGCTACTGCTGTTGAATGAAGCGCTGTAAGCGCGCAAACACACCCACGAGCTCGCGCTGCAGCAAGGAAATGCTGAATAAAACGGGAAGGGGGTCCCGCTGTTGACTGAAGCCCTAAGCGCGCACGAATCTGTGTACTCTCCATTCTTTAGTTTCTGAGACGGAAACGGAACAACCAGAAATAGTCGTTATTTGGTCTCTGCCTTGTCAAATTAAAATTGGAAATACGGCCAAACGGGAAACTCCTGCTGTTGACTGAAGCTCTAAGTGCGCGCGAACACACCCATGGCTTTACGAGCTCGCGCAACAACAAAGAAGTGCTGATTAAAACAAGCCGCTCGGATAGTGGGCTGCTTGAGCGCCCCAGACCGGCCCAAAGTTACCATTGATTCACTGGCAGTCCAGCGCTGACTGTGCAATTTGTTCATGACGATATTGAAACGAATCCCGTTGCTATTTTTCAGTACTGGATGTATACGGTATTTTTGTAATACCGCCCAAGCCTAGATCAAATGTGATATTTAACCAGGAGTACATATAACTGGTCTGCCAGCATGTGCACCAGACATCATGCAAGAGTACCAGATCCTTCTGCCCAAACGCACCTTTGGTGCTTTCACGGTCCAGATTGTGCAGACTGCAATCAGACACAAACTTCACATCCTGTTGTGGTGCGCTGTGAAGGAGCGGTCATATGGCCTGTTGACGAACTCACGGAGAGGTGGTGCAAACCAGACTTCAGCTCCAGGTTCTCTCTTGAGTACCTAGATGAATAAAATATGTTCACCCCTGTATATAACTCTTAATGCTCCTACTGTTGGTCTATGTAAGAGATGAGATCTAAGAAGAGCGATCAGCAGCCAAGACGTGATGCATAATTTTGGCTCTAAAATTATGGATATTTACAAGATTTGGGTAGTAAAACAAAAAGGGATTCATGCTTTTATTACAACAAACAGACCACTGTATCTTGCTGTACAAGGCACACAAATCTAAGGTATATATTTTTATTTTTATTGAGGATAATGTCCTGTTTGTTAACACTAGGTGGGTCAGGAGGAGATTGAAACTTGTTTTGGAACCAGTCTCTAGAAGGAAGGTCGTTTCTTCAGCTGTTGTAGGATACTTTGTATATTTTGAGTTTATCACCAAGAGATATGGTTTTCCATTCTGTTAAAGGCCAAGAGTGTGTTGGTGTCCAACTTCCAAACATGGCTGATTTCAGAGAGGGGGAGTTCCAAGACAAAAGGCACTACCTCCCTTTTTAGTCTTAGACATTCTGGGAACAGCTAGTGCGTACTGAGAGCGATGTGTTCTGAAGAGGAGATAAGGAACAATGAGCTGCTGAAAATAACACAAGGATACAAGATGAAGGCCTTTGTTAGTCATTACTGATAAAATATGTTTAAATACTTACTTTTATAAATATAATTCACAGGCAGTTGGTGCAGACAGGCAAAAACAGGGGAAACGTGTGTTCTGGATCAGGTTTTAAGTTTTAAAAGGAGATCCAGCTAAAACCTACAAATAATAACCTATACCAGTTTCTATATATGACTTTGGCAAAGTATTTTCATTTTTCTAGAGGTCTTTGGAGAAGAAAGAATGCTGATTTAAAAGTGTTTTGATGATGCTCATGTCCTGTTTGTAACTAACACACCATGCAACAAAAGCACATGTCAAGCCATTTAAGTTGACTTGCAGAAACACAATCATAGATGCAGTTATAAACCTTGGGCTAGAGTTTGTTTTTGAATGTAATTATAGTTGTAGCTGACTTAAGGTCAGCTAAGATCTTGTTTCAATGAGCAGGAACCAATGATATTGGACGCAGGAACATACTGTATAGTGGAAGTTGAAGGCACCAGAAGTCAATATACCAACCCCGGCTGGCTCCGGTGTACGTTTTTACCCCCCAGATAAACAGATGAGACACAAAACACACCTCAGATTTTTTGTAACATCCGTTTTGATTCAAGTAGTTCCTACCTTGCTGCTGTATGTTAAAATATGTATTTTTTTGTAAACATTCAGTTGTTATTAGCTATTTAATCCTCCAAAACACCAGTATTGTATGCTGGGGTGTAGACTTTTAATTCCAGCGCCCATAACTCACACCAACAGTAGGGAGCAGACACCATTGGTCCATCAGTATATGTTTGGCAGGAACACCGTAACTATAAAAGTATCCTCCTTACTCTTTGGTCAGATGCTGAAAACTGCTAAAACATCAACTGTATGAGTCAGGGGACTGATGGGGTCACTGAGCAGGTTAAGGATATGACTCCATACAGTCATGTCAACGGCCACTATAACTGGGATTCTCAAAAACCAGACATTTATTGTCTCCCAAAGAAAGGTTTAGTGTTTTGTTTGTGTGTCACCAAGGTATCTTTCAAACCACTATCTGAATGTTGATGAAATTTTCAGGAAGTAACCATTACACTTGCATCTAGACCTGATTAACTTTTGAAGTCAGCCAGTTTAAGATGACCACCACACCAAATCAAATTTAGCATTTACAAAAATGACTAACTCAGTTAGATGTTGAGATAAAATTTGGTGTTCTAGCCGCTGAGAGTCTTTTTTTTTTTTCTTTTTTTTAACCCTGTGTCCTGTCCGGCTGTGGAGCAAACAGAATAATGTCTGAGTGCCAAAACAAGCCCAACAGTGTTGCTGTTTCAGGTGAGAGGTTACAGCCACTGCTATAAAACTCCTCCTGATTTTTGTTTAAATATAACCCCCAAAATCTTTATTAGAATATTTTTATGGTTGATTGGACACGGAGCCTGAAAGTGAAGGGAAGGGTACAGAAAGATGGATGGGGGAGAAAGTAAACAGAAAAAGAAGAGAACAAGAGACGTGAAGAGTCCACTTCTAGACCTGTAAATAAAGCACAAACAAAGAAGCAAACAAAACAGGAAGAAAAGATACAACAGCAACAAACAGCATATGAATACACAACAGTTGTGATATTCTTCAAATGTATACGTATACACCAGTTCAAGAGAGTTCAGTGTCAACCACAGCCCCAGTCAATGTGTCTGAAAACACCTGAGTCCGTCTTTATGTGAGCACCTTGTGATCACCTGTGTGTATATATGCGCGCTTGTTTATGTAAGGTTTCTCTATTGAAACATTCAATAATAAGTTCGAGGAGCCACAGACCCGCCCCCAAGGCCCACGGAGGACGCGGAGGAGATCCAGGCCCCAGACGTCCAGAGGTCACCCAGGGCACGGACACCCCAGGGAGATCGCCGTCAGGGCAGTCGCTAAACTCTCCCCCAGAGGGCGCAGAGGCTCACCCCACGTGGGTCCCCCGGCAGTCGCCGCGCTAGAGCCCCTGGGGGGCCGCGGCTAGGAGCTCACAGGCACCGCCTGCAGCCAGCCATCCAGGGTAGATCTAGCCGGAACCAGAGACCCGAGACCCAGGAGCGAACCAGCCCCAGCAGAGGCCCGACCACCCCCGGGGGCCCAGATCCCACCAGGCAGCCACAGGAAGAAGAGCAGGCAGACGCCCCCAGCACCCAGACCCAGACCCCGAGACACCCCAGCACGCCACTGGAGAAAGGCACCACCAATGCCGAGGCGCCGCCAGGGAGGATAGTCTCTGCTGAGGAGGGCCTAGCATGTCACAGAGAGGGGGGGGGGGGACGAAACCTGACAGAAAAACAGTCACACACAGACACAATCACGCTCCCTCCCTCATGCGTGCACACACACATTCCTGCAAACATACCAAGACACACAATAGACGCTGTACACCCACTCTCGCTCCCCATGCACTCTCTATGTTCAGGACCAGGGACCAGCGCCCTAAGGGTGAAGCCGGCCCTGAGATCCAGAAGATGGTCCCTCCCTTACTGAAGTGGGGATAAGCAGACCACCGCGCACCCCGCCGCAGCCGAGCAGCCCCCCCATCGCAGACCCCGACCAGACAGCCCGCTCCACTCCAGGCCCCAGGCAGCAAGCAGAGAACAGGGGTGTGTGAAGACCCCAAGTCTCCCCCCGCCTGCTCCAATGTGGTGTTGATGCGTGTTGTAGTAAGATGCTTTTAAAAAGAGTGGGGGGCGGCCCGCCATGCCCCGCCCTGGATCCTAAGTGTCTAAATGCATGGAGATGGGTAATGACACCGGAGGAGAGGTTAGCCGGCTAGACCTCCCTCCCCCCGGGTATTACTGGGTGTAATTCCTCCAAAGACCCTAGATGCATAATGTAAGAATGTCTGTGGTGGAAGTGTTTAAATTGTGCAATAAAATTGGGCCACAGGCTGCCACAGGACTGCAGAGCCGCTGAGAGTCATTTACAACACAAACTCTGACTTGTACACATTACGTGACATATTTGCTTAAAACTTTGGCATTAATTGTTGGAAATTCAGGAAGTCTTTATTGGATGAACAACCAATTCAATTTTGGTGTCAATTCCATTCAAGATGGCCACCACAGCTAATCAACGTTAGCTAACATAAAAATGGCTATTTGAAATATATTGGGCTAGAAATTCATGTGTTTTTTTTCCTAACACTCTGAGAGCTAAAGCTGGAATTAGACTTGTTCATCCTTTCCAAATCACATAGGTGAATGGATGCTCTTGTATCCACAGCTCTATGAACCGAACCACATCGCAGCAGGCTCTACAATTTTCACCACAGCCTAGTAAAAGACGATAATGAGCAGATTTGTAAACGCTTTTCATAAAACAAGAATAAAAGTTTGAGTGATTTTTACCAGGAATTTAAAATCAGTTTTATGTCCATGTGATCCCTGATTGATTTCATTACCCAGATATTAATAATAACAAGTCTCCTCACTCAATATTTCCCCCAAACAAAGGTCTGTTTTCTTCTTCTACGCCTGTTTTGACTTGCAGTCTTGTCTGTTTGTCGTTTCTTTGGCGCCCCCACTATACATGGACGAGACGGGTACTGCAGCACATGTGTGGGCTGTGAGACCCTAGAGGACAGGTAAAATGACAACATTTATTTCATTGCATCTGAGGAAAGTCAGAATGTGTTTTCACCCTAACAGGTCACAGGAGTCTAAACATAAAGGTATTTTTAAGAGTTGACTATAACTCTAGCATTTCTCAGTATAAAATAATACAATAGATGATATCCATTCCTTCAGGGCCTTTAATGGTTCGTAAATAAGGTTTGTTCCCCATAAGAGAAACCATCAGCTGGCTTTGAGGCCTGCTGGGATTATTAATATTTATTTATTTTCTCATGAATGGAAGATTTTTGACATTTTTAAATCAACAGCTTATATCAAATGCTCTCCCTTCCTCGACTCTCCCCCATTTTTCATGCCTTCCTATTCTTGTGCTGTCCGTCGTTAACACAAACCTTATTGTGTGTGTGGAGAGGGGGCGGGGGGTGCACGCACTGGTAGTTTTCCATGAGGGAAGGTTGTAAGGGCCCCAGGGGGAAAGTCTTCACAGAGGGGCGGAGCCAGTAAAGGAATTCTGTGGGTGTCTGTGTACCAGTGTGTGTTTAACGTGTGTGTTTAATGTGTGTGTGTGTGTGTATGTGTGTGTGACAGCATAATTATGGAAATGAAGAGAAAAGGGGAATGGCTACAGGTGTGTGTGTGTGTGTGTGTGTGTGTGTGTGTGTGTGTGTGTGTGTGTGTGTGTGAGTGTTGTGTGTGTGTTGCGTGTGCTGTGGAAAAACAAAAGTGAAAGGTCAGACAAGTTAGGGCATAAGACGCAAGAAATATACCAAGACAGTGGAGGTGAAGCAGACAAAGACATTGCTTGTGAGACGCCGTTGTCCTTTCCAAGGACAAGCTGACATGCCTCTGCCGTCATGTGAGGAGTCTCCTCCTCCTCCTCAGTCTGTTCCGCTCCTCCCTCTACAACTTCCTCTTGCCCCTCGTCTGACTTTCTCCTCGTCTCCTGACTTCTGTTGACTTGTTCAGCTCCTGTATTCAGTGTAGTGAAGCAGAGGTGAATGAGAAGGTGAAGGAGCTGCTGGTGGCAGCACTTCTAGTGAGGGGAAACAAGTCAAAAGATATGAAGAAACTGTTGATGGGATTTAAAAAAAAATCTTTTATGCTTAAAGGTTGAGATTTTGACTTTAACTTAGCTGCTTTTTCCTATTTTTTACTGTAATTTTTAATAAACTTACTGCCCCATACTCAATATGTGGGTTTTTAAGGCATCAAATATCTAATTACAACAACATGTATTAGGAAAAAAATGACTGTTTTAACATACAGAAGCAAGGCAAGTGTTATATAAATTAACAAAAGGATATGTACTTTCAGTTTTTAGTCAGGAAAATGTGGAGGGGCGGGATTTAAAATTGATGCTGAAACCAGCCACTAGGTCAGTACTTCTCAAATAGTGGGGCGCGCCCTCTTGTGGGTTCACGGTGAAGTGTCGAGGGGGCGCAAGAGAGGCAGGAGGACTTTTTTAAATTAGTGTCTGTATTCATGCTGTATTCAAACTTTTGTAAATAGTAAATGTTCTGTATTCATAGGGGGCGGGAGCAAAATTCATGCACGCGTTTGGGGGGACGTTAGTTTGTTCCACCTTTAACTTCTATTTTCTGATTGTAAGTTCATTAGTTGTAATCACGAATTTTGTTCAGTTAAGAGTCCCAGTATCTCACTGGGCTGCAACCTTTTCAGAAAAATTACAAACGACATTTGCGAGGGAGTTTCCAAAATGTCTCGAAACATTTGTTTTCTTAAAACAACAACAACAAGTTTTCTTAATCTCCTCACGAGTTGCAGGGCCTTACTCTTGTGTTGCTGGAATTTTGTACATATTCAAAACACTAGAGCAACTAATTTAATCTTCATTGTCATTGGACTAGTTGTACAATAAAATTTAAGGTGCTATGACTGAATTTATTTCAGAGAGAACAACTTACCAACACTTAGGCAGTACCAGGTTTAAACAGGAGATGATGATCACAGCACTGTAAAACATTAGAAGTGCTTGTTTAAGGATCTTGTAGCCTAAGTCAAGATATTTTTACCGTGTTTATTCAGACATTTCTCTCAAATTTCTTCTAAAATATTCACAGAGTTGTTGTAGTCATCTCGAACTCTGTTCGGTTTAGTTTACCAGTCAGGAGTCTGAGGAATGGGAGGCAGCTTTGGAAAGAGTTGGTGAACAAATTACAAATAAATTGGGGTGAAATTGTGATGAAATGGAAATTAAAATTTGTAGCAGTTTTGTGATTTGGCTTAATATAGAACTTGCATTTATCAATTTCTTGTGATTCCAACTTAAAATTAGCACATGCATTTTTGTGTCTCCAACTAATCTAAGTCTTCTAGGCTTTTTGAATACCTCTGCTTGCTCGACCTGAACTCCCCGTCCTCAGTTCTGCCTCCACGCATCCATAACTCTACAAACAAGACGTCAAAGCGCTTTGAAGAGTATCAGTCCCATCTAGAACAGTCAGTGAGGAGGAGACCAATGCTTCTCTTAGTTTAAACCTTCAACAGTGCTTTACTAACATGAACATACAGAAGAACGAATAAGAACGAATAACCGTTGGTTTAAAAATCTATTTCTTTGTAATCTAACGACTGGTTTGCTTACTGTCCTCTAAAAAGTGAAGTCGGTTTTGATTAAAAACAGAGTAAATGCTCAACATTTCAAAACCTTAACACTTGATCTCCATGGGTTTGCTGAAAAATATAAAACTAGCCGTCTTTTCATTTTCTTATTCATAAAACAAATGCTTCATTATCAAGTTGGAGAACTATTTGAATGGCTAAACCTGTGATTTATTTAGGAATTATTGACGTTGCCTGAACCAGTTACTAGTAAAAATGTAAATATAAGTATTTTAACCCAATTTGGTGGGTTTTTAAATATATTTTGGGGCATTTCTGAAAACAAAAGTTGTGAATATGTGAATATTTCTGTCGTAATTTTCTTTTTCACCATTTATATTGATACAAGTTCAGATTGGTTGAACTTAATCCAGTCCTTTAAGGCTAGATTTTAAACGTACTCTTTTAATAAATCCTAGCTAAAATACAAGTGGTGCTCGCTGCAGAACCAGAAAGGTGGAGCTGCACCAGGTTCAGCCCCGCCCATTCAACCAGAGTCAGTCCTGCTCCGCTACACAGACTTGCTTTTTTTAACTTTATTGCAACCAGGGTCAGCCCTCCTCCGCTGTTTATTTAAAATAACTTTATTGCAAAAGAGTGAATTTACAAGAAAATAACTGAATGTTTCTCCTTCTGTTTCCCCTTGTTTTCAGGATAAAACATATCCTCAAAACTGATTAAATATCTCGGGGTTTCAGTCATGTTCTGGTAACAGTATTAGTTTGTGAATGAGAAACGTTAACGTTGTCATACGGACTACAATGAGAGACAGTGAGCCTAAGAGAAAGCCGAACTTGCCCACTTTGCTTCGTAGCGTTAGCCGCCATTAGCCGCTAATAGCGGCTGTTAGCTGCTATCAGCTGCTCCTGGTGTGGACCAAAGCACCGGGGAAACCCTGAGCGCTTTGCGGACCCGCAGCACGTAGCTCTGCAGATCCAACGTAGCATTAGCCGCTGATAGCAGCTGTTAGCGCTCTGTGGCTTAACCTGGCGGGGGCCCAAAGCACCGGGGAAACCCTGAGTGCTTCGCGGACCTGAAGCACAGCTGCGCCGGACCAGGAGCACCGTACGAAGCTCCGCTGACACGCTCGCAGCATTACCCGACAACGAGGTGTTGCATCTCCACCGGACTTTGTGCTCTGGATCCAGCGGAGATGCAACACCTCGTTCTCGGATCTAACAGCCCAGTGTAATAGTCCAATATAACCAGGTCAATCACACGGGAGGTGTGGGAGCTGATGGAATGGCTGGGTCTGATTGGTTGAATGGGCGGGGCTGAACCTGGTGCAGCTCCGCCTTCTGGTGCAGCTCCACCTTTCTGGTTCTGCAGCGAGCAGCCTCTCCTAAAATATCCTGGACCATCCCTCCAGTTATGGGTAGGTGCAACCAAAACAAGCGCATATCACCATGCTTACAAACAGAGGTGGGTAGTAACTAGTTACATTTACTGAGTTACATTTACTTGAGTAACTTTTAGAAAAAAAATGTACTTTTATCTATCAGATTTTTGTTAGTGATTTCTATACATTCACTCCCATGAACTCCCATGACTTTTTGACCCTCTTTTGACTCCCGATGTGACAACATGGCTAACTCATCAGGCGTGGAAACAAACTAGACACATACTTTCATTTTGTGTAACAAAACAAATTAAAAGCATTAAATTATCAATAATCCACATTAAAAGCAATAAAATTGTATTTAATGCTCTTCCTGTCTTTACAGTGCAGAATTAGTCAGGCACCCAATGAATTTAATATTCTCACGAGGATCATGAAATCCCAAGGTTGTGCAAGAAACCAACAGCTTTTGTGTCATAAACCAACTCTTGTGTCAGATCATTTGCATGCTGAAAAGAAACCCATCAACACTTTGCTTTTTTTTAAACATTTGGTGGCCATTTTGGTGTGAGTCTGTCAGCAAGTTTGCTTGCAACCACACTGGTTTACACATCTCAGTATGTGTGCCTGGGTTTGTGTGAGTTAGAGAGACAGTAGCTCTTTGTTGTAGTTGCCAGGGTTTTCACTGAGTCGGACCAGCAGTGCTACACTGACTCTTTATTCTTGTATAGTGCTTTTTTTTATTTTAGGCTCGACCACCAAAGGCATTGTGAAGGCCTATTGATGCTGAAGATTTTTATAGGGGACCGGCGACCTGTCCAGGGTATCCTCTGCTCTCTCGCCTGGTGAGTGCTGGAGTAAGACACAGCTCCCTGCCACCCTCACTGGAAACAGTGGTTAGGAAATGAAATTTTTATAGACCCCAGCACTGCAGGTGGTAGCAAAGGCCAAGTGGGAATTCTTCTTTCATTCCATAAAGAACTGCCCTTTTTGGAGGCTTAAACATGCACTAAACATGCATTAACATCTGCAAACCTCTCAGTTCTTGCGATATATGTAAAATGAGGACATGTTGTGGCAGGTTTCACATAGACCTTTCATATTTGACACATTTATGGAACCAACCAAGGTGTACAAAGTTTATTGAAGGTTTGGCTTAAACCCAACAGGGAGTTGGCTGTTTTGCATCACAATTTTGATATTTTGCACACTTAGTATTTTAACAAACTCCAAATTTGGTGATTATACGGCATTGGTGATTAAAAGTTGTCCAAAGCTTGTGTTTGAAACTGAAACCTTTAATTTTGTAATTTTTCCAAATGGATTCCCTTTTTGGAGGACTGACCACATCCTAAAAGGCAGGAAGTTCTGCATGTGCATCAGGAGTGTCCTCAGGCAACGTTGAGGGAAAATATCTCGCCAGTGTCTCAAAGGGACCAAGCCCTCCCGTTCAACTAGTTTTACCTAAAGCTTTGAAATTTGGCCTAATCATAGAACTGACTAAGACCTACAGAAAAGTCTCCAGGATGTATGGTCTAAATCAGGGGTGCCAAAAATGTTGATTGCGACATGTTGGGCGCACCACTATCACCAACCCCACCCCCTGAGCAACGAGAAGTAGCGGCCACAGTCGAAAGCTCCACTAGACTCGAAGCAATATCGAAGTGAAGGAGTGCCCAAAAGGTCCAGATGTCCCTGTCCAGAATGCAGTAAGGGATCCAGACCCACGTTGACGTGGAATCAGGGTGCTGCGCAAGTGCTCCAATGGGGGTGCCAATTATTGGTCCAGGGGGAGGGGGCGTGGTTTAAGGTGTTGTATGTAGAGAACCACTTATGTATAATAATCCACTCATTATAAAAGTAGCTCACGAGGTGAAAACGTTTGGGCACCCCTGGATTAAATCAAACAGGAAATCTGCCATTTTGGATCAAAGATGACCATTTAGGCATTTTACACATCTAGAGATTTTCATGCATTGGCTTCAAACTTGGTCATTTTTTCTTAACGTATATGGAATTTAAAGTTCTTTGTTATAAGAATTTCCTGAAATGGTATAAGAAGGGTATTGGTATGTCATATTAACTAATTACTTCCAAAACTGTGCATTGTGTATAGACACATCCACGATTAGCCCTGGAGTGATTGAGAGAGTTGGTGGTGCTTTTTATTTCTATTCGTCAAAATGTAAAACATATGTCCAGTTCTAACATGACGATATCTATCATCATCTGTGAGTTTTAAGACATTTTGTTCTGGTAAAAATAGATTTCTACAACTAGACAGAACTCAGACCTGGTTATATACGTACACAACAAGGATCAGCTTCCATATCACAATCAAGATCTTAACAGGAGTGAACATAGAAAATGTGGATTATGCTTCCAAAAAACCCAGCTCAGGTGTTATTAAGAATATAAAGTGAAACTTCACTATCACAGAGTATGAAAGTATTCCAGTCTAAGTTATGTTTGTTTTGTTTTTTTAGGTTGATCTTGACAAACATGGGATTCAACAGCACTGACGATAACAATCATCAGAATAAATAAAACCACCCCTTCGCTGCTCTCTGTCTCTTCCCCACGCCATCTCTCTTTCTCATTCCTCTAATTGCACCCTTAATCCTCAGTCAGATTAGAGGGATCTACGGGGGTTTCTGTGTGGTCTGAATGAACGTAGCTCTCTGAGATTATGCAGTCCGTGTCATCATCTCACAGGTTGAAACTAACACAAATCCAATTTACCTTCCACCAGCGTCTACATGTGCACAGAATGTGATCCGTTAGATTGTGCGACACCAAAACCACTAAGCATTTCCTTTAAGACAGAGAAGACAGTGTGTGTTGTTTTATCTTTGTTTGATCCAAATTTGACCTGTCATCTGATTATTATTATTAAGCAGTTTTGATATAAAAATCTGACATCAGAAATCCTGCTAGTTGTCTCTCTAATACAGGTTGACCTGGTGAGAACAGGGCTTCTGGCTAATGTTTGGATTTATTAATAGCATGGCTTCCTGTTTCCTTTTCTCTCCATTGCGTAGTCTGAATCAGTTCCTGCTGGCCTTCATTGATTTATACTTCTATTTATTTGCAATTTATTGTCGTTATGAATTAAGGTTTACAACTCCAGAATTCTCTGAATAAAAGGAGCTAGAAATTTTAGGAGGTGCTGATACAGCTAACGCCTAGCATCAAGTGTATAAAAACTAGAAGACATTTAGAAAAAAACATGAACTGTAAACATCAGAATGTTCTCTTCATCACATTTGATTTTTTATATTTTTCTACAGTGTTTTATATGGGAGATTTGACAAGTTCAACAGACCCTTCACCTCCAGACTATTTTGAACTCAAATATAACTGAAGCTAATGGAGGCTTGGGTGTGCACACTCTGCACTCTGAGGGAACTTGAGAGAAAACCATCAGTCTCACAGCAGTAAGAGACAGAGAGGGTGTAAGAAGACAGAAATACCTACATTTTAATGTATAATTTGTTTATGTAAGAAAAAAGTTGTGGGAGTAAAACGAGTTTGTGTGTTCAAAAATGAGTGTGATTAAACTTCAGTTTAATTTAAAGATTTTCCGTAAGTCACAAAACTTAAACTGTGGTTTTGTAAAAACCATAGAAGATATCAAAACACCAGTTTTGTCATGTAAAGTCCAACTTACTGTGAACAGTTTAAACTTCAAACAATGTATCTACCTAAGCTCCAAAGGGGGCGGGGCTTTCTCACCAAAATTCCTATGATGTATTGCAAAATTTCTCAAGGATTTTACCTTCTTTCTTCTATGACGTATGGTGCCATCTTCCAAAAGTCATTGCACATTAGTCCTGATTGAACCTCAAGTTTTAGGGCTGGGCGGTATGGCAAAAAATTTTATCACGGTTTTTCTTGAAATTATATCAGTTTTACGTAGGGTTGTCAACCGTCCCTTGAAAATCGGAATTGTCCCGTATTTAGAAACAAAAGTATGCGTCCCGTATTGACCTGAAAAGGGACGCACTTTATTCCATATTACCGTGAGAATCAAAATGAGTCTGTAAAATGTTAACGAATTTAACGCTTTGTATGAAAACGTAACCGGTAATACTGCATTCCCTTTCCTCTCCCTCTCCTGCTCTGTGACCAATGAGCTGACAGCATACTTATACTTGTGCGATGATACAGAAACCCGCTTATCTCATTGGTCGAGGTACGGTTGCTTGCGAGGAAGATACCGGGAGACAACAAACGACATCAAAGCAGTATGGGCGCCGACAGGGACACAGACGCCGACACTGCTTTACAGCTCTCGGACGATAGTAGGCCTACACCTTTGACTAGCAATGCTTGTTGTGCTCCTCTGAAGAAAAAAAAAAGGCTGCAAAAATACAGGGAGGAATGGGAAAAGGAAAACCCCTGGCTGGAAAAAGTGCCTGATAACGCATATAAAGCGCACTGCACTGGGGCTAAAAAAAATTCACAATGCAGGGACAGGTAAAGGCAGTCGGGTCGGCCGGCTCTGCCAGCGAGGTGTCCCTTATTTATTTTTCACGGAGTTGGCAACCCTAGTTTTACGGTATTTGACGGTATTTCTTTACACGGCCGTTACTACCCATAATATCTTTTAATTATGAAATAATTACAGCAGTAGATCGGCTTTTAATAGTCCATTTTACTTTCATATGCAGAATATCATAGTTTTTTCATGTCCAGTCACAGACAGGTAAATACATGATCCCTTCAAAGTATGTTTGTCAAAAGAGAGAAGTAATTAAGATATAAATAACCTACCGTGAAACGTTTTTGCGTTGTTATCTGACCCACCGCTGGCTTTTTTCATCAGCGGTCTCTTTAGCTAACACGTCTTTAATGGACATCTAACTGACTGCTACTAGCCATTTTAGCTGTGGAGGTGAAGGGTACGTGAAGCAAGCTGCTGGTTAGCTCCACTTGCTAACAGCGTTGCTCAGTCATGTTCGACTTTTTAAACCTGAAAAACCCTGAAACAACAGACGTGCGAGTGCCTCCTCTTTTCGGAATAAGTTCCTCTGGGTTCATAATTTGTAAGTTGCCATGACATCTCTTGCTAGTAGTCACCATTCTTGGTTCAAAGGTTTCACGGTGTTGTGTGTCGCGGTGAAATGTGTCCCCGCTGCCAACTTCCGGGACGCTGTGTGGGCTTTTCACCGGTATAGCGGTATATGAAAAATTCATATCATAACCAAAAAAAACACTGGTATTTGGTATGAACCGGTATACCGCCCAGCCCTAATCTGTGCTTCAGAATAAGCAAATATGTATTTATTAAGCTAAAATGTGAAAACGAATTGAGCTACGTACGAAACAAAAAACTCCTTTTTTGTGCTTGGTTCAATCACCTAAGTTGGAAATTTCAAACATGTATGTGAAGTTTGCTATGAGATGTTATGAATCCTTTTTTGATGTTTCAGTAGATTGTTTTAATGTCTTTTGCGTCATCTGACTTTGTTAGATGAATTTTCAGCAGCATGTGTTGGGGAATTAAATCAAAGAGATCATCTCCTGGGAACTGGATGTCTTACCAGACAATGTTTACATACTTGAAACAGCCTCAATAGAGACAAACCCAAGCTTGGGTTTCAGAGAAAATGTGGTCTAAGCTGTTTTACACAGTTTGGTTTGACACACAATCATCCAAACCTCTTATTTAAGTTAGACAAAGCAGTCAGCGATTGCTACATCAACTTGTTTTTGAAAATGCGTTGAGACATCTATGTTATTTGCTCGTTACGGAAAAGTCTAGTTGGGATAGAAGCCAATTTGGGAAAGAAGACAGCTGAGACAGTACAATACCTGCAGTCTCTGAGTGCTGCTCACATGTGAGAGACCTGGACAGACCGTCCTAAACAAATAATGACAAACAGCTTTTTTTTTTTATCCACACACAGCTGCAGAATAACCGATTCACTGCATATTCAGCCTAAATATGTCACACCAAATTGCTATGTCTGCTGCTTGCTTCAGGATGTGCTACCTTCCTGACAGACTTACTGTTTGGAGTTGCAGAGGCTAAAAAAGTTTGGGAGTGTGGGGGAAATGAATACTAGACAAGTAGATTATCATTTTTGGGTAGAATTTTAATAAAAAGAAAAAAGCTTGTATTAGTTAAAGGTTTACATTTTATATGAGACATGTAGTGTACGATTTTGTTTATGAGCACAGTGGTTTTAGGCCATTTGGAACATTCTTGCCCTTTTCGCATCACTTTTTAGTAAGATTTTAATTAAAATACACATAATCACATAGCAGCATTGCTTACAATATTCAAAAATTGAAATATCCTTAAAGCTTTTTGGGTTTTGGGTGCACTCTGTGCTGCATAAATCTGAAACTCTGTGACAAGTCACCATTTTAGTTGAAATCTCATGACAGCAGCACCATGAAACAGAGGTTCTTTGTCTTTTCAGGCTCATCTGGGGGAACGGAACGGGGGGAGGGACGACTTTACAAGGTGAATTTTCACTTTGTGAACTCAAGTTTCACTGTCATCTAAAACCAAACCCAACCATCACCAGTGCTGGGCATGTGTGTGTCAGATGTGCTGCGATTGTGTGCGCTTCCGTTGCTGCAATGCGTGCTTTGGAGATGCGGCGCACACGTGTCTCCCGGTACCGCGGCCATGTTGGAGGTGCTGCGAATAACTTCAGAGGCCATGTGAGCACTCATTCGCTGCGCTGCAACAGGATGTGAAGCTAGTCCGATTGCAGGCTGCACCATCAGGACCACAAAAGAGCTGGTCCGCGAAGGCGCGCTCGTTGTAGTTGGTTCGGGTACGCATGCATGATGTCTGGTTCTCATGCAGACTGGTAGATTAGTTATGTGCACCTCTGATTATGAACATATTTTCATGCTTTTTATGTCAAATATAGAATAGGAGCTGAACTGAGACAATGCTGTTGCGTAAATCAGGCATGTTCAGTAATCAAACTTCTATAGATTTTAAAAATGAACCCCAAGAAACCTATTGGAGGGTTAGGAGTGTCGGAATGAGCCTTTATTTGTTTGAATAGTCATTGTCTGTCTCCACTTTTTAAATCAGCAGTGGGGCAAAATGAAACTGTGAGACGTATGAATCTCGGAAGCTTACGGTTTGATTATTAAACGTTTTAAACAGCTCAGGTTCACAGTTGGTCCAAAGTTCACGCCGGTTTGAGAACTACAAGGAACACACTGCAGCACGGTGAAACATTTATGTATTTTTGTATACACTTGAAGTTTCAAGTGTTACTGTTTGAAAGGACCTTTTGATTTTATGTGGAAACTGTGAACAAATTGTGTTACTGTTAAATCTGAAAAATAGTTGATTTGATTTGAAAGTTTCTTAAATGCTGATGTCTCGAGGCATCATTCTACAAATTTTCTTGCTTCACAGATATTTTTCATGAAGCTATTTAAAAAGCAACTCCCCCTAACCCATTTCTTTGGGCTACAGACTACTAGATGTGAGTACGTTTCCATTTTAGCAACTGCACTGAGCATTTGCTGCACAATGGGCTGCAAGAGTGGTCACAGCTCACCTTTTATTTAGACTAACACATTTACTGACTGGTGATGTTTTATGTGGATTCTTTAAATCAGGGGTAGTCGACTAAATATGTCGAATGTCCAGATCAGCATACATGACCTGGTCTTTGGTCCAGGTGGAGGGGGCGTGGTCGCAACTCGCTCTGCGCCCGACCAAGCCCCCTCCACCTGGTCTGAGTTCCGGACCACTCATGGTGCAGTCCCGTTCAGGAGGAGGGGGCATGCTGGGTGAGCAGCGATCCCGCCGTAGCGATCACGCATCTCCTGGGACACAAGGTTCTGGATTTGCTGCGTGGTCCGGACAGAACCGGCTCTGGATCCAGACCACGGTTTACATTTTTTAATAAAAATATAACGGTACTTTATGAAGTTCATCATGTCTTACTTTCTTTAACGAAATAATAGCTTTCATAAAAAGGTAAATAAGAACTTACCTACACCTTTTACATGTCTGAACAAAAAGAGCGCTATTATTTTGTTAAAAACATAAAGGGTTTATCCGTTTTGCTGGTTTACAAGCCACCTCTTTTTAAGGATGACTTCCACAAGAAAATTCAAAATAAACTCGCCAAATTTTAGAAAATAAAGGACAATAATAACTGATCTCAAAGCTTGTTGTTCACTTTATTATTAATTTTTATTTCAGCTTCTTCTATTTAGATAATCCAAAGGTATTGAACCCCCTTATTTATTATTGTTATCCTGTTTGCAATTCAGTCATGATTTTCCTAGGGATATGTAGTCTATTGATGAGGGAAATTCTTTTGTCACATCAGGCGTGGAAAAATATTATTGTGATGAACTTCAACTTAGAAATAAAAGCCTTCCAAACTATATTTCAAAATGTGTTGTTCAATCAGGAATGGTTTGCTATGAATTCTCGTAACAGATTTGGGTTAATTTTGGAGATTTGTCCATAGGATGTTCAACTGACAGTTGATGTTCTCGAACTTTTGAACTGTCTAAAATGTTCAACAAACTTCTTACTCCCACAACTATTTTAGTACATTTACAAGTCATACATAAAAGATGTTGGGTTTTTTGTCTACTTTTATCAGTGCTGATGGTTTTAACATTTCTTTTGTTTTTGATTCACACTTTTTATACAGTTTTTCATCAAAACATTTGACCTTTGCATAGATTACTACTATATATTAAGTTATGTAGTGTCACTTTGCTGTTTTGCACTGGAAATTTCCCAGCTGAGAAACTAATACAGGAATATTCTCTTCTATTTTAAATGAATCACAAATTATGTACAAAATGTAAGTTTCCACTGTAGCAACTAATCTGCCCTTAACAGGGTGATAAATTCAAGTTTTGCCCTGCTGGTGCGAAATCTTACACTACCATGACTCTGAAGTGACATCAAGTCCGTGTCACTCACTCGTAATGTTTCTCCTACAAACATCACTATTACGCCTTGTACCTTTTACTACGGTGACATTGCAAAGGCCACATTTTACGTCCTCAGCTCCCATGCTGTTTACACGCGGCAAAACCTTGTTTTGGGTTAAACAAGCACCTATACAGCCTTAATGACAGGAACTAAACCCCTGTCAGTCACATGAAAAGGCTTAAGGAATCCATTTAGGATTATTTATAATTTGAGGTTTGGTTTTATTGATGAAGAAATTACACCTTTTCTGCGTGGGAGGCAAACTTCCCAAAGATTTAACCATAAACCTGGGAATTAAAAGTGAAGTAAAAGTTTCATTTTGTAAATTTTCACATTTTTTCCACATTCATTCCCTCTTATCCTCTATTTCACAGCATTCCTCCTATTGATCTTAACTCCCTCCCCTTTTTTTACGTCACACACACCCCTCCTCCTCCCTGCATAGCGGAGTACAAACAGTTGGAAGTTTACTCCAAACAGTCCCAACAGCCCCCACCACCCAGCCATCAAGGGTAATCCTTCCTCCTTGGGAGTTTCGGTGAACAGGAAGAGCACTTCTCGGTTTCCTCAGGGTCACCGGAGTCCTTTGGTCTCACCTGTGATGACTTTAGTCTTGATTTAAAGCTTAAAAACGCACAAAAAATGAGTTATTTTGTGTTTTTGCAACTATATTTTGAACTTTTAGGTTCTTTAAACTTACCAGGTTGTTAGAGGTCTTTTTACCTGTTCAAGGACACAGTGTAGTAGTGTTTCAGGGGCATTGTGTTGCTTAATCATTCATTAAACCCTTCTCAGTTAAACTTTATGGCTTTCTCATAGATTTCTGGTAACCACAAGAACATGGAGGTGGGGCCTTGTGTCGCAGCTGAAGCAGAAACTTGAACTCAGCCACAGATCCAGTAAAACGTGACCTTCTGTGTCTTTTCTGCTAATGGTTAACAAATATGAATCCTCAAGCAAGCCGAGGACTGCTTTTGAATATCGTGAATGCGTTTTTGAGTTGCTGAGAGTTATTTTTTACCCATCAGGACACGCTGACCTTAGCTAAACGCTCAGCGGATCACTCCCTCTGCATTCCACATGCTATCTGTGCTATGAGTAACAGTTTTGTCCGGCCTACGTCTAACGTTCTCACCCTCACGCCCGGCAAGAGACGTCCGTTTTCACCCACCTTCTTTCTGTCCCAAGGCTTTTGTTTTTCAAAAGTAGCGGATTTATCTCCCGGAGTGGACTTTCACATTTCTAGCTTTGTCTTTATCTCACATTCACAGCTTCGCTATCTTGACTTTTTTTCTGATTGTCCCTGTTTGCAGTGTAAACTAACCAATGCGAGATAGCACACACACACACACAGACACACACACACACACGGGGGAGATTCATGCTGGAGCTGTGAGAGAAAACTAAAAGTGAAGCTTTGATTCAAGGCGAAAGAAAGGGCAGATATAGCGGAGGAATAAGGGAAGCGGTGAGAACCAGAACAGGGAAGTTGAGAAATCGTCATCCCTCCGCCTTTTTCCCACACTCCTCCCATTTGAGTACCCCCCATTCAACTCACCTGTCGAGTTTTACCTCCCTTCCCCTCCCCCAGGCTCCTCCCCCACAGGGCAGGTAGGCCTCCAGCTGTAGATATAAAGGTATGCTAATGCGAGGCAAACTATCCTCTCTGCTCTGGGAGTGAGGAAGACGACAGGGCTGAGAGAGAAGGAGTGTGTGTGTATGTGTGTGAAAAAGAAAGAGGCGGAGTGGGGAAGTTTTTAAAATCGACAATTGGATTGACTGCTCTCAGACCTGCACTGCAACCATGGGGTTTGGAGTAAGTATTGGACCTTTGTCACATGATTTGGTCTGCCGCATACAAGCTAAAGTCACAAGTTATGAGTTAAGCTCAACATTCTTTGGATCGCCTGGCATATTTGTGTGTCTCTTTCGAAATGTGCCTTGTCAAAATGTTTGTAGCAGAAGCTGTGCTTCCTATAATGATTAACGGGAGTTTCAGGAGCCTGTCTGAACT
The DNA here is from genome assembly GCA_006937965.1 of Callopanchax toddi. NCBI lineage: Eukaryota > Metazoa > Chordata > Actinopteri > Cyprinodontiformes > Nothobranchiidae > Callopanchax > Callopanchax toddi. Next base: position 3,146,222 of record SSNR01000014.1, read on the forward strand.
GTGGAGAGGCTCTCTGCGCTTCCTCATGTAACTGAAGCAGAAGCCTCAGAGCAAATCTCCCCCACGTGTTCAAGTCTTATTCAGGAGGCTTGTTTTGTCTCACTTTCTTCAACCCAGAAAGGGAAAGATGAGTACAAACTGGCCGCAACGTCAGAGGGAAATGGCAAGAAGCACAAGAAAGGGAAACAGAAGAAGGATATGGACGAACTTAAAAAAGAAGTGGATCTGGTGAGTAAACTGCAAATCATTGCCGACTAAATTCCAGCTCAGCTCGTGTTAACTGTGTTTGGCCACAGCAATTATACAGTCCCGTCTGAGTCAAACCTCATGGACAGTCACATGAGATGTAGCTGTGTCTGCCCCACATTTCATAAAGATTGCTACTTACACTGCTGCATATGCAGTCACATGTTATTAAGTAGTTCACAGCTGTAATTATGATGTTGGTTGGTTTCCATTCTTCTACCAACAATCTCCACACATTACGGAGGTTTTAATTTCCTCTCGCCATCAGATTGCTGGGTTTTTTTTGCGTTTTCTTCGACTTTAATGACACTCCTGAACTTGTACCGTTGCATGCATGTGCTTGAATGCATTTAAAGCTGCAGGTCTGGGCGCAGTAAGGCTTAAATGGGCGTGTAGATCGTAATAGCAGACTTGCAGTTGGCTGATTTCCACTAGAGTCAGCTTTTTCTCAATGTGAAGTGTGTCAAAGTCACTTCCTCAAGGTCAGAGAGGAACTTGGTTTAAGTTCACGACCAGTTTGAGAGAAAGGATGAATCGCTTGACGGAACAAAGTCTACTTTTAGATATGTCACGTTTGGGTTTTAAAGACAAAGAAAGCTTTTGTTGTTGAAATTGAATGGATGTTGCAAAATGGTGAATAGCATAGTGTCCTTGACAAGGTCAGTTTGCATGGAGGACGTCTCTCCTTCATCTCAAATTACCAATGACTTAGTGACGACGTCATGTTAGCATCCATTTCTGACTTGATATCTCACTTTTAGAGTTGCAATTTCTTACAAAGTCACCAAATAGCTGCTTTTTGTTTTAAACTCAATTTAATTAAAAACTTTCATTTAAACTATGCTTGCTGGTTTTTGAAATTCAAAAGCTCAATGTCATCCAGCAGGTCGCAAAGCTTTGAAAGTCCCTAGGTAATAAAGCTCACACCTTGGTGACATATTAATGATTATTGTTCTTTGAACGTCTTAACTTGATCTCAAAGTCCTGCTGCCGCTGAAGGACATCTCAATGCCATGGCAACCATATCACAAATCTCTGCAACTTAGCATATCATTTACTCCAATTAACAGCAAGTGTTTGCTTTAACGTACCTCTCAGGTAGAGTTTGCTCCTGCGAAGTTGTTTGACATGTCAACAAATGTTAAAAATAATACCCCATATTGGTTTCTACCAAGTACTGATGATCCTGCAGCTTTAGTTTGAATCATATTTAAGTAATTGCCTATTGGACAGTGGTAAAACGGTAGTAAAAGCATATATGGGTCTCTGGAGAGCAAACGTAGCTGGCACGTTAATCATTATTGCCCTATTGTACAATTAACCCAGACATCAAAGTCCAGCTGACGAGAATAAGAGCTATTCCCATAGCAACATCATGCAGCTTGAGATTTGATTATATGTGACAAAGTCTAAAAAAAAAGCTAAATATAGGCTGCATTCACCCCTGTCCTAACATGATCAAAATATGAAAGCAAGACAATAACTGTTCTCTGCAGGCTTCATAAGAGCTGCCAGATTTCAAAAGCTGCTCTAGTTCAGGGCATGTGATAACATATTATCCATGGCACATTTGGTATGCATGCCTATCATAATGCTAATCGGCGATGGGGACCGGCGAAACTGCAAGAGCACATTTTTTTTTCTCTTAGTTTATGTAGGGCACAGGAATGTGATGGGACTCGAGTCATCCAGGTTGAATTACTCTTCATGAATGTAATATTTAATGCATCGTTTCAAAAGTAGGACTGATTTAATAAGACCGCTGCACCAGGAGCCGCAAGATTGTGCACAGCTCGATTTTTCTGTTGAAAAACGCACGTTTAATGACTGTAATATTTTAAATGGAGGCTTTGAATTGGACAGCAATAACTCTTAGATAAAGAGAAAGGAGTCAGCTTTACTGGACTTTATGCCGCCTTGTAGCTCATTAAATCCTGATACGTGAGGCTTCGGCTTGCATTTCACTGGACTGCGAACTTCAAATTACGAGGGATGAACCAAAAATAGTTTTTCCAGTTTTCTCGTAAATGTCCCACGTTTCTAAGTCATGGACTACAAACGCTTTGTCATTCACACGCCGATGGCAGTAAGCTACGTTGTAGCCACAGAAGCAACCTGAGCTATTGCGACATGCTGTTGTGTCACTTTCTCTAAACAAACGTCTCAATAGGAATCCGTCTTAAACTTTTCTCAATTTAATTTCTCTGAGTTCAAAGTGGGAGAAATCAACTTTTGGAGAAAATGGTGAAAAAAATTAGATGTTTTGGGACTAAATTTGCTTGATTTATATTTAATTTCAAAACCAAACTATGTGTGCTGCATCTCCAGGGAAATGTAAATGACGCGCTTGTTTGTTCTGTGGTGTTTTCAGCATGAGCACATGTCTGGTGTCAACATCTCACCACAGAAACCAGTGTGGGCATCTCTGCTTGGGATGTTTCACGAACAGAACAATACTTTTTTGTTTCGCAGTACAACAGAGATGAAAGGTGGGAGTCAGATATTATTGCAGATCATCCAAATTACATTGGAAGAATTTCTTTTCATTCACTCGCTGTAGGCGTTAAAAAGAAACACACAGTGTGGGCACATGGATGTGTCAGCCGTTCTAGTTGTGCATTTCTAGAAATGCTTTTGTTTGTATTTAAAATATCTCTGTTTAATATGAAAATAGGGCAGTTTCTGCTAGCAGATGAAGAGTTTTTGAAAAAATATGGACACGTTGAACTCTACTGAGATGTCAGACTCATGAGTAATGATCTGGGTAGCAAACATCTGTGTTAGCTGGGTGTCATTGATCTGACTGGATGGAGTGTTTACTGGCAGCAAACTGACGGTTTGGACCGTTCCACACACAGCTGAGTTCATCGCGGCTCTCGTTTGGCTGCGAGTTTTCAGTCGTCAGCGGATTCAGTTTTACTCAAATGTTTGACTAATCTTAAAATCACTGTACACCGCTTGCATCCATAATCCCCATCAGATGGGAAATATTGCTTTGTTGTCTGTGTTCCCTGGAGGACACGCCAACACGTTCTGTAATCCTCACAGGAGATAATATCTGCGGTTTGAAAATGACAGGGATTTCAGCTTGTTTGACGCAATGTCTGTCAATCTCATTCCCTGCTTTTTCTCTCTCCACAGGACGATCACAAGTTGACATTGGATGAACTTCACAGAAAATACGGGACAGACCTAACCAGGGTGAGCCCTCAGTTTGTGTGTTTTAATGAGTCATTCTTGTGATTTAGGGAAGTAGATAAGAACAGAAGATCTGACAGTGCAAAGCACAGAAACATACTGTACAGGAACAGGGTTTTAGTCTACTATCAGAGGCTGAAGATTTATCAGCGTCATGTTTTTGTTTGTGGTGTTAGCAAAAAAATTCTCATGAACTAATAGATGGCTCTTAATAAAACTCTCAGAAATCCTTCATTGGACGTATGTCTACAACACATTAATGTTTGGAACTAAATTCAAGATGGCTGCCAGAGCTAATCAACATTAGCCAACACAAAATGAGTCAAAATGGTTAAAGTTTTACAGATTTTGGGCTCATTTTTGGTGTTCTGTTAGATGATGGCCTTCTACAACACGTACTTTGAGCGCTAACTGATCGGATTAGATCTTCACCTAAAAGTTGATCATTAGCTGTTGCCCTGTTAGCAAATGGGTGGATTTTAATGAAAACATTTATTGGCTATATGTCTACAATTCATTACCTTTTGGAGTCGACTCAATTCAAGGTTGCTGCCAAGGCAAACCTACCTTAGGAAACACAAAAATGGCTTCATCCAAGGATGAATTTTTGACTTCAAAGATGGGGGAGGCCCAACTAGCTTGAGTACGTTGGGGTGGGAGAAAATGGAGCTTTAAGTGCTTAAGCAGTGCCATAATATCTGCCATACACCTAAAAGCCAGTGTAGCGTAACATTAGACCGTAAAAACTGCAGGGGTCAAAACTGCCTTTTAAAAAGTGGGGGGACGTATCCCCTCTGCCCCCCCCCAAATTACGTCCATGGCTGCAACTCAGTCAATTTTACAACTACGGAGCTAAAAAAATTGTTGTCATCGTTAGCTAATAGCTGGATTGCTAACCAGTGGCAGGGGATCGTTGCCTAACATTTTTCCATTAATCGTCAGTCCAGTTCAAGATGGCCTCCGTAGCTAATCAACCTTAGCAAATACAACAATGGCTGTAAGTCCGTCGGTTTTACAGATACTGAGCTAAAATTGTATCTGATAGTGATTCACAACACACATGTAAAGTATCAAATAAGTATGTATTCAGTCATGTAGGTTGATCTTTTTTTAGCTGGGCTTCCTTGACGCCTGTCTTGTTTTTCCATCTCTACCTCAGGATTGTGAAACCAGAACTCCTCTGTGGTATTTAGAGCACAGAAAGCGACATTAAAAACAGGTTAGCGGTGGTCTGCAACATGAGAACCACAGGCTAAATTTAGTTTATTGTTTCACGTCTCAGTAATGGAGAAAATGAAATATAAATGTTCTGTAGTTTAGTTAAAATGACACTTTAAACTGAAAGAGGGAAACTTTAAAGGTTTAATGACTTTGATTGCAACCCAGTACGACCCCTCCAGAGGTCAAACGCTCAGCTGTTGCTGATAACCTGCTGAAACCTGATCTGAGTTTTTCCCAAAACAAAGGCTTGATTTATGCAGGAAGGCAGGTCGTGTCAACGTTACTAATAGAGGAGAAAAACACTCCCTGCTCCACTTCTGATTCTTTTCTATTGAAGCAGATTGTAAGGAAATGTGGAAAACCTGCACGCCGGGTGTTTCTAACACCCTGATCTCATGGATCTTAGTCTATGATTTGCCACAGTATATATAATTATAAAAAGCTTGATGCTGTAATTGACGGATTAGCGCTCCTTCTTCCTGTTGTTGTGGATTCCTTTTGTTTTTCTGTCAACTAAACTTATCTCTTTAGGTGACGGCTGAGCAAAACTCATCAACAGAAACAAGCAGAAGTTTAAAGAAGAAAGTAGAGAGGGCTCTCGTGCACCAGGAAGAACTAACAAGCATGCTAAGATATCTTATGAGCTTCTGTTTCTTTGCAGGGTCTTTCTTCTTCCAGAGCAAAAGAGATCCTGGCCCGAGACGGTCCAAACGCCCTGACGCCTCCCCCCACGACGCCCGAATGGGTGAAGTTTTGCAAACAGGTAACGTCGTGGGTGTGCCGCAGCTTTAATATTCAAATGTTCAAAAATGCAAATAGAAAACCAGAGACTTGATTCTGTTTCCAGCTGTTTGGCGGTTTCTCCATGCTGCTGTGGATCGGTGCAATCCTCTGCTTCCTCGCTTACGGTATTCAGGCTGCTTCAGAAGACGAACCCGCAAATGACAACGTAAGAAGCTCTCTGATGTTTAAAAACAACACATGACACTTTCTGACACTAACTTGTGGTTTTTCGATCCTTGTAGTTGTATTTGGGTATTGTGTTGTCTGCTGTCGTCATCATCACTGGTTGCTTCTCGTACTACCAAGAGGCCAAGAGCTCCAAGATCATGGAGTCCTTTAAGAATCTGGTCCCACAGGTGAGACTTTCTCACTTCTACGGGTTGAAATTGTTGCCTTTAAAACGTTTTACCTAATTCTTTAATCAAATACTTTGATTTAATAGCAAGCCCTGGTTATTCGTGATGGAGAGAAGAAGAGCATCAACGCTGAGGATGTGGTACTTGGAGATCTGGTGGAAGTGAAGGGTGGAGACAGGATTCCTGCTGATCTCAGGATCATCTCTGCTCACGGCTGCAAGGTCTGAACCTCAAATACTCAGGAAACGAGGTCCATGAAACAGCGTCAGGATAGCTAATGGTCAACGTTACCAGGGATGGGCCATATGGGCTTAAAGATTTATCACAATTTTTTGTATTTATCAATAGTTATTGTGCTTTAAAACAGATTATAATAATCAGCATTTATTCATGCTGTAACATCGACATCATCAGGTCTTTACAGGTTGCAAACAAAACCAGACAATCTATAGAAAATCATTCAAATTTAATTATAGTTTCATTCAAGAAATAAAGTTGTAAATAGTCAAATACTCAAAAACGTTAAAATGAGAATGACAGCAAGACGTTTAGTAGTGCAGGTTTTAATGCACATACAGGTGAAGCGTGCTCTCATTTCAAATAGAGAAAAGGATTCATGCTTTCGGGTTTTTAAGAAGATCAGAATATTTACAGAGTCTGTTGTTTCCATCTAATCTGCACTGTAAACAGAGGCGTACAGGATGCGAGTCACACAGGAAGTTGGATCAACTCCAGAAAGGTTTTTCTCTTTCTTGGGTTTGAAAATATTACAAAAATAAACCCCCAAAAATATATTATGTGATCTGTAAAGTAAAACAGAGCTGAATAACATCTTCTGTTGTGGAAACACTAAATGATTAACTCCAAACATTAAATGATTAACTCCAAACATAGCGAGTTGGGTCCTAGCGTGACAAAATGACTCTGATAAACCCATAAAAACAAAAATAGCCTGCTGTAGAGCAATTTTAAGTTCACTTGATTATGTGATAAAAGAGCTTGCCATACAAGGAAGTCAACGCGGTGCTGCTGTTGATCAGACTTTTCCTCTACAGTTGGATCTTTAATCTTCAGCATGTTGTTCTGTAGCAGAAGTTCCTGCTGTTTGATGTAGAGAGCTTTCAGGAGCTCTTGGTGCTTTTCTATCATAGCTGTTAGCTAAATGCTAACGTGCTAACAGGTGATTTATTCTGTGTACTGGACCAGAACTGAACGTTGGTACCACGACGGTTCAGACAGTCCAAAAACACCTACTGATGCTATTCATCCTCTTCTTCCTCGTCACCTTCTGGGTTAGCAGCACAGACTATGTGGCTCCGCCCACTTACATGTCGGCAATTAGTTTATGGTTATTATTGTTGGATGGCAAATTTTTTTCATGATATGTTGTGAACATTATGAAATTATGCATCTCTAAGCATTAACACACCTCTGCTGTTCAAAATTCTCTCTGGATTTTTGTCCTGTTTTCATGCACCATAACTTAAAAAACATGCAAATTGCAAAGAGCTTTATTAACTTGATATATCCCCTACATAAAACACTATAAATGTAAAAATCCATGTGTGTGACCATTAGAACCTTCTGCTGAACTTCTATTTTTCACACAACCGAAGCTTACTGTTTAAAACCCAAGTATGTGGTTACCGTGGTGACCTTAATGAGCTACTGGCATCAGCGTCAACATTTCTCTTGACTTTGGTTCCTTTACGAGTTTTATAGATTCTTGATGTTAGATTTTCAGGCTGCAGTTGCATCCTTCAAAAGTCATCAAATGTTCTTTAGACACCAAGAAAAAGGCTAATATTTCTTCATATTCATTGTCATTTTCTAATTTTGATTGTCCCTCCTTCATCCTTTAATGTTATTGTCTTAATTCTCAGGTGGACAACTCCTCACTGACCGGTGAGTCTGAGCCTCAGACCCGTTCCCCAGACTTCTCCAACGAGAACCCCCTGGAGACCAGGAACATCGCTTTCTTCTCCACCAACTGTGTTGAAGGTACAGAACAAGCAGCTAAAACGTTAGCCTAAGTTTAACCTTGAGTTTTGAATTTGACATGTAAATTGTTTTTCCCAGGAACTGCCAGAGGAGTCGTCATCAACACTGGAGACCACACAGTTATGGGTCGTATCGCCACCCTGGCCTCCAGTCTTGAAGGAGGGAAAACTCCCATCGCCATCGAGATCGAGCACTTCATCCACATCATCACCGGCGTGGCTGTCTTCCTGGGTGTTAGCTTCTTCATCCTCTCCCTCATCCTCGGTTATGGATGGCTAGAAGCCGTCATCTTCCTCATCGGTATCATCGTCGCCAACGTGCCAGAAGGTCTCCTGGCCACCGTCACCGTGAGTCTGGGTGTCCCGCGCCTCCTAAAGCGTCCAGAAACATCTGGACTGTAAACTGACCCGAGTGTTTCCTCCTCCAGGTGTGTCTGACCCTGACCGCCAAGCGCATGGCCAAGAAGAACTGCCTGGTGAAGAACCTGGAAGCTGTGGAGACGCTGGGCTCCACCTCCACCATCTGCTCAGACAAGACCGGCACCCTGACCCAGAACAGGATGACCGTGGCCCACATGTGGTTCGACAACCAGATCCACGAGGCCGACACCACGGAGAACCAGAGCGGCACCTCGTTCGACAGGAGCTCGGCCACCTGGGCGGCTCTGGCCAGGATCGCCGGACTCTGTAACCGCGCCGTCTTCCTGGCTGAGCAGAGCAACATCCCCATCCTGAAGGTGAGCAGCTGCAAAGCAAGCAGAGCGTTTTGTTGGGTTTGATACTACAGCCTAGACAGATGAGTTTGCAGGAGCAGCGTGAATACGTGGGAAGTGTTGTAGCTTTATGTCATGGCAAGAAGCTTATTTGGATCCAGTAAGTTAGAAAAGCAGCCAAACTGTACAACAAATCTATATTAAAGCACTCAACATAATTATATATGTGAGGCTGACATTTCAGACCCGCTGACTAATCAGATATATAGATTAAATAGAAAGCGGTGCATTTTCTAGGACTGCTTTACGGGAATTTGTTTTTTTAATTTTAAGTTGATTTGGCTCAAACTCGCTGCTTTGACTCCTTACAGAGGGACGTGGCCGGTGACGCTTCGGAAGCTGCTTTGCTCAAGTGTATTGAGCTGTGCTGTGGGTCTGTTAAGGAAATGAGAGAGAAATACCCCAAGATCGCTGAGATTCCATTCAACTCCACCAACAAATACCAGGTAAATTATCCACACTGTCTAAATCAGTGGAGTCCACACCTGGACCACTGTCCTGCAGGCTTTAGATGTTTCCCTGCTCCAGTAGCTGATTCAATGAGTGAATTACCTGTTCAGAATGTCCTCAGGCCCACAGAAGCCTGGTAATCACACATTCATTCTAATCAGATGTGTTGTATGGGGTGTCAGTGGTGACGTAATACATTCAAAATTTAAAAGATATGATTTTACTATATTTAGCTTCAAATACTATAAAATACATTTTTAGAATCCAATCTAAATATATAAAATCACATTCAAATACTTAGAATCAAATTTTATTAAACAGTTAAATCTATTTAGAATCCAATCTAAATATATAAAATCAAATTCAAATATTTAGAATCAAGTCTTTTTAAACAGTTAAATCTAAATATTTAGAATCCAATCTAAATATATAAAATCACATTCAAATATTTAGAATAAAATCTTATTAAACAGTTAAATCTATTTAGAATCCAATCTAAATATATAAAGTTAAACCTAAATATTTATAATAAAATCTAAATAAGATAAAGATAAAATATAATTTATTGTCCCCTAGGGGAAAATTTTCTTGGACTACAGTGCTGGCTGCATACATTAAAAACACATACAATGCACATACAGTAGAGTCCAACTGGAGAAATATAAACATGTATAAAGCCCCGCACCCCGTAAGTATGACAATAAAACACCAAAATCAGTGCTGTTACATAGCCCCTATGGTCTTAGAAGCATTTAAAACTCTGATAGAATATGGCACAAATGAGTGTATAAATGCATAAAATGTACATCTAAATATTTTGAATCAAGTCTTTTTAAATAGTAACACTAAAATATTTAGAATCCAATTCAAATATAGAGTTAAACCTGAATATTTAGAATTAGTTCTAAACCTAAAGTTTAATCTAAATATTTGTAATCAAATATACAAAGTTCAACCTGAACATTTAAAAACAAATCTAAACATATAAATTTGAACTTTTTTAAAATAAAAATGTAAACCTAAATAATTATAATAAAATCTAAATGTATAAAGTTACAGCTAAATGTTTAGAACCAAGCTTTTTAAATAGGTAAACTTAAATATATAGAATCCAATTTCAATATTTAAATTTAAACCTGAATTTTTAGAATCAGTTGTAAAGTTTAAACTAAATATTTTAAGTCAAATATACAAAGTTCAACCTGAACATTTAAAACCAAATCTAAACATATAAAGTTGAACCCGTTTTTTAGAATCAAATACAAATATAAAAATTTTAACCACAATATTTATAATAAAATCTAAATGTATAAAATTACAGCTAAAATAGGTCAACCTAAATATCTAGAATCCAATCAAAATATTTGAAGTGAAAAATAAATATTTAGAATCCAATCTAATGATATAAAGTTAAACCTGAATATTTAGAATCTGTATTATACACATAAAGTTTAACCTACAGATTTAAAATCAAATTTACAAAGTGAACCCTAAACATTTAGAAATAAGTCTAAACATATTAAGTTTAACCTAAATATTAAGAATCAAATCTAAATATTAAAACATTGCATATAAAGGTTTAGAATCAAATACAAAGGTTTTTCAAAAAATTTAAAATATTATCCAAATATGTAAATTCATAATAACATCTTGAAATTTAAATGTAAATGTGGTTTAAAACTAATTGTTTAGCTAAAATTCATTTTCAGACTGCTGTAAAAATAAAAGTATCCTTCCAAAATAAAATCAGGGTCAGGAGAACCCCCATATAACATGTCAGTGTGCTTTTAAAGGTAAGGTTGTGTGATTCTGTTCATCACAGATCATTTGTCAGTGTCCCTGTTGGGTTCTCCCTGCACACTGATCAAAGACTCATGGTAAAATAAACCTACACAATCTTACAATCAAAGAGATTCAAGAGTGTTAGACAGGTGATTCCCTAACCCCGCTTTTATTTTGGTAGGCAGAAAATGAAAGTTAGCTAAATATTTAGTTGAAACCACCACATTTGCCTTCAGAATTCAGCTTTTAATAGGACATATTTATACTTTATTTTGAGTATTTAGGTTTAACTTTTATATTTAGATTTGATTCTAAATATTTTTTTTTTTATTATTTTTGGGATTTATCGTTAAACATTTAATTTCCTAAATAAATGTGGTAGAAAAAGTGACTTTGTGAAAGAATGATTTTTAATTTAAAATCTGCGTCTTGATATTGTTGGAGCAGAGAAATATCTAAAAACCTTCAGGATCTGGCGATAAATGCTCTCCATTGCCTCCTAGTGGTTAGTTTTATTCATATAAATCTGCAATAACAAAAGCATTTATCCTCGTTTTTCTTTGGCCGACAGCTCTCCGTCCATAAGAACTCCACTCCTGGAGAAAGCAAACACATGCTGGTGATGAAAGGAGCTCCAGAGAGGATTCTGGACCGCTGCTCCACCATCATGCTGCAGGGCAAGGAGCAGCCTCTGGATGAGGAGATGAAGGACTCTTTCCAGAATGCCTACGTGGAGCTGGGAGGACTTGGAGAGAGAGTGCTGGGTAAATGAAAAAACAACACTTTAGGAACATTCTCACATCTGTTCTAAATATTTAATTCTGATGAACACGTTTCCTCTTGTTCTAATCAGGTTTCTGCCACTTCCACCTGCCTGACGACCAGTTCCCAGAAGGCTTTGCTTTCGACACAGATGAGGTGAACTTCCCCACAGAGAAACTGTGTTTCATCGGCCTCATGGCCATGATCGACCCTCCTCGTGCCGCCGTGCCCGACGCCGTGGGTAAATGCAGGAGCGCTGGAATCAAGGTGTTTTAGAGTTACAGTTTTAAACTTAAATTTGACATATTTTGTTGCTCCTTTTTGAAGCTTTAGGTGACATTTTTGTCTTCACTCCTTTTCTCAGGTTATCATGGTCACTGGTGACCATCCAATCACAGCCAAAGCTATCGCTAAAGGGGTGGGAATCATCTCTGAAGGCAACGAGACTGTGGAGGACATCGCTGCCCGCTTGAACCTTCCAGTGTCAGAGGTCAACCCCAGGTGAGCTTATATTAGTTTGATAAAATCTTTAACAAACATTTTCTAATGTTGTGAACAAATACTCGCAAATTTATTGACTGCACTAAATTTGAACTGTATGAATTGATTTTTTCCTTCCATTTATGTTTTTTAATTCCATGTTTTATGATTTTTTTTTTTACCTAAAAGTGTTTGTTTATGATATTGTGGTTTCATATAATTTTGACAATTCAGCAGAAAAAAAAATCTAAATTTCACAAATAATGAAAAATGCTGACAAAAACTGAATGTTCTGTGTTTTTTAAGGTGTATTAAAATCCACCAGTGAATATTATTAAAAGCAAAATTTTTTGACAGTTTTCGTAAAAAAGCAGTTTATGTGTGAAATAAAAAGTAAAACATATTTTTCAAATATTTAACAATATTAAAACAATTTATCACATAAAATTATAATTTATGTTATAATTATGTCCTATTTGACTCACTGATGATGATGATTAATACTTTTGTTCAACGTCGACTTTTCATTAATAACAAAAACTTTACTTTAATCTTTGAATTTTTAAGTTTTTATTTTCAATAAATACATTTTTGTATTTATTTTTGAACAAATTATTACAAACCAATGTGTCCTTCTTGTACATTTATGACGTCCTATTAATTCCAAGTACAGTAATGAGGTGAAATTAAAAAGCCAAACTAAACTCAAGCTCATGACTCAGAAAAAGTTTATATTTTTGCTTTAATAAGGTTTACTATGTCTTCTTTTTCATTTAATTATAGCCATGTTTTTTTCAGACATGTAGAAAATAAAGGATTTTTACCTTGAAACATTTTGACTGTTGTTTCAAGGTAAAAATTTTCTTTTTTTTAACGTCTGAAAAGAAAATTGGGGGAAAAAGATCATTAAAAATGTTCAGAATGCTGAAACCTTTTGTTTATATCAAAACATCTCATTCTACAGCTAAAACTCACGTTTCTTTTCTGGTGATGTGTTTTCATGAGAAAGAGCTTATTTCCTGTCTGTTCTGGTGAGACGTTGACTGGTCAGGCTGATGCTTAAACCCACACAGACTGAAATATTCTTCATCTGTAAACTTCGTTTTTTAGTGTTAAGTGTTGCCTGCAGAGTACCTCTTTGCCTCTGCTCACTGTAACATGCAGCAGCCAAAACACAGCCTCGTTAATCGTTAACATCATCATAAAGTGTTGCAGAGATTTTTACATTTCAGCATCTTGATCTCTGCTGTGATTTCCTCAATAGGGATGCTAAGGCCTGCGTCGTCCACGGAGGTGAGCTCAAAGAAATGACCGCGGAGCAGCTCGACGACATTCTGCAGCACCACACAGAAATCGTCTTCGCCAGAACGTCCCCTCAGCAGAAGCTGATTATTGTGGAGGGTTGCCAGAGACAGGTGAGGCTCATCGGACAGAAGGTTTTACAGAGCTAACCTGAGATTTTTTATTTTGTTCTGACACTGCTCGTCCTCCTGTCCAGGGAGCCATCGTGGCCGTGACAGGTGACGGTGTGAACGACTCCCCTGCCTTAAAGAAAGCCGACATCGGCGTTGCCATGGGGATCGCTGGGTCCGACGTGTCCAAGCAGGCTGCTGACATGATCCTCCTGGATGACAACTTTGCCTCCATCGTTACTGGAGTGGAAGAAGGTGACTGGAAAGTCACCTCAGTCAAAGTCAGAGCCCCCATGTTTGATTTACACCTTTAAACATTTAACCTCTTCTTGTCAGGTCGTCTGATCTTTGACAACTTGAAGAAATCCATCGCCTACACCCTGACCAGTAACATCCCAGAGATCTCACCCTTCCTCCTCTTCATCATCGCCAACATCCCTCTGCCTCTGGGAACCGTCACCATCCTCTGTATCGATCTGGGAACCGACATGGTGAAGACCTTTGACTATAAAAATCTGCTGCTCTCTTCTCTGCCACCTCGCTTTAGAAGCTAAAAGTTATTTGTCTTGTTTAACTTTTCCCAGGTTCCTGCCATCTCTCTGGCTTATGAAGCAGCTGAGAGCGACATCATGAAGAGACAGCCCCGAAACCCCAAAACGGACAAACTGGTGAACGAGAGGCTCATTAGCATGGCCTACGGTCAAATCGGTAACCATCAAAACACACGAACTAACTGGTTAGCAAAATCAGATCCATATTTAGGAAGTTCAACACTGTTTTAATGTTGTTTCCCTCTGATCAGGTATGATGCAGGCCGTAGCGGGCTTCTTCGCATACTTTGTGATCTTAGCTGAAAACGGTTTCCTCCCTATGGACCTGATCGGAGTTCGAGTCCTGTGGGACGACAAACTCGTCAACGACCTGGAAGACAGCTATGGACAGCAGTGGGTCAGTCAAACCATCTCAGCCTGGCCTCTCTGATCTGATCTCCTTCCTGACCTCATTCCTGATCCTGTTCATCTTTGTCATTCTTAAAGACAATCTCAGCATTTTTATCTTTGCTACCTCCAGTTCTGCCTCCTGTCTCCTCAATGCCACAGTCTCTAGACCAGGGGTAGTCAACTAAATATGCCAAAGGTCCAGATCAGCATACACGGCTCGGTCCAGGGGAGGGGGCGTGGCCAGGGAGTCACGTAAACACTACTGATGAGTTACCGTAGGCTCGCGTCTCGCTCATGACTCGTTCCGAATCATTCATGGTGCAGACTCATTCAGGGGAGGGGTGTACCGGCTGCCGAGCATGTCGCGAGTCTGCGGTAACTCCTCAGTATCGCTCGGGTGTCTCCCTGGACACGCCCCCTCCCCCTGGGCCGAGAACCTGTTACTGGATTTACCACACGATCTGGGTTCCCCATTTGGTGATAAAGCTCTAGACCATACAGCATCACTGGTCTCGCCACTGAAACTCTCCTATCACACATCACCCCTGACACTTTTCTGCATGCGCTCCAACCTGCTTGAACACGTTTCTTCACCTCTTTCTTTTTCACACTCTCCTTTACTCTGGACTCTGTTCTGATTTTGGTGATAGAAGGTATTAATTTTCTTTCCTTGTTTACTCCAGACGTACGAGCGGAGAAAGATTGTAGAGTTCACCTGCCACACGGCGTTCTTCACCAGCATCGTGATCGTGCAGTGGGCCGATCTGATCATCTGTAAGACCAGGAGGAACTCCATCATACAGCAAGGAATGAAGTACGTGACTTCACAGCTCGTGATTTTAAAATAAGAAACATGCAAACCAAAACAGATGGGTTGAACAGCAATAGTCTGACAAAATGGTGAGAAGTTTCTCCAAAAACAACAATGAAACTTTGGATTTTACCAGTGTAAAAATCCCATCGTTTCTGGAGCTCTGTCTCTCAGGTAGAAACATCATTCAGTGTTTAAACGGGTCACAGGAAGTTGGACTTTACATGGCTAAACTGATGTTTTCTTATCTTTAATGGTTTTTACACAAGCACAGTTTAACTTTTAAGATTTGTGGAGATTTTGCCATGAAATTTTCAACTGACAGTACACTCTTTTTAATCCCACAACTTTTTCTAATACAAATAATCCATCAAAACGTAGGTATTTTTGTATTCTTTCACCCAGTCTCTCTGACTGTTGTAGGACTGATTGTTTTCCCCTGAGTACACAGGCTCAAAAAGTTATTTTGCAGCTCAAAATATTCTCTTAAAACTAGAAGTGAAGGGTGCTTTTAACTCATCCTATCTCCTAAATAAAACACTGTAAACACATAAAAATCTAAGTGTGTGACCACCAGAGCCTCCTGCTGCTCATTGTTCAACAATTCTTTCAAAAAAAGTTCCAGTTTTCACACAGCACCTTTTTGTCCGAGGTTTATTTTATAGTTTTGATACATGTATGTGGTTACCATAGTGACAATAATGAACCACAGGCAGTAGCTTTAACATTTCTTTTGATTTTTATTTCTTTTACATTTCTTAGACAGTTTAATCTCAGCTTAGTTACATTTGATTTTCCGCTATTCTGTCATTAATTTACCTCTTCCTTCCAACAGGAACCGAATCCTTATTTTTGGGCTTTTTGAGGAGACGGCTCTTGCTGCCTTCCTGTCTTACTGCCCAGGCATGGATGTTGCCCTCAGAATGTACCCCCTCAAGTAAGCAACGCCGACTCTCCATCTCATCTAAAATATCTGACGTTTTTGTGTCCTCAGCTTTTTTTTTTTGCTTTAAAAATTGGTTTAAAAAAAGGTGACTATCATGTTTTGGCACAATTAATTTCCACTTCAGAGGCCGGATGGAGCAAAAGAGCCTCTGTTCTAATGAGATTGTTTGCCAAACTGGATAAAAAAATAGAAAGCATTGAGGTAACAGCAAGCTCATTAGCTCAAGAGTTACACTCACAAACTCCTTATTATTTCTTCCTCACTACCCTCTCATCTGTTCATGCTTTCTCCCTCTCCTTCCTCACACACTCACCTCCCTCTGTGGGTGTTACATGAGCTTTAACTAATTTTACTTTCTCTTTTTGCATCATGTCTCTATTTTTATTCAGTCTTGTTTTTTTGCTCTTCACCTCTAGTTATGTTTGAGCTCATTAGATCAGACCAAAATTGTATCCTCTGTAACAAAGTTTGAGAGCCAAATACACACATCTCAGTTGGACGGTACATTAGCAGCAGATGACTGCAGAATTTTGCAGAAAAACCTGATTTCATTACAAAGCTTTGATGTGCTTTTAGAGAACCATAATGGCCTAAAAGTCTCTGTTCTGGTGTTGCCTCCCAGCTCAGCATCTCTTACAAGCCTGCAGAAGAGTGCTCTTGTCTTTTGTGTCACATTCTGGCTTTAATTCTATCTCTCCATCTTTCTAACAATACCTCAGGCCATCTTGGTGGTTCTGTGCCTTCCCCTACTCCCTCCTCATCTTTGTTTATGATGAAGTCAGAAGATACATCCTCAGACGCAACCCAGGAGGTAAGAATCATTTTTGCTGTTTGAATGCTTGTATTTTAGAGCCATTATCTCATCATTTAACTTTTTATTTTGTCTATATAAAATATTTTTTTCAACTGTACCTGAATTTGACACAACTGTGTAAACAGACAGTGTAATTTTTTTAATTAAATAACAAAAACTGCTAGTTTTTAACCTTCTTGACCATTTTATTTAAATTTTAAATCATTTTGTGGCGTTATCAGTAAATCTAGGCAGAGCGTGTACAGTAAAAAGAGGAATAACGGGTGTTTAGCTGGATACAGCATCTATTTTTTTACTGCGTCCCCACACAGACCAGTGAACTGTGTCAGATGGCAGTACCCAGCGGGAGTTGAACCCTCAACCCTGCCAATGCCAGTGTCTCATTCCAGCCCCCGAGGCTGAGCAGAACCTGTATGCAGCACGCTCTGTGATGCAGCTGTGTGTTTATCTGTGTGTCTGCTGCATCTGAGCCCCACAGCACAGATCAGTGAACATGCCCATCCATGGTGAATAACACGCTAGCATCGCACGGGAAGAAAGAAAAAAACAAGTTCAGCTCACGTTTTCTAACAGCTTCTGCTTTCTGGGAAGGATTACGAAGTCGGTCAGAGGCCTCAGCCAAACCTGAACCTAGTGACTTAACACAATATTAACTGGTGTTGTCTGATTGTGGTCCTCACAGGCCACCATCCTTCATGTTTTAGAGTTTTCCCTGCTCAGAGGTTGTACTGAAGCCTGTATATCACCCACTGATTCAAATCAGGTGTAATGAAATTAGAGAAACATTTGAAGCATGCTTGAAAAAAGGCACTTGGGCATGACTGATGTTTTTCTTTTAAAGGGATGTTGAGGTCATTTTGAAGTGTGTTTCTGTGTAAAAGTTGTTAATGGTTAACCTGTTGTAGATTGATCCCTGAATGGTCTCAGTTCAGATAAATGGGACGGATATGCTAACAGCTAGTTTGATAGCCCAAATGTATTGCTGCCTTCTTAAATCTGATTTAATCTCCCTAGATAAGTCCTACCTTCCCAAATCAGATATAATTTCTCAAGCTTCATTGCTGCTGTTTTAAACTAGATTTAATCTCTATCTTATAGTGCTGCCATCTTAAATCAGATTCAATTTCTCATGTGTTTTCCTGCCTTCTTAAATCATATTCAATCTCTCAAGTGTATTCCCACCTTCATAAATCAATTGAATCAAATGTATTCCTGCCTTCTTAAATCATATTCTATCTCCATTGTATTGCTGTCTTCCTAAATCTAATTAAATCTCCAGTGTATTCCTGCCTTCTTAAATCAGATTCAGTCTCTCAAGTGTACTGCTGCTGTCTTAAACTAGACCTAATTTTCAACATGCATTGCTACCATTCAAAATCAGATTAAATCTCCAGTGTATTGCTGCCTTCTTAAATCAGATTCTGTCTCCAGTGTATTGCTGCCTTCCTAAATCAGATTAAATCTCCAGTGTATTGCTGCCTTCTTAAATCAGATCAATCTCCAGTGTATTGCTGCCTTCTTAAATCAGATTCAATGTCAAGTGTATTGCTGCCTTCCTAAATCAGATCAAATCTCCAGTGTACTGTTGCCTTCTTAAATAATATTCTGTCTCCAGTGTATTGCTGCCTTCTTAAATAAGATTCAATGTCCAGTGTATTGCTGTCTTCTTAAATAATATTCTGTATCCAGTGTATTGCTGCCTTCTTAAATCAGATTCAATCTCCAGTGTATTGCTGCCTTCTTAAATCAGATTCGATTTCCAGTGTGTTGCTGCCTTCTTAAATCAGATTCAATGTCCAGTGCGTTGCTGCCTTCTTAAATCAGATTCGATGTCCAGTGTGTTGCTGCCTTCTTAAATCTGATTATGTCTCCAGTGTATTGCTGCCTTCCTAAATCTAATTAAATCTCCAGTGTATTGCTGCCTTCTTAAATCATATTCTGTCTCCAGTGTATTGCTGCCTTCCTAAATCTGAATCAGTCTCCAGTGTATTGCTTCCTTCCTAAGTCAAATTCAAACTTCAGTGTATTGCTGCCTTCTTAAATCAGATAAAGTTTCTAAAGTGTATTGCTGTCATTCTAAAACAGGTCCAGTTTCCAAAATTTTGCATAACTTCATGTGGCATTATTTTACAAACCCTCCCACCAATTCATATCACACAGTTATATACGTGCCATTTTGACTGCAGCAAAATGGTTTGTAAAATAATGTTAATCTAAGCTGCTTTGAGATTTAGAGCATTGAAGCAGTTTTAAGATGGCAGCAGTATATTTTAATCTTGGCTGCTCTTGGACTGGCCATTAGCTTATTACTCCTGAATAGTGATGGGAAATATCCTCTCTTCTGATTTACTAAATGGCTCCTTCCAACTCTCAAATAAGTTGTTCCCTGGACTCCTCATTTATCACCATGATTGTGTTTTGTTTTGTTTTTTGTTTTGTTTTTTTAAAAACCAGCTCCCATCTGAAAGCTGTCATTTCCCCCCACTTCTTCCTATACCATTAGGGTATGAAAAGGGGTGCTATTACAGTGGTATATCTGTTTGGACTACCACTGAACTCCCTCTTTGGTTTAATCCTCACATTTTTTGCACCCGTTTGGTTGCAAAAGAAATAAATTAATGTCCTTCAACAGGCAACCTTGTTAAAGATTGACAATAATGCAGGTTTGATGCAAACTGAGGTAATTCTGGAAGATATCTACATTATAGCAAATATTGATATGTGTTAGTTACACCAAAACAAACTTCAAATTGGTGGAATTATCCCTTTACTGAACCACATCCTCTTGTATAAATAAAATGTAGCTTTGAGCTCAGTGTGCAGAAGTTACATCCATTGAGGTCAGTGCCACTGGACCTTTTTAGTCATTTTCTTTCAGGGAGATATAAATATTCACATTTGTGATGATGTCATCGAAGGTCATCATCCTGCTGAAAGTTAGGCTTTGTGTTGTCTCTAGTTGAGGATGATTCTTTGAATCTGTCAGCCAGTTTGAAGGATGATGTCATCCTGTAGCCTGAGTTCAAGACCTTGTTTTTCTTAAAAGTTGGCCATCTTGTTAGTTTTCTCTTTAAGTCAAACATATGGCCTAAAATATTCAAACTTAAACATGTTTCTTTGGTTTTTAGGTTGGGTGGAGCTGGAGACATACTACTGAGTCAACACAGAAGAAGGGAGTGTGTTTTATCATCATTTGCTGTCATGTTACATATTTGTTTGAGATGCTACACCCCCCAACACACACACACAAAAACAAACATTAAATTAAGAATATCCTTATGTATGTATCATCCCCAATAAAACCTGTCCTCACTGTTGTACATGGAAGCTGTATGCGTGTTTGTTTTATCATGAGAAGGTCATGAGTTCAGAACAGTCGGTTTCAGTGACCCATGAGCTCAGATTATCCACCTCTAAAATTAATCTCAGATGTTGAATATCAACCTTCACCTGGATTATATTCAGAAAAAAAAAATTCCCCCCAAAATATGTGAAGATAGTTTTCCAGTATTAGTAGTATTTTTTAAACCTGGTTTGAAACATGTATAAATGCAAAAAACCATGAAAATAGAATAATTTCAATATGTAAAAATTGGAAATGTCAAGAAAAAAGTAAAAATCTTGAGAAAATATTTGCAAATATTTTCAAAATAAAATAAAAACATTGAGAGGAAAAAGTTGATTTGTAAGTAAAATATTACATTTGAGAAAAAAAAGTCGAAATAGTGTACCTAGACTAGATTCATAATGTCAAGGAAAAAGAATTGTGATTATTGAAATGTCAACAAAAATATGGAAGTAGTATTTTTAGAATAGAGACTTAATGTTGATTTTAAAAAAAGTCATAATGTTTAGAAATTATTAGAAATATTATTTCCAAAATACAATTGAGGTGGTAAGAAAATAAGTAGGTTGTCATGAAAAAAGTTAGTTTGAGGAAAAGTTAAAATGTCAAGAAACATTTTGAGAAAGTGGTCAAATTTATATTTACAGAATCTTAATGGTGAGGGAAAAAAGTCAAAATGATGAAACACTGAAATACTATTCATGAAATAAAATTAAAATGTTGAGAAAAAGTCAAACTTTCAGAAAAAAAAGTCAAAAATCTTAAGATAGGTTGAGATGTTGAGAAAAAAGTTGAAATGTTGAGAGAGAAATCCGAGTGTAGAGGAGGAAAAATCTGAACGTTGAGAATAAAACTGAAAGTAAGCATTTCAAGATCAGTCCAAAATAAGGACCCTTCTGTGTACCTGAACTCGAATGTGTTTTGTATTTTGGAAAGTGAAGGTTCTGGGTGTGTTTTTACTGAATAAACAACAAAAAAGTGATTTTCTAAGAAAAACGGTGCAGTCTTTATTCCTGTAGCAGGGATCAGAGTGGAAAGCAAAGCACATTTTTCTGATTTTCACAGTAAAAGTCTCAAATATTCCCGAGAATTTACAAAAAAATTAGGAAAATGATTATTTTCCAGTGAAATTCTGATCGCTGCCTAAACCAGTAGGGATTCTGATGAGTCATGTGCAGGTTGTGTTCAGCTCCTTGTGCACGTTACGGTGAATGAGCTAAAACAATTTCCTTTTACAAGGCATTATGGGAATTGTAGGTCTTTGCATCTGTGCTGGTTTAGGATTTGACTTTTTTTATCTCAAAATATATCTTTTCTTCACACCTCCTCCTTAAAAAAATATGTTGTATAAACAAGTAAAACAAAAGAAATCTAGATATTTAGTATTTTCTTTTAAAAAGCAGTGTGAATGTTGAGTGCTGAATGGGTTTGCTGAAGTCTGCTGAAGAGTTTAAGAACATGATATGAACCTCAAAGAAACGATTCCAGTTGTAACGTGAACACAGTTTTCTTCAATGTTTCTCCACATTATAGCAACAAGATTGCCAATGCTGTCTATGTGTGTGTGTGTGTGTGTCCATTATCTCAAGAGCTGTGGTGCCACGATAGTGTTTGCAATGGATTGCTCATTTGACCGCAAATGCAAAGAGGACCTGAGTGAAAATTAACTGCGCCCACTTGAGTGCTACCTACTTTGTATTTACCTCGGCCATTACGCACGCCCTCTTCGCTGTGAGTATCGTCCCTACGTCCTGCCAACTGGGTCAGCAGATGGCCAGCTTCACACGCTCACAGAAATGTTAAAATTTCACCCAAATTTAGGCGTTTCTGACGGCCAATGGGGGGGATTTCCTCCTCAGCAGAGGGTGCTGGTGGAGAACCGGCGTCGAGCATCCGCAAACAAAAGGATGGAGGGATGCAGAGAAAGTGGGAAGGAAAAGCAAAGATGGGAGTGATGGATGGATGGATAGCGAGAGAGTCAATGTGCCAAATAGGAAAGGAAGTGGATCAGCTGATATCAGCTCCTTCTCTATTAATCACCTCCGTGTGTTTAGGGAGCACAAAGCGCCGTTTATGGAGGCAAGAAGAAGCTGCAGACAGAGTCTAACATTATCATGCCTTCATCCTCCATCCTGCCCTCCTTCACAAGCAGGGCCCCCCTGAACGTGCTTGTTGCCATGGCAACCCATTAGAGAGCCCTCTTTTTTTTCTTTCTTTCTTTTTTTTCCCCCTCTCCGTCGCTCTCCAACATCTAAATAAAATCTAGGCTATTTATAGAGCAACGCTGGCGTCACGCGAGCTACGATTACAGCACACGCATTGATGCCACCGAAACAAAAATACAGTAACATCGGCCGCCGTGTGTCCATCTGTCCGTCAGCTCCACCTGTGGTTTCTTTTGTTTACTCCGGTTTGATGCATTGTGTTGTTTTTCTTTTGGTGGCTTTTTATTTTTTAAAGAAGATTAAAGCTCCAAGTGGAGAAGAAGACAGCTGTAGTGTGTGTGAAATCTTCCCGTTTGATCTAGCTCCAGTTTATCTTGTCAGGTGCAGCAGAAAGCTCTTCAGGCCAGCTGATAAAGTCTGTTAGAATGCAGAGAATAGCCATCAGCACTCAAGTGGCGCCTGCAGAAGGAAGCAGCTGTAAGTGTAATTAAACCCAGTTAGATGGATCCAAAAGCAGGAGGAGAATTTGGCAGAAAGTTCATTTTAAAAAGTTTCACTATCGCCGTCATCGTTTAGTTGGAGGGTTAGGGTTAGGTTAGTCTGTGTGTTTGTATCTCCTAAACCGGCTGGGTGGATTTTAATGAAACTTTCGTAAAGTTATCACTGGATGAACATCTACATTCGCCTCTGGACTGGCCATCAGGCAAACCTGGAATTTGCCCGGTGGGCCGATGGTAACCTTGGGCTGGTCTGAACCGGCAAGGGCCGGTTGCGTAGCCCGTGATCTGATCGGAGCGCTGATACGGCCGCGGATGCTCAGTGAAACACACATGCTTATAGCGCCTCAGTCGTCTGCACCCATCCCCCGGGACAAACTAACAATGGAGGCGTCCTTACCCAACATCAGCTGTAATTGCTAATGGTTGACCAAAAATGCCAGGGCCATACTTTGGTCCCAGTCCAGCCCTGTCTACAAGTAATGGTAATTTCACATCTGGGTTGGCCTGGTTTAGGCCTGGTAGGGTAATTGTTTTCATATCTGGGTTATCTGTGTGGTATCTGACCCAACACACCCGCTACGAACTGATTGGCCGGCTGAAGTCTCCCACCTACCTCCACGCCGCAATCGAAGTACAAAAAATATAACCACAAGGTTCACCATTGTTTTAACCGTCTTATCTCACTTGTTTCAACTGACCGCGCTCATGTTTGTCCATGTGTGACATCACAGATTTATCCGTGATACTATTTAGCGCCACTCTTGTGGTCGCGACTGTGCTTGGTCATTTCCGCATTCCTGAGAATACTAACACAACCTGGCCACACGGGGGCGGGCTGACCCAACCAAGACCGGACTGGGCCGAGCCAGATGTCAAAGTGCCATAAATCGCTTTTGAAGTCAACACCATCCAAGGTGTCCGCCACTGCTTATTTATAACGACCAACACGAAAATGGCTGTAACTCAGTCAGCTGTTGGGCGAATGTTTGGTGTCGTAGTAGCCGAGAATCTTCCCCATATGAGATTACAAGGTTTTTGATCAAAACTTGACCTTTAACCACTGGAGTCAACATGAGATGGTTTTAGCTTCAAACTATTGCATTAAAGCAGCAGGTGGAACACATTTCTCTTTGGCTTTTAATGGTTCTGAAACTATTAAAATATGAAGTATGAGACAAAACATTTCTTCCACCCCTACAAACAGCAACAAGTAGCTGCATGTGTGTTGTTTCAGGCTTACGGTGGATCCAGGGATGAAAGAATAAATCTCTCATTTGTATTGCGGGATAAAGGGGTTTTAAGAGCTCCTGGAACAGATGCAAAGTGCCACAAGGGTGCTGCTGCAGAGGCAAACAGACACACGCAAGGATGGCTTCAGTACCTTAATCAATATGGCCTCCTTCATCCCTGCTGGGGGCCGATGGGGGGTTACAGGTTGGGCAGCCTACTGGAGCTATTTACAGCCCGGTTTCAGTGGAGACTGAGAAATGTGTTGGTAGAAACAAAGGGCTAGTCAGGAGGACGTTCCGGGGCCCCACAGCTAATGGGGGTGGGCGCAACCTACTGCTGATGATCATCCATGCCACAAGCGGTGCAACTGCACAGATTAATCAGCTGTGGGTTTAGAGGAAGGGAGGGTTCAGAAGTTGGCTGCCCGCT
Organism: Callopanchax toddi; assembly: GCA_006937965.1. Lineage (NCBI taxonomy): Eukaryota > Metazoa > Chordata > Actinopteri > Cyprinodontiformes > Nothobranchiidae > Callopanchax > Callopanchax toddi. The sequence goes on from SSNR01000014.1 coordinate 3,170,867, forward strand.
AACGGCACGCAACAACCTTGTCAAAGCAGCAGGGGAAAGGAGGTGTCTGCGAACCCAGCTGTTCAGCCGGGAGAGGTGTGGATGAATCAGGAGTGTGTGTTTATAGCAGTGGGAGCAGGGCGGTGGGTTCCTTTTGGCAGAGCTGGACTTTAAATGAACATTTCTTATCCAGTACTTATTGAACTTTTTGTAATTGGGGGGGGGGGGAATGTTCACACTTTATCAGAAATGGGACAGATGAGGCCAGCTGTCACAAGTTTATCAAACTTTTTTTTTGTAATAGTTTTTTTAAGGATCAGAATGAACATAGGGCATGAAAGTAGGCTAAATATTCAAGCATTATTACATTTTTTAATGTATATTAAAGAAAATGAAAGGGAAGTTTAGAATCCAGATTATCTTAGGGAGATTTACCTTTTTTGTTGGAGGGATTTTGATTCCGTAAACTTCTGGAATTTGAAAGTGGAACACATAAAGATTTTTGAAACCAGTGAACTTGTGCATCACTGTAACTGTACCAGGGCTGAGTCCCCCGCCCCCGTCTGAGCATCATGAGGTCAAATAGTTTAGGTGGAATACTACACCTCAAAACAGTGAGCTGCTGCAAGAAAATTCACGAGTTTTAGAGGATTTACTAAAGATTTCTTATTGAAGTTTGCTAGTTATACACCTTTAACAATTATTTTTGTTTTATTTCTTGATTGTTCTAAGCTAACAAAAACTTTAATTCTGGAAATATTGTAGGCTCATATATACATATAAGCCAGCTGCAACAGAGAGGGACTTATTCTATCAGTGCTTTGTGTAAAATATGTGCACATATATAATATTTTGCTACTACACTGTAAAAAAAAAAGTTTATTTCAATATATTTTTTATCCATTTGACAATACTCATGCAAAAAAATGTTAAGTATTTGCAAAAACGTCAAAATATCATGTTAGTTTTTTCTTTATAAATTGATTGTGACCATTTTAAATGTTAAATTATGGTATTGTTAAGGATTCCTGTGGAAACAAAAAAAAGAACATGTTTAGAAATATATTTTTATCTGATTATCTTAAGATACTTAATTATTTATCTCATTATCTCAAGATAATAAAGCTCATTTTGTTATAATAAGGGTTTGACTATGTCATTATCTTGAGATAAAGTTTGCTTTATTGAGGTAATAGATTCTAATATTTAAATAGTTTGACTTAAAAAAGCAATTTTGTCATGACGGCAGTATGATGAAGTTAGGTGTAATAAGTCATATTTTATCAAATCACCTAAAAAAAAAACCAAATTTAAATATAAAACATAAATTAGTAGAGTTATCTCAAAATATTAGAATTTGAAAACTCACACATTAGAAATTTTAACCTATATGGGCATTCTAACAATTTAGTATTTCTGTGAAAAATCTAACAAATATCGTATAAATATCAATCGTACAAAGACGACATTATTTTAACACGACACAACCAAATATATCGACTCAATGTTGTTTTAAGTCAGTCAATTAATAAATTCAATTTAAAATAGACTTACAAGTATTTTCAACAATCAAATTTGCGAACAAAAGGTTTATACAATGTCTTTTTAAATTTACAATTCAAATTATTTCTCAAATCAATTTTAAATAATCATCAAGTTAAAAAATTATTTTAAAAAATGGAAGCAGCGTAAAACATCATTTTAAGTTGAATTAACGAGTACTTTTTTTTGCAGTGCACAAAATGTTCTCCCAATTTGTGAATTTTTTTTTCACAAATACATGTGTTGTACTCAAATATCTGTGTGTGCTAAAATTAAAAGGAAATGTAAAAAAAAAAAAGTAATGGAGGAAGCCCCGCCTCTTTCCGTGGGGTTACCATGGCGAACGGCGTCGACGTCATAATGGAAGAAACGCCGTCTATAAGTATTGGTGCTTCTGCCGCGGCGGCTCGCGAGCTCGGATGTGTGCTAGGAAGGAGTGACACGTGCTGGGAAAAAATATAAAAATAAAAAAAAACAAAAAAAATTAAACGCGCACATCCAGGAGTTTTATTTTCTTCAAATTTTATTAGTTTTTTAAAAAAAAATACTGTACATATTTTTAAGGAGGATTTGTTCAATTTTTACTTGAACTGGGAAGAATTATTTCCACATCTTGGCAACAATGGGAAGAGGGGTGAGTAAAAGACCGTAAACATTTTGATTTAAAACACCTAACTGTTGCTTTCGGGTCACGCAGAGGGGAAACGTGTTTAAAACGTCCACGAAACGGAAGGTTATGGTTGTTAAGTCGACGGAGGAGAGAGGTGGAGCTTCACGTGTTGTGTTAAAATAAGATAAAAGACATTTATCACAAAACGCCTGCTGCTCGGGGGCTAACCGAACCACTTCCGCGTTTCAAACACCCCCCAGAAAACGAGCCCCGCTTTAGTGGGTCTTTAGCGTGTCAGAGGAAAAAATAAAAGAAGTTCTCAGGAAAAGATGCTCGTTATAATTGCTCGGTTACATAACGGGATGTTCTCAAAGTTTGACTGTAACGGCGCAGCGGCAGCTGCTGACATTCTTTGAAGCGAGAACATAACGGTACAGGAACGCCGTGGGGGTCTCTTCACGCTCAGGGGGACAACTTTTAGCTAAACCCGGCTGAGAAGTAGCTTCATGATGGGTTGAACTGTTTTCCTTTCAGGAGGAAATATTTAGTTTTGCGTTTGTGTAAAGACTCTGGGAGGAGGGTGGTGGGAAGTCCAACCCCCTTTTTTTGTGTGGGGAATTATTTAAAAACTGATCTGGAGTCAGATCTATGCAGAAAAGCTTGAAATATGATTTAAGAGTAGCTGTAAATCCTGGAAAGTCAAGCAAAAAGTTGATTCTCCTCTCCTTTAGGGGTAATACCATCTCCACTCAGATATAATAGATATTTTTGCACATCCTTTAATGTAAGCTAGTATTTAGTGAATGCTGGTTGTAGGTGATTGTTCTGTCTGCCCTTAGGTTAACTCGGAGCCTGTGATGATTTTTTGTTGTGATAAATAATCCCGCTAAATTAACAATGAGTCTGATTGTTTTTTGTGTTGTTTTCCATAATCTTGAATTGCATAGGATGAAACTGATCCCAGCCGTATGAAATATCAGTAGTCGCCACACCCTGCCATTCTGCGCTATAGAAACACTTGTAATAAATTCCACCCGGGAGGGATGGATAGATAGATGAAGAGGGAGAGAAAGATGGACGGAGAGATCTGGCGGGAGATGTGAAGCAGAATGTCTCGTTCCTCCTCCTCGGCGCTCGTTTCTGAACGTTTCTGCTCAGCTGCTGCTGCTTTTTTCCCCCTTCTTCTTCTTCCCTTGCTCCTATATGTGATGAAAGCCATGCCCTGCCCCCATCCATCCAACCTCCCTCCTCTTTCCCACTGCGTCTCCCCTCCAGTCCTCCTCTCCTCTCCTCCAGTACTGGCAGTGTGGACGAGGTAATCGCCACTACAGAGCCTTCCTGTTGAGAGGAAGGGGGAGGAGAGGGAGGATGAGAACTTGTTTAGCTGTAATAGAGAAGATCTGGGGCGGCGAGAGGGGGTACAGGTATGACGAGGGGCCTCACTGCGAGGATTAACCCCCCTCATATTTTGGACTCGCACCGCCATCTCATTTTTAAACATTTTGCCCTTTTTGTGCTTTTCTCATCCTCAACACATGAGGCGAGTGAGCTGAGAGAAGGGGGTTAGATTGCCTCAGATAAAGGAGGTGTGATGGGAGAAGGGGGAGAGGGGGGGGCACCAGTTGCCGCATTGCCACCGCTCAACAACTTGGCTGTCAGACTCGAGAGGCGAAAGATTTCTGCACACTGGCACTCAGCAGTACCAGATTCTGATCCTTCAAGAGGAGCTGAAGCTCTGAGTTGTGGTTAATGATTCGTCTTTTTCTGTTTGAGCGGAGAGCTGATGAGATCTAAAACAGAAATGAGGGCAGGATGACATGAGCTCTCTGCTGTACAGGAAACCAACGGGGCAGATCTTATTGACGTCTTCTGGTTGGTTCATAGTCCTAAAACATCATAAATCTGCTTGTTTCTCAGTCCGTCTTGGGTAGGAAATAGTTGTCAACAACACATTTCCCAAATACTAATTAAAGAATCATAAAGAGGAAATTTTTGTGATAAAAAAAAAATTGGAAGCAAATTGCAGAACTTTCAAATTTAATAATCCGAAAATGAGTTGATTCCTTTTTGATGAGGATGCAAGCTCATTTAGCATAAACAAAGCCAATATCTTACTTGACCGCAACAGTCGATGACAAATTTAGAACGTTTCCAAAATGTGGAGTTCTTAATTTCTCCACGCATCTCGGGGCTTTGCTCGTTTAGCTAAACCAGCTTTGTACATGTTCAGAAAATCTGTGTGATAAATTCTCATTGAAAACCGCCACAGAGTTGTTGCAGTCATCTGGAACGCTTCGCAATTTGGTTTCCGTGACTTAAAAAGTCTGGGGTTAAAGATTGGTGATCATGATGATTGTTAAAGAGTGGCAAACGGAGGAGACTGTAGATCAGGGGAAGAGAGGTTGTCCACTGATCAGGAGATCAGGGGTCAAGCCCAAGCCATGCGTCGAAGAATCCTTGAGCAAGATACTAAACCCCGACTGCCTCCATGAAACTGGCTGTTACATCCCTGCTCCTCAGGGATGGGTCAAATGCAGGAAACAAATTCCACTATGTTCTGTGGTAGACCATGAATCACTTCCCCCTTAGACTCTGGATACATATTGACCCTAGGCGGTCTACATTTCTTTCAGTATTTGTTTGTTGTGTTTCTGCAAAGGTGTTGAGTGCTCCCTTGGCCACAACAATGGTTCCAAGGTAGCTTCAAATGGCACCTTTCCATTTGAAGACCCTCTTCCAGGAACTAGGGTAGTTTTCCAGATACTGATATATGTTAGATCACTTTAAACCAGTTAATGGAAACACAGAGTTCTATATGTTCTTTATTAGACTGTTTCAATGAAATAAATGAAATCTTAGATGGATATTTTTAGGTTTTTGGGGTCTTAATGACTTGTATTCTTGCATAGATCAAATGGATTTAGAAGGAGAAGATGTTCAATCACAGAAATATAATCATACTTTTGGCCGCCAGCGGAGAGTAGAAGAAAAAAGAACAACCCAGTGAGTAATCAGAAAACAGAGCTTCAGAACAAAAACGTTCCAGATTAAAGCCTCGGCTCTTGACCCCCCGACCACCTTTAATCTGAGCCAAAGGGGGGACCGCTCTACACCTTCACGTCCATTTCTCTCACTCCGTTTCCCCCCTTGTTCTCCCTCTACCTGTTTTCCTTCTCTTTCTGAGGGTTTAACATTCTTTCCGCTCTGCAGTCGTTGTGTATTAACGGGGTCTTTTGTCACATACTGCCCCTCGTCTCTTTCAGAACACGGTGTACTCCCTCTCTCTCTCTCTCTCTCTCTTTTTTTCTCTCCATCTGCATCTCCTGCCTCACTGCTGTGCTCCTTCATCTCTTCCCTGTCATTTCCTTGCTTTTTCTGTCATTCCCTACTTCTTCTTCCTCATGCCGTCTCCCTCTCTCTCTCCTTCTTGACCCTTTTTTGGCTCAGCAGCTCGATCCGAATGTTTGGTTTTCTGTGACAGCTCTTTGAACTTTCCCCACAAGATTGTTGCTCAGCAGAAAGTGGAACGGTTCGTCTTCCTCAGCCTTCATCCGGGGCTCTGCTGCATGGCGAGTGGTGAAATTTTCCATGACTGTAGTAAGACAGACAAACATCCAGGTCGAAGCGCTGCAGCCTGAATCCCTGTTTTGCAATGTGAACACGAGGAAAGGAAGTTTGAATGTAGGAGGCAAATTTGTGGCATGCACCGCTTTTCCTCTTAGCTGCTTCTTTCTTTCTTTCTTTTTTTTTTTTGAGGAAATGATGCAACATGTTGCTATGATGTCTCACTCTGATGGTGTCAAAAAATGAGGCTAAGGTGTAAAAATAAAAGAAAAAGTAGGTTTAGAGTCAAGGCAAGTGGATGAAACATGTTGTGCCAAGCTTCATTATTGCGAGCTAGTTCATCCTTATCCTTCCTGGGATTGTTTGTTGTTCTGGTCCACATTTGAAATGTTTGCATCCTATTCCTGAAGGTGAGGATTGCTGTGAAACTGTCTGGGGATCAGATTCAGAGCTGCATCCTTAGTTTTATATTGTATTTATGGCCATTTTAATGGTTTCAGCTCAGGAAACCAGTTGCTTTTGCTGTTTTTTTAGCACCATCTGTGCATCCTATTGTTCTTTCTTTTGCATTCACAACAAGATAATGAACTTTAACACCAATCGGGATCTCCAAGTAGGACCTGATGAAGCTGGAAAGTGCCATTTTAAAAGAAGACTGCTTAGCCTTTTGCTAAATCAGCCACATTCTGAATAAAATGGATGATTTATAAGGTGGATCATTTCAGTTGGATGGAAATATATCCAATAAATTAGTTTATTTTTCAAACAAATGCCAATTCCTGGATGCTATTTTTGAACTGGATGCAAATACTCTCAAATTAAAGCCAAATATCAGGACATTTTTTATTGCTGTTTAGCAATGGTGCATTCACAGACTGAAGAAAAACCTCAGATTTGTCAGTATCAATTGGCTGATCATTGATGAAGCCGGTTGTTCTGAACGTCGGCTGATATTTGATCACCAGTTGATTTTTAGTGCATTTCTAGAAAAAACATTTAACATTTTCTTTTCTTTCCATCAAAATTGCAAGAAAATATGCAAATTGATAACTGAATTAGTACTTTTACGCATGTAAGAATTGCAATTTTCTCACAAATTGTCCCTTTTTTTGCTATTTGGTCACCAATCCCTCACAAAAAATGTTCACATTTCTTACGTTTAGACTCATGGAAACTAATTTGAGAAGGTTTCGAGACTCCGGACATCCACAGCGACTCTGACCAGTTTCAGAGAAAATTTGAAAATTCCACGTTCTGAAACCCGGCGACATGAAAACAAGGCTCTGTGACTTAAAGGTGGAAATTGGGAACCCCTTAAGAACATTTCGAGACTAATTGGAGACTCTTTTGAGTGTTTCTGACTGTTTTTTAACTGAATACCAGAAGAAGTGATGGTTTTTGGGTTTAGTTCTTTTTTCAACACAACTTTGATGCGTAAGTTTTACTTTAACATTAAAAAAAAAGAGTTTTTATTCACGATTATCTTTGGTTTCGCTCTTGCTTCTATTGAAAGTGCAAAAATAATCAGGCAGTTCTCTAATATGAACCACCCTCTCTGCAGAACAGCATTAGATTTTTCCTACATATCATAACCTTATCAAAGTCAGCATTGAAGGTTTATCTTCATTTTTTTTTTATTTTGGACTTTTGATTAAGCTTGGAAAAAAGTAGCACTGAAACTAAAATAAAACCCTCCACTGTTAAAGAACCCGACTGATTCATCCCTTCTTTTATGTTCTGTTTGGAGAACAGGACGTGGAAGGAGTGTTAAACTCAACCCGTATAAATGAACTTTTTTTTTTTTGCTGCCGAAATGGAGAAAAAGAAAGAGTTGTTGGAGGAAACTGAAGAATAAAGGAGGGATAGACGTGGAGAGAAAAAGAGTCAAAGGAGGAGGGACCACAACACGTGACTCCGTCCATTCACATATGTGGAGAGGCGGGGCTATAGTCGCCGGTAGCAACCAGGCAAAGTCCCAGGACTGAGTGTGTGTGTGTGGGCAAACTGAATGAACAGATTGTGGATCTGGCAAAAGACCCTGGCACCAGGAAGGACTCACTGCTCACAGGAATCCTGCCTGTAGAAAAGTAAAATATGCAAGAGCTCGACCGGACGCTTCCTTCTGATTGAGTTTTCTCTCTCAGACCAGAAAAAGAAGACGGTAGTGAAGGGGGGGTTCATTCAGAACATTTAAAATCTCCCCCTAAAGGATTCCCAGTCATAAATCTTCGCTTTTCTCCTTTATTTCTCACGCTCTCCGAGGTCCTTCAGTTTGTCTGGCTTCCTTTTTAGACGTGACGTGGCCACACGGGGGATTTCAAACCGTAATCTCCACTAAGGACGTCACGCGACTCATAAAACTTCAGCTCTGGTCCAGTCAGCGTTGCCGTCTTCCCACCGAACACACGTAAATGAGAGAATTCTTGGCTTTTTAATCTGTAATGAAATTCCACCACACAACTCCATAAAGGAGTTTTTGTTGCTGCTGGATAAAGAGCCCACATGTTGGTGGTTTAACAGTCACATGAAATCTTTCCAGAGCTCATTGTTTGCGTTCTGGATGTAGAAAATGTGGAAGCGGGCACAAAGAGCCATTGTTCTGAGTACAGGAGGCTTCGTTGGCGAAGACGTTTGTGTTTAATGAAACGCTTCCACACTTTTCACTATTGTCCCATCCCAGCATCGTAAAACGTCCAGCCTTGGATTCTGCTGGACATCATTAGTTTATTGCATCCTGCAGAAGACTCATTGTTCCACAACAGAGTATTGTCACCATTATAAATGGGGAATAAAAACAAGGAAGCTCAGGAAAGGATTAAAATTCTCAGAATTTTTTTTTTATTCCAATAAAAATGTCAAATATTTACATGAAAAAAGCTTCTCTGATGTTGAAAAGTCTCAGAATTGTACTAGAAAGTAAAATATTTTTCTGTATTTAGTTTTAGAAAATATTCATTTTATTAAGACCTGAATTTTTAAATTACAAGAAAAAAATGGATTTTTAGAAATTAACTTGTAAATTTGCTGTAATAAAAGCATAGAATTTTAAATTAGAATAATACATTTACAGTAAAAATCACGTGAGTGTTATTTTAAATGTGATTGAGAAATTTTTGTGGGGGAAAAAGTAACACATTTTTGAAAAAGTCACCAAAAAGGCGTACTTTTTAACGTCACTTGAAATAATGGTGAGATTAAGGATTTTAAAGGGGTTTCATCTTTTTTTTGTTTGAGGAATTACAATCTGTTATTCTTTTTCAATAATCTTTTTCAATTCTTATTCTTTTCCCACGATTTTTAAATTTTGCAATTGAAACGTGTGAGTATTTTTACATAAATAGACAATTTTCACCTTTAAGAACATCCAGATATCGTTCCACAACTTTAATCGCTGAGAATTTTTTTCTCGCAGTTAAACATCCACATTTTTCTAGTAAATTTTAGATTTTAATTCTAGAAGTTTTTACTTTGTGTTCCTTGCAAATGTTCAAAATTGCTGCATCAGAAATTTTGGTTTTTATTGTAAATTTTTGAATCTAATTGTGGAAAATTAAATTTTTTTCTTGCAAAGTTCAGTTTATTTATTTATTTTTATCTGCAATGGCCCCAATACATCATCGTATTGTTCTTCATGCGGATGGAAGTGCAGCATCAAGAAGACATTTTTCGTGCACAGAAATAACCAACAAACAGGGCAAATGCCAGAACCAATTCTCCAGAACCTCTCTGACAGAGCCCAGAGGAAGACATTACAAATCAAATGCAGAAGACTAGATGGCTAACATTTAAAAGTGTCACAGAGGAATATCATCCCGGTGAACTTTAATTGCACGTGTTCGACATAAAAGGCCAAACTGCAGCCTTTCAAAAGTGCAGCACTGAGAAACATCTTTACAGAGCGAGACAAATAATCAGGGGACGTTTTGAGTTTATTTTAAGGGTTTGATTCTGAGTTGTGTTTAAAGGTGATACCATTAGATCCAAGTGGGACTGTCCCCTAAATGCTCAGCAGACTGGTGAGTTTATAGTTATGGTTTTTGTTTCGGTAAAGTGAAGATTTGTTGTAAATGTCATAATTTGCAGATGAATATTCTCTACATCACTTTACAGATTCATCACTACAGTGCAGTTTTTAAAAAATGAAAAAATTTGAGATTTTGTTCCATAATCAGCAGAACCGTTCCACTTCAAAATCAGAAAAAATGACTTGGAATCAAAGAAATCACATTTATCTTATTATGAGCTGAATACAATGTTTGTTTAATGGAATATATCAAAGAAAAAGGCTATACGTATGAGCGATGTGGCAAATAGGTCAATAAAATCACACTTTTTTTTTTTTTACTATTTTGCAAATTATTGAACAATACAATCAAACCCTTTCTCTATAAAAATATACTTCTTCAACCCTAGGCTAATAAAAATGTCAACAGTTTTAAATCAATTTATGTAGAAATAATATACTTTATAGACGATACGTGCCTATTTTTCAGAATCTATCAACAAATCGCCCACCTCTACCTATAAAGCCACTTTTTTTTCAAGAGATGCACTGATTTTTGATTTTGAGAACCGATATTGATATTGGACAATTCAGATTTGTCTCGAAGAACTACATTTATTATTTGTTTTTCACTTAGAAATGATGATTCCGGAGGTAAAAACTTCCACATGAAAGATCTATTATTGCTAAAGTGAATTAGCGCTTAGCGAGGGTGAATTAACAGGCCGATACAAAAGTCAGATATGTTATTGCTACTTAAGGATCGTATGTCACAGGATGGGAAAAAAAAGTCAGATTTTTGAGTTTCTGATTGGCTGATCACGCATTAAGCCACTGATGCTGAACATTGTCCGATTCCCATCACAATCAAAATAAAACCTCCATTTTTAATTCCTAAATACCTTTCAGACTGCATTTCTATCATTATTATCAACTTTTTTTTTTGCATTTATTGTAGTCTTTAAAATATTGCATAAAATAAATGATCTGATTAACAAAATTGGCCAATATCAAGCATAACTGGCCAATCTTAGACTAAAGGATCTGATTTTGGGGTCCATAAAAGAACTACTGTCAAGCACTGATGTTCCAAAATTGTAAATGTCAACTTAATCAGAAATTTGATTAGAAATTGGTATTTGGTCAATTCTATTCCTTTGAGATAAATCTGCAGTTCAGAACTGTACAAAAATTAGAAATCGTTGCATCTTTTCTGTATTTATTTGCCTTTAAAGTAACATAAATACAGCACTGATATCTCAAATTGAAGCCACAAACCTCTCATTTCTCTTTAATAAACGAGTCGGAGGTCCAGTTTCTTCCTCAGAGTCTCTATATGTGAGGTATGTGCCTGAAGCCAGCTGGCCTTGAGAGGCAAAGATCAGGCCACAGTGATCCAGAACTGGGCCGAGTGTTTTCCCAGCTTCGCGGGCCAGGGGGTTGCAGCAACAATAACAACATGTGCTGGGATCACACACTGCGTGCTCTGGGAAAGTAAAGTCGGCTAAAGCTGTAGAAAAACAATATTAGTTAGCATATTTCCATGACTGGGACCAGGATGTCCACGTTCGGTGGTGTCAAGTCCAGTTTACCTCTAAAGAAAATGGCTGCAGCTGTTGCTTCATTAGAAGTCAGCTGGCATTGCAGCCGCCTCCCTGCTAGCATGCTAACACCTGCGAGCCTTGTAGGGTGTTGAATTATTGATGAGGGTTAACTCCTGATCGATGTTCGCTTCTAGAGTTGCTGTATCCTTTTACCTGCAGGAATCACGCACAGACTTTACTTTCTCAGCCTGTTTGTGAGGAGACGGCGACGAGGATCCTTGAAGGTGGCGCCGCCAGCAGCCTTTTGTGACGATGGGATGGAGGGAAAATTTATCTGTAGCTGTTACTAGAAAACATAACCTAACACAATATTTGAACTAAATGGTAATATGCCCATTTGTTCAATCATGCCATTGCCTAGGAGCAATAAATATTTTCAGATTTATGATCTTTTTACTGGAGATGTACTGGTCTTTTTTAGTTTTGAGAGCCAATACAGATAACTGATTCTTGTACAGCTCTGATCTACTGAAACAAATTATTCTAAAAGAACTCTAATATACTGACCTTCTAAGGACGGGGTGGAAATAATAAGAAACGAAATATCAGACTTATGTGAGCATGGGATACTATCTGGTGCGCACCAGGAGGAATTTTTATTTTCATGAACTGGATGGGCTTCAGTTTGGCCATTCTTGTTGAATATGGTGCGATTCCACCTAATATTTAATTCCAGGATCATGAATTTTAAGCTAATTAAAAATTAAAAAAGGAAATGTGTTTTGTTAATTTTAGATTTTTGAGATTATGATCAGAAAAGATAAAGATAGGTAAATATTGACTCTCAAAACCAGAATCGATGCATCTCTAGTTGAATGTTTTTATTTACTGGACTGCTATGAAGTGTGAGTGTGACAGCGAGCGCTCACCAGTCACAACCAGTCAAGATGAATTTAAAGATTTAATTAGGATTTCCATTTTTATTGCAAAGACTGGTTTCCATTTCCCCCCAAATTACACAGTTTTTAACGAGAGTCATTTAATTCTTTGCTAATGATTTATTAGCAAGCACTGGTTATAGAAAGTAATCAAAGCACAACCAAAAGTACAAAATGTTGGCAGTGGTTTGGTTCGTCTTGATGTTTTATTTTAGGACTCAAAAGTAATTCAGAAACCTCCTAAATCAGGGGTCTGCAACTGAATGAACAAAGATTGCTATTTTGATCATTTTGTACCAGGCTGTGCAGAAAAAACATAAACCAGTTGGAAAAAATACTTTTATATACCTGGTTTCCTGGCTGGCTCGCCAAGATGTAGCGATCTTTAGTTTTACTACACCTTCTGCTGGTTTATTAGTTAGCTCTGTGGGTTTTACACTCAAGAGTCTTTGCTCCGGTTACCTCGACTTAACTAATGATTTAACAGGAATTGTAGGTTCTAGGAAATATTACAGTGCGTAGATTACGTACCTCATATTGACAGATGTAGTCTGAGTCAGGAATACAGACTTTACAGTATTTATTTTATATAAGCTGACAAACAGTACAAACAGATTAGCAGAGAGGTACTTTATTTTGGAAAAACTACTATAATATGAATGTAGCGTGTAATAATTAGGCACTTCTGGCCTAAATAACTAGTTTCTAATTTCTTTAATAGAATTTAAAATAATACCTGACATGATGGAAGTATGAATTTTATTTTTGACCAGGCTAAAAGTTAGTCCTAAATTATTTTAATTCCCCAAATTTCACAGCGGTTTGCTATAACTCTATTTTATAAACCCTTACACTAACTTCAATTTTATATTTCATAATTAGATTTCTGATTTAAAATTTTTTTTTTTGCAAATTAGCAAACATTAACATTAGCTAGCAGTAGCACATTGGGTGCTGTAAGAATTTTTTTGAGTTTCTTTAAGATGCCAGAGTTCTGCTTTTGGTCTCTTTGCTTGTTCATCCATTTTAAGGCTGTCAGGCCACAAATTCAATAATGTTAACTATGCAATAGGAGGAGTATCTCACTGTCGTAATGTAAACCTGCTGTGAAATCTGTAATATTTTCCTAAAAAAACTAAGGAATCTGCTTCAGGTTTTGCACCATTCAAGTTAGCAGTTAGCACATTGAGTCGAAACTAATCCCTATTTCTCCTAACTGAGGTCATTCAAAGAGCTATCATATTTCCCTTTTAATTCTTTTCTTTAGATCTGAGTGATCTTATTAAGGTGTAACAGGAGGTTGAGGTACGTTCATGTTCTTATTCCAGGAGGAAATGCTGACCGTCTGCTGCTGGATCTCTTAAACCCGCTGAAAGCTCATTATGCTCATCCTCTGCTAGAGAGCCGATAGGCTGGAGGTGTTTAATGACACACACAACCGAATTACAAGGATTCCCTCAATCAGAATTTCTCTTAAACTTTCTTTTCTTTCATCCCTCCTTATCTCAGCTGTCCTCCATCACCCCACACTCTGTCTGGAGAAGACCCTGTCAGCCACAGTGACCGCTGATAATAAGAGGGGATGTCTTGAGCAGGAGGAGGGGGTAGAGGAGGGGCCGGCTGTCACTTTGAGCCACAGCTGATTGCGTGATAGTGGATGTCAAGTGTGTGTTTTTAGTGCTCGAGTTATTCTGTTTGTTTAAATTGCGCCTCGCCTACAGTCAGAGAATTTGTATCCCAGTTGGAGTTAAAAACAACAAAATGTCCCCAAGTAAATGACTGGTTCATTGTTCCGCTCCGGAGATTAGCTGAGCCACAAAGCTGTCGAGGTTATGTTTAGAAAAGCTGTTGGTGACGGAGACATTCATTGTAGCAAAAGTGGGTGTCTTTGTTTTTAGTTTAAAATGTCTCAGGCAAAGAAAACCGTATCTACGAGCTGACTGGAAAACACTCGCTCCTCCTTAAAGGTGCATTACTGAAGAAACTCTACTAAAATTATATGACATTTTAAGAAATTTATGGCCGTTTTGAAGTAGGGTTTTGCAAATAATCAAATTTCTATCGCAATTTTGGCTCTTAACAATGACAAAAACCTGTATTTTGTCACGTTCCACTTTGCAAGCATGATCTTTTTTGTTTAACCTTTTAGAATAACACTCACTTCCTCTGTTAAAGGACAAACATGAATTGTGAGATGGCAGAATGAGGGGAACACACACTGGCGATGCTCTACTCTGCAGCAATTAGAGATATTTTTCCGTACGGTTCTTTTTTCAAGCATCAGCGCTCCTAAAAGAAGACATTTTTAATTGTCGGACTTTTTGTTTAGACCTCTAGGCTTCTCTAGAAGCTTTTCTCAAACCAATTAGAAAATTAAGTTTCATTAATCAGTGTTTACGTTTGTTTTAAACAAATGACTGAATGTTGCAAAAAAATTTTTATCCTAAATATACCTAAACTCTTTATGGTAAAATATTACATTTTGGTCTCATAATTTATGCTTTAATAAGTTTTAATCACCACTAAACAGCTCAACTCTTCCTCCTGCTGGCATATATCGGTATCTGGTCTCTTTAAAATGTGAACTCTGGATATTTTAGGCATTATGTGTTCAAGACAATACCCATTGAAGGTCTAAATGTATTTTTCTCAAGGCATATACTGAAAGTTTACAAATATATCAGGATAGAAATAAACATTTTGCAGTAAAAATAAAAAATTCTGTTAAAATTTAAAACTTATTTGGATAGAGATCCAGATCTTTTTTGTTTTGTTTTATTTATATGATCACTAATTCAGTTCTGCAAATAACAATTTTTGTGTCCAATAAAAACAGAAATATAGCAGAAATACCTTAATAATAATTAACGTAGTAAGTTTTATAGTGGCAGAACAAGGGGGAAACACACCTCAAAGTTTGAGTTGTTCAAGTTGCTTATCTCTAGAATCTCTTCAAAACTGGTACAAATACACCTTTGAGAGCATAAAAAGGGATAAAAACCTAAAAATGTTATACTTGTCAGATATAATTGAGAGTTATTATCATTGTGAAGGTTTAAATGTTTTAAAACAATTGTAAATTTGATCTTTGGGTTGAATTCTACTAAATATTTTTCTATTTGTGCCAACTGTTGCACATCTGAACTCGACGGACCCTGAGACCTTGACAGTCTGAGATTAGAGAGCGATAACGCTTAGGGGATTATTTCACTGTAGCACAGGATGTTTGCACCTAAATCCACAATCATCCTTCAGACCGTCGGAAAAAAATCAGTAAATCCTTGATTTTAAAAAGTGGTTTACAGAACTCCACCAGAGTGGCCACCTGGACCCAGAACCTGCCGCCTCACGTTACTCTTCTCGTTGTGCTTCCAGGACGGACGAGAGCAGTATGAGTTGGCTGCGACCTCGGAACAGGGCGGGAAGAAGAAGGGGAAGGGGAAAGGGAAGAAAGAGAAGGATATGGACGAGCTGAAGAAGGAAGTGGACATGGTAAGAATTGACGCTTCACCTCTTTTCTTAGTGGTTTCTTCCTATTTTGTAGCTCGTGTCATATGAGAGGTAGTTACCGGAAACTCAAAGGTCAGCGTGCAATAGGCCGTAAATGTCAGCGGCCATATTGAACCCCACTCATGGCCGACTTGTCTTTGTGTTCCTGCAGGATGACCACAAGCTGACGCTGGATGAGCTCAACCGAAAATACGGAACAGATCTCACCAACGTGAGTGAAATGAACCTCTAACCTGAAGTTTTAACATCACACTGGGTGTCATTTTGTTATTTATTATCACAAAGATCTGATAAGGATCAAATATCAGAGGCAGCAGGGGTTCC
Organism: Callopanchax toddi; assembly: GCA_006937965.1. Lineage (NCBI taxonomy): Eukaryota > Metazoa > Chordata > Actinopteri > Cyprinodontiformes > Nothobranchiidae > Callopanchax > Callopanchax toddi. Next base: position 3,186,881 of record SSNR01000014.1, read on the forward strand.
TTTGCTATTAAGAATAGCATTAAACTCTTCAATTTGTAACAAAACGTCACCCTATTTCCTTCTATGAAAACTAATCAGAAATAAGAACTTTTGACGACACTACTTTAGTTTCTCCAAACCTCTTAATGAAAACGGGTCTCATTTGTTTTATTTTTTATGACAAATTTGTAAAATTTCCTTTGAGATTTATTCAAAAAAAATGTCAAACGCAGAAACAAAAGCAGCTGTCACAGCCTCTGGGAAGACTTTGCAGTTTGCATTCATTTGTGGCAATAAAGTGAATAATGTAAGGAAATAATAATATTAATATGAAAGTACGGATGATGTAATGTTTAACTTTTTTAACGTCTTTTTAGTTTAGTCAAATTTTTCCGGTTCAGTAAGATCTGCCACGATTGTCAAAATGTCACAATATCATGATGTCAGCAAGTATTTATGTCATTTTCAAGTGCTTGGTTCTATTCAGGGTGTGGATTTCAAACAGGCCCCTGAGCGACCCGGTCCAGGGTGCAGGTCTTCGGTCCAGGGAGAGGGTCCAGTGATGAGGAACAACTGTTTACAGCATATGTATATAAATTCCATAAACTAAACAGACACTTTCAATGATCCTGATGCAGAATTAAATGAGAAAAATTACAAATACAGGTAAAACGCCTTTGAAAAGCCATAAAACAGAATCTATCATTTAGACCTTTTTTACTGACTTTGTTATAGGTAGTTTTGGTCATGTTGGTGTAAATCATGCAAAGTGCTGGTAAAATCTTAAAAAACGTCCATTAAAAGTGCTTGAATTTAAATTAGGTAAAGATAAAAGAACCCTGATGTCAATTCAACACAGAAAGCCTCTGTGTTTGCCTTCAGTATTGATGTCCAATTTTCTTATTTTCAAATAATTTTAAATATTTTAAGTCACCAGGGTGCTCTTTCCTAAAATATAACAGTTTGAATCAAGTCTAATGGGTCAGGATTGAAGAATGTCATTCGTTTAAACAATGCCTCCGCTCCAAACGACGCCACACATCACGGTTTTAACATCCACCTTTCCGACGGAGCGCTCGGAGGAGATGAGACCTACTTTTCAGTTCACTGTTTTTACACAGAAGCCGGTCTTAAAGAGAGTGGAGACAATTCAATCCCACGCTTCGAGGACTCCTCTCTCCTCATGCAAATGTGCTCCTGGTCATGCAGCAGAGATCAAGGAGAATAGTTAATCGGTGCCTCTAATTAGGATCTTGGAGCTCAGCATGTGTGCGTAAGCATGCGTTTATCAGTCCTAGAAGCCCCTCGGCCCCGATTCCTCCTATTCGCCTCGTCTTGTCTCCTCCTAAAGCGTTCCTCCCGCTATCTGATGATGAGGGAAGTGTTTTTGTGTTGATGCTGCGTTGCCAGGCGACCAGCAGCACCTGTTCTTCCCTCTGGACTGAAATATGTCTCAATGAGTTTGCTGGTTGGTACACAGCGGTGATGAAACCTGGCTTTTCTTTGAATCGGACGGCTCTGGAGTTTTAACACCACGTGATTGGGTTGTTTTTTATTTTATTTTAGGGTTTGACTAGTGCAAAAGCTGCTGAGATCCTGGCCCGCGATGGACCCAACGCCCTCACTCCTCCTCCCACCACCCCAGAGTGGGTCAAGTTCTGCAAACAGGTAAAACCACGCTCTGATATGGTTTCATTCTCAGAGGTTTTTGCTCAAATTTTAAGACCTCTTGTTCTGTTTTCACTTAGATGTTTGGCGGGTTTTCCATGCTGCTGTGGACCGGTGCCATCCTCTGTTTCCTGGCTTATGGTATCCAGGCTGCAATGGAGGAAGAGCCAGCAAACGATAATGTGAGCGGGGGAAGTTCTTGACTCTGGATGCTGGTTCCTGAAGTTTTTCCAACGTCTAAAAGCACAAAATGTGTTTCCAGTTGTATTTAGGTGTTGTGCTGTCTGCTGTCGTCATCATCACTGGTTGCTTCTCGTATTATCAAGAGGCCAAGAGCTCCAAGATCATGGACTCCTTCAAGAACCTGGTTCCTCAGGTGCTCTTCAGTTATTTTAGGTTTCTCTATAATTGTAAATGGGCAGAAACGTAACTTTTATTCTATCATAGCAAGCCCTGGTTGTCCGTGATGGAGAGAAGAAGAGCCTGAATGCTGAAGATGTGGTGGTTGGTGATTTAGTGGAGGTGAAAGGTGGAGACCGGATTCCTGCTGATCTGCGGATCATCTCCGCTCACGGCTGCAAGGTGAGAAATCCTTCTGCCCTAAAACCACCCAAAAAAACCTTAAATTTAATTAATACTTAAGGCAAAACCAAGCATGTTTATCCAGGATCACCTAGTTGGTCCATAAACGAGACAGCTGGACTTCTTGAAGACGTTTTGCTTTCTGTTTTCTCATCCATCGCTCTCAGGTGGACAACTCCTCCCTGACCGGTGAGTCAGAACCTCAGACCCGTACTCCAGACTTCTCCAACGAGAACCCTCTGGAGACCAGGAACATCGCTTTCTTCTCCACCAACTGTGTTGAAGGTTGGATTGCAGGGAATGACTTGAAGCTTTAGTTTCATTGTTTGGGAAACAAACTGATCTAAAGGTTTGTGCAGGAACCGCTCGCGGTATCGTGATCAGCACCGGAGACCGTACCGTCATGGGTCGCATCGCCACGTTAGCCTCTGGTCTGGAAGTTGGTCGCACCCCAATCTCCATCGAGATCGAGCACTTCATCCACATCATCACCGGCGTGGCCGTCTTCCTCGGGGTGTCCTTTTTCGTCCTCTCTCTCATCCTGGGGTACACCTGGCTAGAAGCCGTCATCTTCCTCATCGGTATCATCGTCGCCAACGTGCCAGAAGGTCTCCTGGCCACCGTCACCGTGAGTCTGGGTGTCCCGCGCCTCCTAAAGCGTCCAGAAACATCTGGACTGTAAACTGACCCGAGTGTTTCCTCCTCCAGGTGTGTCTGACCCTGACCGCCAAGCGCATGGCCAAGAAGAACTGCCTGGTGAAGAACCTGGAAGCTGTGGAGACGCTGGGCTCCACCTCCACCATCTGCTCAGACAAGACCGGCACCCTGACCCAGAACAGGATGACCGTGGCCCACATGTGGTTCGACAACCAGATCCACGAGGCCGACACCACGGAGAACCAGAGCGGCACCTCGTTCGACAGGAGCTCGGCCACCTGGGCGGCTCTGGCCAGGATCGCCGGACTCTGTAACCGCGCCGTCTTCCTGGCTGAGCAGAGCAACATCCCCATCCTGAAGGTTGGTTTCGCCAAACAGGGTGGCAGCTCGTTTCTGTAGCTCTGTTTCGTTTGGGGATTTGTAATTTTGGTTTGCTCTGGTTTGAATGCTGTGCTGCTCGGAAGATTTTTCCTGTAACTTTTCTACCACTTGTTATGAACCGTAACCATGGCAACAAGGCCCTAATTTGGAGGAGGGAGCATCTAATTGACTCAAAGCTCAAATAATACCCAAATTGAAACCCAAAATCCCAGGCGAGTTAAAGAGGAGACAACGTGGAGGTAGAGCAGGAGCAAAGAGAGGGATTTAAACGGGAGTGGGATCAGATCCCGGCTCCAGCGTCTCTCTGCCCGGCTTTCAGATGATACATGTAGACAGAGGTTTGAAGAGGACGTGAAAAAGCAAAGGAGGTGGATTAGCAGTACTTAGCAACAGAAGATGGTGTAATCAAGTAAATTTTACTGTTAAATATCATCTCTACAGCCAAGATTATGAACTGATGTCTTAATTCAACACTGCTTTCCCTCTGGGATGGGTAAAATGTTTCTCATTTGGATCCAAATCCTTTGGATTTTTTGAGCCTGAGTTCTTTAACAACACAAACTATCAATAAAACGTTCGAAACAATAACAAAACACCACATAGAGTTTGGATTTTGACTTCTAGATCAGCGGTAAACTCCTTAAACACACACTACAACCAGTCAGAGCCCCTCCCCCCACAAACGTCCACACACACACCCCTCTAAAAGCCTGTTTTTATAACACATAGGTGTGTGTTTGTGTGTGTTTATCACCTGTGACCATCTAGCTGGCGTCTTAATTACCACTCCGTCTCGTTATTTTTCTTTAAGTCGCTGTTAGACGAATGCGGGGTGGTGAAATGTGCTGTGTTTTTAATCGAGGTCTGTAATTATGTGGGGAGAAAGAATTGAAAATGAGTTCTTTCTGAGCCAGTTGAACTTACCTCTTTTTTTAAGTTAAACAAACAGCGGTATCTCATAGAAGGAACAGTCCCTGGATGAACGAACATATTTATAATCTCAGAAGGACATGCCGTAAAGCTGAGAGGCTTTGGAAATCAACAAGAATGGAAATTCACCGACTGTACCTTAAGGAATTGATAACATCTTTAAATGAAATGGTTAAAAACTCCAGAGCTGTTTACTTCTCTCAACTAATTTCCTCAAATAAAAACTCCAAAGTTCTGTTTGACACGATCAATCAGAGTTTCACCTAAAACGCCCCAAATCCCTGTGTTCTCAAGGTCTGATTGTAACAACTTCCTTTCAGTCTTTGACAACAAAATTAGAAACATCAGGTCAGGTTTCTCACCCCCATCTGCTCCCTGTTCTCCCATCCACCCTCCTCCTTCCCATACCTGGTCCTTCTTCACACCTGTTCATTTTCAGGACATCTGTCTCATTCTTAAAAACATGAAAAAATCTTCAAGCCCAGTTGATATTCTCCCAACCTCTTTGCTTCTTAAAGCTTTTGACCTAGTTGGCCCATGCATTGTTGATTTTATCAATCTATCCCTCCAAACCGGCTCCGTCCCCTCCATCTTTAAACACGCTGTTATTGAACCCATCCTTAAAAAACCCAGTCTGGACTCCTCTCAGCCAAATAACTACAGGCCCATTTCCAAACTGAGCTATATCTCTAAACTCTTAGAAAGAGTTGTGGCTGATCAGCTGGTCTCTTTTCTGGAACAACACAACATTTTTGATAAATTCCAATCTGGTTTCCGTAAAAAACATTCAACAGAAACAGCTCTACTCAAAGTATCCAGTGACATCATGATGGCAGCAGACTCCGGGGAGTTTACAGTCTTAGTTCTGTTGGACCTTTCTGTTGATCACAGCACCTTAGTGAACAGACTCCGTGACCTGGTGGGATCTCTGGAACAGTTTTAGACTGGTTCCGATCGTACCTCTCAAACAGAAGTTTCAGTGTCCATATAAACAACATCATGTCAGATACTACAGATCTGTTCTGTGGGGTACCCCAAGGCTCTGTTCTGGGTCCACTCCTGTTTTTACTATATCTCCATCCTCTTGGACAGATCATTAATAGATGTCACAATGTCTCCTACCACCTTTATGCAGATGACATTCAGCTGTACTGCTCCTTCAAGGACTCAGAGTTCTACAAACTGTCTGAACTACTGGAGTGTCTGTCAGCTATTACTAACTGGTTAGAAAAGAACTTCCTTCAGTTAAACCCTGAAAAGACTGAATGTCTGATTGTTGCCCCTGATAGGATGGTCCCTCTGATCAGTCAACATATTGGACATTTAAGTTCTGCTGTAAAGTCAAACCTGAGGAATCTGGGTGTTATTTTCGACCAATCAATGTCTCTTGAAGGTCACTCAAAACAGCTGGTCAGAAACTGTTTTTATCATCTGAGAAATATTTCCAAACTGAGAAAGTTGGTGTCAAAACCTGAACTGGAAATGGTTCTTCATGCTTTGATCTCCTCCCGTCTAGATGACTGTAACACACTTTTCACATGTTTGAACCAAAAAGCCCTTGACCGCCTTCAGCTGGTCCAGAACTCTGCAGCGAGGCTCCTCACTGGAGCAAACAGAAAAGATCACATCACTCCTATTCTGAGGTCTCTGCACTGGTTACCTGTTAAATGTAGAGTTCATTTTAAAATCCTGACTCTAACTTTCAGGGCCCTACATGGTCAAGCTCCTCTTTATGTTACTGAACTGATAAAGCCGTACGCTCCAACCCGAGCTCTCAGGTCCACAGATCAGAATCTCCTAACAGTTCCAAGGACCAGATTTAAAAGTCGAGGTGATCGCTCCTTCCAGTCTGTCGCACCGCGACTTTGGAATGACCTTCCTTTAGTTTTACGCTGTATAGACAGTCTGGACTCCTTTAAAAAGCAGCTGAAGACCCAGTTATTCAAAACTGCTTTTAAATAACTTTTATGTTCTCTTGTTGTTGTTTAATGATTTTGATTTGTAATGATATTTTGTTTGTTTTATTAATTTTATTTGTTTTATCATGTTTGATTCTGTTTTCTGTGAAGCACTTTGTGATTTTTTCTGTGAAAGGTGCTATATAAATAAACTTTACTTACTTACTTACTTACTTACTTTTTAAAATGTGTTTCCCCTCAAAGCGAGACGTAGCCGGCGATGCCTCGGAGTCGGCTCTGCTGAAGTGCATCGAGCTTTGCTGCGGATCAGTGCAGGAAATGAGAGAGAAAACCCCTAAAATCGCTGAGATCCCATTCAACTCCACCAACAAGTACCAGGTACCTTGATGCAGGACATTAACCCGAAAGGCTTTATTTTGCCCTATTTATGGTTTCACTTTTTTACTGGTTGAAAATTAAGCGAGCGACACACGAGATCCTCCAAACCAACCTGCTTTTTGTTTCTTTCTGTGCTCGTAGCTTTCCATTCACAAGACTTCTGCACCTGATGCCGAAACGAAGCACCTGTTGGTGATGAAAGGAGCCCCCGAGAGGATTCTGGACCGCTGCTCCACCATCATGATGCAGGGCAAAGAGCAGCCTCTGGATGAGGAGATGAAAGATGCTTTCCAGAACGCCTACCTCGAACTGGGAGGTCTTGGAGAGCGAGTGCTGGGTAAGAACAGCTGAGCTGGTAATTACATTTGTGAATTGATGAAGTGAGCTGAAACTCAAGCAGGCTCGCCGTTTCCCCACACAGGTTTTTGCCATTTCAACCTGCCTGACGACCAGTTCCCAGATGGCTTTGAGTTCGACACAGACGAGGTGAACTTCCCCATCGAGAACCTGTGCTTCATCGGCCTCATGTCCATGATCGACCCTCCTCGCGCTGCTGTGCCCGACGCTGTGGGCAAATGCAGGAGCGCTGGAATCAAGGTGTGAGAAATATTAGTAAAATCCACTCCAAATTTCTCCTAATTTGATTGGATGAATGAGAGAATTTGTACAAAATCGTACGCTTTATTTCCCCCATAGGTAATCATGGTGACAGGTGATCATCCAATCACAGCTAAGGCCATCGCTAAAGGCGTCGGAATCATCTCTGAGGGCAACGAGACTGTCGAGGACATCGCCGCACGTTTGAACATCCCAATCAATGAAGTTAATCCAAGGTACTGATTGCGTTGGAGAACCCCAGGGTCGTGTACTCGGCCTCCTTTAATTCTAAATTTGACTGGGACTGAATTCAGACACTTTTCTGCCTGTTCCCTTCCAGAGACGCCAAGGCTTGTGTTGTGCATGGTGGCGACTTGAAGGATCTGTCCGCAGATCAGCTGGACGACATCTTGAAGCACCACACCGAGATCGTGTTCGCCAGAACATCTCCGCAGCAGAAGCTCATCATCGTGGAGGGCTGCCAGAGACAGGTAGGCTCAAAAAGTGTTGATGTCAAGTTGATTCATCCTATTACTGTTGGCAAAAATTCAAAGGAAGCAATTAGTTAAGCTCAGTGCTACACAGCAGAAGTTATTCCCCCAGAAATACATTCATTTATTCAGATTTAATACAATTTGTGGTTGCATTAAATTCAAAGTAGTGGTAGCTGTCACTCGTCGCCGAGCTAAAATTGTAGAAAGTTGAAGATCTACTTGATGTCATTTATTTAACGCATCCCAAGCAGGGGAATATTTATGAGTGGACTCGTTTCATCAGACGAGCCCAGGATTTTAAACTTAATTCAGGTTCTCTCCACATAGAGCAGCCTCTGCTGTAAACAGAGATGACATTTTTTATATAATTCATGTGAATCTATTCCCAGTCATTTACATTTAGAGAAATGCGGCAATAAACTCTGGGAGGTTCAACTTTTGTGTCGGGGGAGGAAATAAATTCACACATTTTTGTTTTGTTAATGTCATTTTAGATGCATGTGATACATTTATCTTCAGATTTGTTTAGAAATTAGATTATTATCATTTTTGTTGATTTCTTTTTCGTCCAGGGAGCCATTGTGGCCGTGACGGGTGACGGCGTGAACGACTCTCCAGCTCTAAAAAAAGCCGACATCGGCGTTGCCATGGGGATCGCTGGGTCCGACGTGTCCAAGCAGGCTGCTGACATGATCCTCCTGGACGACAACTTTGCCTCCATCGTTACCGGAGTGGAAGAAGGTTAAAAACGTCTCTGTTTGGTACTTTAAACCTAACTTACGTTGGGTATGATTGAGCTAAATCACATTTATTTAATGTTCTCATCAGGTCGTCTGATCTTCGACAACTTGAAGAAATCCATCGCCTACACCCTGACCAGTAACATCCCCGAGATCACCCCCTTCCTCCTCTTCATCTGCGCCAGCATCCCTCTGCCTCTGGGAACCGTCACCATCCTCTGCATCGACCTGGGAACCGACATGGTGAAGACCTGTCCGACTTTATTCTGCCGAACGTTGCAGGCGTGACGTTAAATGTTATTTCCCGTCCACCAGGTTCCTGCCATCTCTCTGGCTTACGAAGCGGCTGAGAGCGACATCATGAAGAGACAGCCCCGAAACCCCAAAACGGACAAACTGGTGAACGAGAGGCTCATCAGCATCGCGTACGGACAAATCGGTAACCAATCACTTCCTGTAAAACTCACGTTGATCGACTAAGCAGATTTGGAAGCTGAAGTTTCCTTTTGGAAAGAACGGGCGGTGCCCTGAGATAAGAAGAAGAGCAGCATGTGGCAGAAATAGACCAGCCCTGATAGAGGGCTGGAGTGTTAGCATGGTGTGTGTCTGAGTGATGATGGACGCTGCCTCTGGGGTTTGATCCCCCTCTAATGGTAAGAAGACTATAAATAGATTTGACCCTTCCCATCAGTAAAACACAAATTGCCATTTTCGGATGACATTTTATTGCCCTTTTTATTATAAATTAACATTTAAGGAAGCGTTTCCTTTCTCGATACTTTACTTTATTTATTTCCAACAAAAAAGAATCCCCTTTTTTTAACAGATTTTTTTTAGATCATGAAAGTTTTCAAAGGTTCTTCCAGCATTTATCAAAGAGACGTTGCAGGTCAGGTAAGGTCGAGTTTCCTAACTTTGACGTGTGAAATGTCGTTCCTGCAGGAATGATCCAGGCGCTGGCGGGTTTCTTCACCTACTTTGTGATCTTAGCTGAAAACGGCTTCCTGCCTTCCACCCTCGTCGGCATCCGAGTGAGCTGGGATAATAAATACATCAATGACCTGGAGGACAGCTATGGGCAGCAGTGGGTCAGTCACGTTTACCGCACAAGTAAAGGTTTCACCTTCAAAACGAGTTTTAAGTCCTGTGAATTTGTGTTGTTTTGTAGACTTACGAACAGAGAAAGATCGTGGAGTTCACCTGCCACACAGCCTTCTTCGCTAGCATCGTCATCGTTCAGTGGGCCGATCTGATCATCTGCAAGACCAGGAGGAACTCTGTCTTCCAGCAGGGCATGAAGTGAGTAGAACACCCCCCAACTCTGAGCTGAAGGCTGTATGTGTGCCTCTAAGGAGAGAAAAACTGAGAAAATGTAGTCTTTTGGTTTTGTTTTTCTTAGTTTTGAGATTAAATTTCAAATGATAATAAAAACTAGTCAAAGATTAAATTGGATTTTTTTGAGAAAAGTTATGATGATGTCACTAAAGTTGGATTATCGAGAGAATCGTCAAAATGTTGGAAAGAAAAAGTCAAAATATTTAGGGGCAAAAAAAGTCAAAATAATGAGGTCAAAGTTAAAATGTTAGGACTAAAACCCAAACAATAAGAAGAAAAATCAGTTATAGGTTGAAATGTGAAGTTTAAACTGTTACGAAAGAAGTAAAATTGTCAAGATTATAGTCAAAATGTAAAGAAAGTTAAAAGGTTATAATTAACACAAAATGGTGAAAGAAAAATTCAAAAATAAGTGTTAAAATATTGAGTTTAAAGTCAAAATGTTGTGAGAAAAAGTTAATGTTAAATGAGAATTTTTGAGAGAAAACTGAAACAATTATAATGTTGGGCAATGGAGGGAAATAAAAAGTCAGAAAAGAGAGAAAGTTGGAGAGAAAAAGTCAAACTGTTTGAGGAAAAAAAGTCAAAATAATTACCTGTCGTTGAAATTTTTGAGAAAAAAGTTGAGGCTTAGGTCGAAATGAGAAAATTAAACCTAAAACATTTAGAAAATAAATCAAGAGATTATAGTCAAAATGCAAAAACAAAAAGTCAAAATGTTGAGAAAAAAGTCAAAATCATGGGTTAGAAAAAGTCCGAATATTAGGTTGAACTTGAAATGCTGAGAAAATGATCAGAATGATGAGATTAACGTCGGAACGTTGAGGTTAAAGTCTTAATTGTTAAGTAAAAAAGTTAAAATGTTTAGAAGGCTAACATGTTGTAATTCAAAATGCTAAGAGAAAAGTCACAATGTTGAGGACAAATTGAGGATATAATTTAGAAAAGTTGAAATGTCTCTAAAACAAATCCGTTGTTAAAACTCAAGTCACCATAGTTCATTCATGCAAGGCATTATGGGTATCATAGGTTTGGTTTAATTTCCTCTTGTAAATTTTCAAAAATAATCCCTTTAATCGTGTTTCATGTTCTTTCTTGTAGCGTTTTGCCTTCACTACGGTTGATTTTAGTTCAACATCTTGACTTTATTCCTCAAATTTTGACTTTTTTCTCCTCAACATTTCAACTTAAACCCCCAAACTGTAAAACTAAAAATGTAATTTTTCTTCTTCTGAGTGTCCCTATTATGCCATCATAGTTTGTCTTGTGAAGCAGCTGAGTTCTTGTATTTTCATGCATCTTTTTAAATGTTTTTAAAATATTTTTCAGGAATAAGATTCTGATCTTCGGGCTGTTTGAGGAGACTGCCCTTGCTGCTTTCCTCTCCTACTGCCCAGGCATGGACGTGGCCCTCAGAATGTACCCTCTCAAGTGAGTAAATCCCAGAACCGCACGCTGTTCCTCTGGACCTGAGGCCTGTTTTTATGCGTGTGTGTGTGTTTTTTAGGCCCAACTGGTGGTTCTGCGCCTTCCCGTACTCCCTGCTCATCTTTATCTATGATGAAATCCGTAAGCTGATCCTCAGACGCAGCCCGGGAGGTGAGTTGGGAATCTGCGCTTTTATTATTTTTTCTCTCTCCGATAAGCAGATTGTTTTAAAGCCTGGAGGCAGAGAAACTTAAATCACGTCCTCTCTGTTGTTTTTTTGTGTTTAAATTAAATTTCTGATGATCTTAATTAGCCTTTCCTTCTCCTTTTTCCAGGCTGGGTGGAACGGGAGACCTACTATTAAAGAACAATTCAGATCGCATCTTCTCCTCCACTCCCGTCTTTGCATGAATATTGTCTTGCTGCTCGGAATAAAAATTTTAACCTCTGTGACAAATAAATTGGAACGTGTTTTTATATTAGGGAATGCTTGATACTACTATTAGACAAATACTGAGATGGTAAGTGCTGATGATGATGATGATGTTGATAAATGATAATGCTAATAATGACATGAACACTGAACATTGACATGACTATGCGTGCCTTGTTTCTGAAACAGGACCAATTTTATACATGTTTTTAACAGTTATGAACGTTCAATAAAAATGCGCTCGAGTCAGGTCCCACCAATGACTCTTGTCCTCATTTTATTTTGATCTTTATGCGAGATCAAATCCACAAATCTCTGAGTTTGGACAAAATTAAGTTAAGTTTGGTGGAGGGTTTTAAAAAAATGTTTTTATAAACAAGCAAACTCAGCTAATTTTTGACATTTTATTTGATTTTAGTAGCTGTTTTTGTCAATTTAAGTGTAAAAAAACCCATAAAATTACACATATAATCCCAAATATATTTGATAACATCACTTTTGAAGTTGGTATGACCTCAGTCCCTTTACCAAGATTAGTACTTTCCTCAAATAAATTATCTTCTGCCCTCTGGTGGAGAATCCAAGCACTGCATGTTGCAATTTTAACTTCTATTAGCTTGTAATGGAAGTAACTATTAAAAAAAAGTTATAGTTATATTAAGAGTAGCCAATAAATAGTTCAGTTTTGAATTTGAAAAATATTTTATTTCATGCACCAGGTCATGTACATGAGAACTGGTTCTCAAACATTTTACCTGGTAAAACAAAGGTTGGAAAAAAATTAAAGGTGATTTTTTTTTTTTTAGAAGAGACAAAGCAAGTGAAGGTGTTTGCAGCAACTTTATTTAAAAAAAAAAATGTTTTAAAGGTAAAATTACAAAAATGTCCAAATGCAACACTTCTGCCTACATTTTTGGACTTTTTACCCCAAAAAAGTTTTCTTGGCCATCATGTTTAACCCTTTATAGGGCAAGTGACCATACTTGAATATTTGTGCATTGTGGAGTTTTAAATACCGGTAACTTAAGAACATTTAATAAATTTTATAGTTTTTTTTTTTAAATACACTGTATTAGCAGCTAAGGATAAGACTATGAACATGTATTATAAACACTTGGCAAATAAGGATAAGAAATATGTGGGTCAGGATCACAACTGTTATAAAATGCAACGACATACAGTAGAAGGATGAGAAGATATCAAGGGAGTGGTCTTTGGTAACCATGGCAACCGGACATGCGATGGTTCAGGAGGACCAGAACCAACAGTGGAGAAAGGAGGCGGGACCACGCCCTCTGTTGGAGCTGATTGGGACTCTGTTGCTCCTGGTTCTTTGGTGAAATGTGAGCCTGCCTCCCGAACAGGAGGACATTTTTTCTGCAGGCCAATCGAGGATTGTTCCTGTAGCCGTTTGCTTCTGCACAGTTGATTAAACTTTCTTAAGTTTAAAAAAATTGTTCTGCCTTTTTTGAATGAAAAACATGCCTGACTGTGTGCTTTTATTTTTTTACTTGCAGCCCAAACCTGAAAATATGACAGTTTTTTTTATGTTTAAAACATTTTTTTAAACTGTAAAATAAATTAATTTACAAAAACATAAATGTGGTTTTAATAGCTTGCGATAACATGCAATGGATGAAATTCAGTGAGCGTCCTTTAAGGACTGAACCAGGTTTTTGCTGTTTTATATTTAAAAGGGTTAAACAAATGTTAAAGAAATGATAAACAAAAGGTATTTACTAAAATAATGTTTCATGCTCTACAATGAAAAAAAATTGCACTAATGACAGAAAATCCAAATAATTTTCTCACCATTTTTGAAAAATAAAGAACAAAATAACTAAAATTTACTAATGATTTGATGAGTTAAAGCCTAGATATGAAAAAAAATGCTCGTCTTCTAAAATTGCAAACTTTTTACGAGTCGAATATGAAAAAAAAAAAAAAAAAATCTATGAAGTGTTCAGTTTCCTGCAGGCACAGCTGCACTAATTGGCAGGAGTTCAGGTTTAGAAAAGGTTTAACATAAGAAGCGTTGTTTAAACTCAAAGTAAAATAATGAAAAAGACAAACAGGAACAGGAAGGATTCCTGAGGAGGATGTCAAAGTTTGGGTGAGTTTAATAAGTTTAAACTGAGCTGAAAGGGCGAGTTTAGACTTAAACATGGTGCTACACATCACCGCTAGCTAGCAGAGCTAACGTTAGCTTGTATTTGGTGCAATTCATTGTTTGAGTACATCACGTGATTTCTTTATTTTAATCTCGGAAAACCTTTCAATTATCATTAATATTTTTATGGAATTGACTTTAGGAGTTTTTGCTTAAAGTATTTTTGATGCTTTATATGATTTTTAGGTAACAAACCACATACATTTTCCTAAAGGAGGATACAATTGGAAATAGTTCTAGTGTTTTTATGTATATTGGTCTAGATTTTTCTATTATAAAACTTTATATAGTAGTTATTTTGAGGTGCGTTTGTTGACAGAACAAAAGCTGCAAAAAAGGTCATTTGATCTATTACGGTATTACAAATCTGCTGTCATCAAATTCCACAATTTTTGCACTTCATTTTGTTACTTTAAGGAGTCAAATTTCTGTTATTGTGCAAAAAGTTATTAATATATACTGGTATATATTCATGTGTTCATAATACTTTACATAAAATGAACATTGAATTCAAAGCAGTGGCATTTCCTCAGTAGAAATTGTATTTTTTCTTAAATAAATGACAGAAACAGCTACAGAGTGAATCAGCTTCTTCTGCTGTTTGATGTTTCTGCAGACGTACAGAAGTGGTGTGACGTTCATGGACGAGTCGAATCTTTTGAACGGCTCTTCAATACAGTATGAACGAGGAGAACCGAGTCCTTGTAGAGAACCGTTCATTTTTTTGTATTAACTTTGACGTTTGAGGCCGGAAACGGAACGGCTCTATATTCCTTCCAAAGACAGGCATAATGTTTATTAATATATTCATGATGCATATCCTCTGAACGGGAAGAATCTCGTCTAAACAACGAAAACAGCGTTTTCTACCTCAACATGATTAAATTCCAATAATAAGCAATTCAATAGAAAAAACGTAAAAAGGCACTAAATTAACACACCAAGAAAAACACACAAAAGTAACAATTCGACATAATCCTATCCACACAAACCACTGTTTAAATTAAAGCCCACACTCTGCTCTTTCCAACATGTGTATCATCACCCTACATGCAAAATTCACTCAGATAGCTGGCAAAAAAATATGGAAATTGAGGCGGACTTCCTCAAGTCACAAATATAAACGTGGTCCTACCTCTTTTTTTTTTTTTTGAATGGGTAAATAGCCATTTTGTTGATTTTCCTAAAAATCCTCAAAAACATTTATTTTTAGATGGAACTACTATCTGTGGTGAAATATAAGTGGGGAAAATAATAAGAAAAAAAACCCAGAGAAATTTGTAATGGCCCACAGGTGCCTAAATGTGCCAAAATGGCTAACTTACAAGGTCCGCCTTGATTTTTATCTAAATCATTTTCATCGAGATCAATTTATCTCTAAATCATCTGTTTTTTACTTTTTTGGCATTAATGTTGGCTCAGCAAAGGGTAAGATGTTGTTCTTTGGATTGCTAGATGTTTTGGATTGCAGCTGAATACTTTCAAGGGAATAATAACATTGCAAAGTTTGTTTTTTTTAAGGCGGAAATTAATTTTTTTATTTTCTGTTGTGTGCCAATATTATTTAATTTCAGTCAGAAAGACAAGTGTTGATTTTTAGACATTTGGAGTATTCTCTGGAGTGCTACCTTTATTCTGGCACCAAAACCATTCAAATAAACCTTGTAGTTCTTGAGATATATTCAATTGGTCATTTTTGATCAAATCTCTAAAAAAAAAGGCCTAGGGTTTAAAGGGTTAAAACATCAGTGAGCATAGCAACATGAACCCATCAGTTCTATTGGGGAAGCTAACTAGCAACGCACACATAGGTGTCGCAACACGAAGTGTCCCCAAACATAGTTCCACGTGACATTTTTCTTTCAAAATATTGCAAAACCCCCATAAAAGAGCCAGTTTTTTGAACGGCTCATTGAGGTGAACGGCTCCCTTCAGAGAGCCAAAAATCCCACCACTAGTACAGAAGGTGAGCTGTTAAATGTTATTTTAAAGTAACATAAGAACTCATTTTAAAAAAATCAAATCAAAATGTCAGCATCATTCCAAAGCTGTACTGCAATGAAATCTTAGATTAGCAAACTTTTGAGTTTTTCCCTTTTTTTTTTTTTAGCCCTGATATTTATCCAGTCTAAAGTTTGTGCAGACAAATCATGACCCTGCATGCTTCATTACATTCTTCCACACACTCTTGGACTCGCAGAGGGACAAAGACGGACTCTGTAGCAAATTTCTATGTCAGCGAACACTTCGGCTCTGTCAAGATATGTCCCGTCTCTCGCCTGACCCCGGTGTCAGCTCTTCCTCTGTGTGACTGTGTGAATGTGGCGTCCTGCTCCCGATCGTCCTCTCTGGTCAGGGAGGGTCAGTTTGTGGTGACGGATATCACACAAGCTGGCGAGGAAACGGCTTACAAGACAAATATGACAAAAAGTCAGAGGCCTTTTTTCTTTTTCTTCCTCGCTTTGACGGGATAAACTTTAAAGTTTTTGCTGGATCAGGTCTTTGACTCCACAATCATCTGGACTATCTGGGTTTGATCAGGAGCCAAAAATGAAAGCATGAGTGTGGAACTTTAGATTTAATGATATAAGGATAGCAGCCATTTTTACAGTGATTTATTTGGACCCATTGTAGAAAAATAAAAAACTAGATTAAGCTGGACTGTAAATAAAAACATAAATATGAATCATATAATTATAATAAATGATCATTTAAAAAGGGAAAAATGTATATACATTTACTTTGTTTGCTTAAACCGAATTTAAAATTTGCAAGAAGAAAAGACAAATTCTCAGAAATTTGGATTAAAATTGTAAATTTACAATAAGAAAATCAGAATATTCTTTAAAGTGTTAGAATTTTTTTCTTTTCCTAAGTATTTATCACTAATTTATGAGCATTGCCATAGATCTTCTTTTGTATATTTAATTTTATGTGTTTTTGACCTTTCCAGATACCTTCCTGTATTTATCAACATTTGTTTATAGGGAGGATTAACCCCTTGAGATGAAACATCTCGTTTACGAGGGGGTCCTCCATTACATCAATCAGGAAGAACAAATGAACAAGACAGCAGAACAAAGATCAAAATCAAAGACAGCAGCAAAACACACAACATACACACACACCCACACAACGGCTCACCATGCCCACCCCACCCAACACAAACCCCACAACAAGCAGGATTAACAGATAAAATACATAAATACTGTAAAAAGAATATGCATGACCAGTATAATCACAGACACAATCAGTAGCACAGACAAATGTTCCAAAGATGTTCAGTCAAGGCTCTTTGGAACATTGTGAATGAGGGTATAGAGCGAATAAGTAAAGGAAGATTATTCCAGTCATACGGCGCTTTAAAACAAAAAGCACATTTCCCAACCTCTCTTTTAATTCTGGGAACAACAAAAAAAGATCTGCTCATTACTAGTGAAACACTAAATGTAACTTAAGATAATCTGTGTAGTTAAAGTAATGGTTGGCTTGCTACAATAGATGATTGTATCATCAGCATAAAGATGAATATTGCAGTCTGTGCAGCATAGAGGCATATCATCAACAAATATAGAGAATAATAAAGGTCCCAGAGAAGAGCCTTGGGGGATACCTTTAGCTACACCAGTAAAATCTGACTGAGAGCCCCTATACGACACACACTGGAGACGATATGAAGAAAAGAGCTAAACCAGAGTAGAGATGATCTCGAAAGGCCAATAGCTTGCACTTTATCCAGTAAAAGATAGTGATCAACTAAATCAAACGCTCCCAGAAAATGGCACCAGTACATAAATTATCATCAAAGCTAGAGAATGTATATTTCTGAATTAGTCTCAGAGAACTTGACTTTTTTTCTCTCACAAATTTAGATTTTTAACTATAGCAGTAAAATGTTTCTTTTCAGTAAATGAAATGGTTTTTATTTATTTTGTTGTAATTTTATTGATTAGTTTTACTCTTGTAGATTTAACCCTTCAATCGTGGAAAATTTTACGTTTTTCTCGCAAATTTGTGACTTTCTCACATTAGCGATAAGTTTTTCACATATGGCACTAATCTAGGATTTTCTGGGATTTCTCTTTTAAAAAAAAAAAAATTCTAGCTATTCAGCACATTCTTCACATTTAATCTCGGACAGCAGCGATGACAAGTCTAGAGTTGAATCCAAGTGTTGAATTTAGAGATGCTGTAATGAAGTTTTGAAGGAAATTTTTCTCTTAAGCAAATTTTTGTTAACTTTCTTTCCAATACAGTAAATTTTAAGATCAATTTGAAATTTTACACCACCTTCTTTTCTTTCTAAAGAAGAGTAGAATTTTGAACGACCCTTATTCCCTTAGTTTTAAGGTGTTTTTATAGAGTAAATATTTTAATAAATGCAAAGAAGGATCTTGATGTAGTGTGAAAATAAGACACACTCGTAGTCAATGGTTATTAAATTTAATTCATGTCAATTTAGGCTAAAAACTTTTGCCTATGTTGTGTAAAAATCCTGAGCAGAAGTTAATATTCCAGTAAAGAAAACGTGACCTTTAGCAGCTGCCAGAGCTGCTGGTCTAAAACTAAAACCCTGCTCGTTTCTATCAGCTCCTGTTGAATTGATTAACAAGCTTTAGCCTCTGGACAGTTTACCGTTCTATCTGAGTAAAACTCAATAAATGCAACGTGTCCGTTTTTAGGAAGTGATTGAGCAGCTGCTGTAAACGTGTTATTAACACAGCAGATAAAGTAAATCTTTAGCTTAATGGTTGTGTTTTTTTTTTTTTTTTAAAGCAAACAACATTTAAAATGAGTTCACATTAGGGATGTCCCAGTTCGATCTCAAGTATCAGGTCAGGTCCCAGTTGAGTCATTTTTCATGGATCTGTATCGGATCAGTATGACGACACTCGGCTCCTGATCTCTATTGCTAATCTGATTGGTTTACGTCAGTAAATCAGCGTCAACACGCTGGGTTTGAGGAATGAACTGCTTCTGTCACCAGCTAGGGGCGGGACTTTAGTAGCTCTCTGAGTGTTCTGCAGCTTTAATTTAAAAAAGGAGAATTTCATGAAAGCGAGGCCTAATTGGAAAAACAAATGGTGAACAATAAAAAGGTTAAGTACTAGTGCTGGGTATTGTGACCAATTTCCCAAATCGATTCGATTCATAAGGCTCTGAATCGATTAATCACGATTCGATTTGATTCACTGCAGTTTGGTCTTAAATAATTAAAAAGGCTCAACTGTGTTCCAACATAGAAATATACTTTATTTTTATTTTCACCTTGAACAACAGGTTTAAAGTGCAAACTTTTAAACTGGGCAGTTTAAACTTTGACTGTACCCATGAATTAACCAAATGGTTATAAAACTGTAAACAGAACGGTCAAGTTTCAGTCAAGGGGAAAAATCAATCTCAGGCCTAATGAATCGATTCTGAAAAATTTATATGAAATCGATTTAAATCGATTTTTTTTTTTTTACCCAGCCCTATTAAGTACACTAAAAAGTATTTATATTATTGACCAAATCTTTTGCTTTTTAAATATTTTATGGTAAATAGGACCACAAACGTCCACCTTGAGCATTATTTATAAAGCTTGAACAAACTATGCAAGTATTACAGAAGACAGAGTGACCCACAACCTGCTTTTTGTTGCAGAAAATTGACTAAAATTAGTCTTTCAAGACTGAGAAAGTAAAAAAACAATAGACCCAACGAATGGAGAGAATTGGATGCTTTATTTAATACAGAGACTTATGGATGCTTTCTCTATTAAAATCATAATTAATAATTGAATTTGCATAAAAAAAACAATTGTACGTTTTTTTGGTTCCTGAGTTCAACTTTTTGTCTCACGTCGCAAACAGTTTGAATACCACTGGGCTAATGCTAGGTGTTTTCTTTGCGGTTCCAGTAAATTGAACGCTACAAAGATAAATAAATGTTGTTCTCCATAATCACAGACGAGAGCTGCCTCCAGTCGCTGTTTTCAACTGAATTCATAAACGCTGCTTTTCAACAATCTTTATTATTTAGCAGCTGGTGTTTTTTAAATCTTAGCATAGCTACTGTTCTTAGCTGTGTTTAGCAAATACTGATCACACATTAATGAATGACGATTGTTATTTATAAATCATCTTTTTTCAGGAGTAATAAGACAAACCCTGTGACCTGTGTCGCTAAAAAGTCTCCCTAGACTGTGATCCTCTGCAGAAACCTATAGATTGCAATAACTTGAATGTGCCTACGGTTGCTATCCTGCTTCAAATTTCAGTAAAACAGATGTCAACTGTCTCAAATTGAACTATACTAGTGTGTTTATGTTGTTGCATCTTTATCCAACATATTGCAGGGAAAATATAATGCCACGTGTAAAAAGAAAAATGAAATTCTGAGGAAAAATCACCATTCGTTTTCCTCCTGGAAACCAAATCTATATAAGGTCGATGCTCTGGAGCACAGTTGGCATTTTATGTTTAGCACAAATGGACATAAAGCGAAAAGAAACGTGGCCATAAACAGCCTTTATGAGTTTATGAGTGTCATTGTCGCTCCAGCTACGAGCAAACCCGCGTAACGGCTGCTGCCCGCCATCTCTTAAACGACCCAATGAGCCAGAAAATTTCTCCAAGAGCAAAGAATGTGTGTGACATGGTGTGTTTGTGTTGAAGTGGAGGGCTGTGTGTTGTTCAGCCTCGTCTCTGGAGACTTAAACCAGGTTCCCTCGGACTCTCTTCCTCCTGCGTTCTCTATTCTGTCTTGGTAAAAAATCAGGAGGAAGGCTTCAGGCGGGAGTTATTTCTCAGGCCACTGCAGCTGTCTGACACACAGTCACACACACGTTTTCAGATCTTACAGATGAATAAGCCTTGTCACTGTAGAAATAATAGCAGAAGCTGCAGCGGGATAAAAACGTCTCATTATCTCGGAGTATAAAAGATGTTGAGTTCAGGACTGAACTGGAGCACGCTGAGGTGACGTAGGTCTGTTTGGAAAGTTGTTCTGTTTCTCCAAGTTGCTACTACACAAATCTTTGCCGTACTTGGCAGTTTTCATGAATTTTAATATTTAAAAGAAACCCAAAATTTCACAGCTTTTAACATGAATCAAACATCTCTGGTAACAGAGGGCCAGTCTAACCCATCTGTTACATGTTTCGCTCACGATTAAAATGAGACATATTTACTTTAATCTGTCTGAAGAGGACACACTTGTTTTAGCTGAGGTTTTCTGATTATATAATCAAAGCGTCAGGAGAGTCATCTAGTCCAGACCAGAGACCAATACTTGTCCGTGGGTCATTTGGTATCGGGCAAAGTTGTTTTTAGCAACCACTTTGGTTTTAGTCTTAGTCTTTTGGACTAGAATGCTGATTAGTTTGAGTCACATTTTAGTCATGTCCACATTAGGCTTGGGCGGTATTACGGTAATACCGTATACAGCCGGTATTGAAAAATCTGGACGATAGAAAATGTCTACCGTCAGATAAAAAGCTCTATCGTTTAAGCCACGATAGAAGTTTTACAGCAGAATGCACTTTACGGGATGTTCATGTTCGAACGCGTCGCGCAGCAACGCATAAACAAACATGGAGGCAGACGGGAGCAGACGCGTTAGTCAACAGGGTAACAAGCTAACCCAAACCGAGGAGCTTTTACCTAAAAGAGGGACAACTTCTGTCTCATGGATGTGGTTTAAATATAAAAAGACCGACGTGGACCAGACAAGTTGTTTGTAAAGTCTACGGTTACCGGTCCCAACAACAGACTCCGACGCCACTAATATATTTTATCACCTGCA
Organism: Callopanchax toddi; assembly: GCA_006937965.1. Classification (NCBI taxonomy): domain Eukaryota; kingdom Metazoa; phylum Chordata; class Actinopteri; order Cyprinodontiformes; family Nothobranchiidae; genus Callopanchax; species Callopanchax toddi. The sequence continues at coordinate 3,208,360 of SSNR01000014.1, forward strand.
CAAAAACCAGTCAAAGAATACAGAGTCAGTCAACGAGCAAAAGCAGCGTTGAGTGTTGGCGTAAGAGCTCATAATTAACTCCAGACTGTTACCACGCACATATACAAAGATATCGCTCTAATCTACACGGTGGAGAAATGTGAGTTTCGTCTGTTTATCGTTATCGGGATATGAAATTTTGGCCATGTCGCCCAACCCTGGTATTCGTTTCAATACCGTCGTGAAAAAAATGTACGGTCAGTGCTGGACCAGCGATGGTAACTTTGGGCCGGTTTGGGGCGCTCGCACAGCCCGCTATCCGAGCGGCTCGTTTTAATCAGCACTTCCTTGTTGCTGCGTGAGCTCGCGGATGTGTTCGCGTGTGCTTAGGGCTTCAGTTTGGCTGTATTTCCAATTTTATTTTGACAAGGCAAAAACCAAACAACGGCTACTTCCGGTTGTTTCATTTCCGTCTCAGAAACAAAAGTACAAAGAGTACACGGATTCCCCCCTCTCCCCTGTTTTAGTCAGCATTTCCTTGCTGCTGTGCGAGCTCGTATAGCCGCGGGTCTGTTTGCGTGCTTACAGCGCTTCAGTCAACAGCGTCCAAATCGAACATCAGCTGTAAGTGCTCATGGTGGGAGCCATGATGGAAAATGCCCGGGCCGAGGGTTAATAATACCGTACACTCCGGGAAAATGTGGATGAAGTTTGACGAATTCACGGAGAGGTGGCGCACACTCCATTGGACATCAGTGCCAGGTTCTCCCTTGAGTACCTCAATGAAAAAATGATGTGCACCCCTGATTATATTCTAGAGCAGCAGTTCTCAAATTTTATAAATTCAGACCCACAATTATCAGTGTTCAAGACCTGTGACCCCAAATCTGACTGGTTAAGCTACAGAAACATTGGTAAAAGTGCTAAATGCTACCTATGTCGTTCTAACTGTTATTTTCAACCATTACTTGAATAATAGTGAACATTTTCTATTATTTTTAGTTTCAAAAGATTATCTCAATACCCCAATTTTAGTGATCACAATGAGTTTCCAACCCTGACTTTGAGAAAACCAATCTGAGGTATCCAGGAGTAGCAGCAGTGTTGCTTTATGTGTCAAGCTCTCAAAACCCTGTACTGACACACTGCGCTTATTGTACGAGAGAGACGTTTATCAGAAGGAAGCTCTGTTGCTTTTCAAATTTTGAATTCTAATCGCCAGAATAAACCCGGGGAATGAAAACGAGCCTGAATCAGAGAAAGTCCAATAAAGAACCCTGGAGAGCTGAAGAAGACGGATCGTTTAGTGGTGAAAAGGCTTTCAGGAAGTAGTTTGTTCTCCACTAGGCCAACGTCATCGTGTCTGGCTCGCACATTTTCCACTGCCTGGGCCAAATCTCTCCACCTCGCACACAAACGGCGGCGGACACATGAACACACATCAGCAGCCATATTTAAAGTAGCGGGCTACAGCACACTGTGTCCTCTGTTTATTTGTGCACACTGAGCTGCATGTCTGCTCTTGGCTGCAGCCTGAAGCTCTGTTCTGTTTCTCTGAGTGAGGAAGCCAAGAGTTTAGCAGCGAGTGATGCTGGTGACACCGTAACAATGTGGTAGTTAGTGGACTTGACATGCAGCCAGGACATAGAAACAGAACTCTCAGAATGTGGCCAGTAGACGACGTGATAATACACACTTCTGTTCCCCTTCACAGATTTATTCTGGTTTTGCTGACTCGTCACGCCTAAAAATTTCAGATCAGCAATCAAATTTCATTATCAGACAAAGAAAACCTGAATAATGCAGTTTTAAAGTAATGATTTCATTTATCAAAGTAAAAAAACTATCCAAACCAACCTGGCCCTATGTGAAAAAAGTTAATGATCCCTTGTTAAATCATGAATTAACTGTGATTAACTACGTTATTTGAGTTTAGTTCCACTAGCTTGATTACTGTCAGATCTCTAGAATTAGGAAATCACTTTAACAGAACCTGTCTGACCACATGAAGGAGGCTAAAAGATCTCAAAAAGCAACACAGCATGCCCTGATTTTAAGAAATTAAACAACAAAAAACCAGGGGAGGTTCTAGACTAATATTTGAGGGGGCAAAAACTCCAATAAGTTTCAAAGTAAAACTATTTTGTAAAAATACTTTGATCCCTTTTCAGTGACATCATGAAACAGAATTAGTCTCTAACGCCTGAGACTTGGCACTTAGCGGGGGGGGGGGGCACAGGGGTGCCAAGCTAGCTGTCGGGGGCACTGGCCCACCCCTAGTTCAGCCCCTGAAAATAACCCAGAAAAGCATCTAAAACACTGCAGCCTCGCTTGATTAAAGTGACACACATTTGCAAAAAAAAAAAAAAAAAATCTTGTTGCTCTCTGTGACCATTTGTCTCGCTCAAAAATTTTAATTGGAATTTTTTTTTTTTGTAAAATATTGTGACTGTGACTATCCAATAAGTAGTTTTTTTGTTTTTGTTTTTTTATAAGTAAGTATTATAAGTTGTATTTTAAAGGCAACTGGATGAAGATGTTTCACCTTTAATCCAAAAGGATCATGGTTTGAAGATTTCTGGTTTATTTATTACTATGATGATAATAAAAATGATGTGATTTATCTCAAGAACAGCTAAAAGTCCCAACTGAGGAAATGTTTTGGATGAGAGGTGAAATAAAAGTCAAGTTTCCTTTTTAAAAGAATACTGGTGACTTGAGGATCTTCACCAGCTGACCTACAGATTTTAATCATCAATATTTGCTTCAGTGATCTTTTTGTTGGTGTTCCAAGAATGTAGTAAATGCTGAAGGGACACGACGACCTCTACTGATTTATATATACATTTTTAAAAGCATTTTTTTTGTTATAATATTCAGAAATCCTAGTCTACTATGCAGTTATTTTTTTTCAGTTGAGAGGAGGGTGCATTCTAAGCTGTGTGGTTCTGTGAGGGTGACCGAGTTCAGCAGGAAACTGTCATCCAGTCACACTTTCTCCTCTAATCTTTTTGGCCCTTGTGCTCCAGGGTTCCCCTCGGTAATTCCTGTCCCAAATGACAGCGTGTTGGCCGATCAGTGTAGGAAGCAAAACCAACCTGAAACACTGCTCTGTTTAAGGGATAGTTTAAACGTGGCTCTGTGGATATCTTGGCTGCTGTAGAGAGCTCCTCAGTTTGGAGAAATGGATTCAATCTGATTAGACTGGCAATGAGTTCCTGGAGTCAAGATCAAAGTAGAAAAGAACAATACTAAAAGAGTCTGCTTTAAATCTATTTTAACCTTTACACTGCTGTCAGTTTGCATGACTAGTTCTGGAGAAATCTTATAAAATTCCTGCTGGAAGTTCTACAAATGACTTGAGTTTTATTGCAATTAGAAATCCATGTAATTAACTATAGAATCTAAACATTTCAGGGTTAGAAAACAATGTTTGCACAAATTGCTTCAAACTAAGATCATTCAAAGAGCATTCTACAACAGGTTTCTTTCTTTCTACAACAGGTGATATATTAATAGATCATAACTTTTTCACAAAAATCTACAACAAATCTACAAACAAACAAATCTACAACAGAAGATCTAAACTATCCCTTTTAAAATAATTTGGGTTTAGTCAATCAAATCTAGAAAATAATAGTGCTACAAATGCCTCACCTACACTTTTAAAGATGTTTGAAAATTCCAGAATAAAGTGGATATTTTTTTCTCCAGTCGTGAACGTATCTATGTTCACATGATTCTAAATATACCCTCACCACGGCACTGCATGGCAAGAATTTATACTTTAACATCAAAATACAGAGAACAATTTTTCTTGGCTTAAGATTCTCTCAGAACTCCAGTTTTTCTTTATCCTCTAGGTTTTCCGTTTCAACACAATACAATTGAAGGGTGGGGGGAGGTTGGTTTTGGTTACTTTAATTTTTTACTGTGTATATATACAGGGTCCGAAATTAAATTTTTGAGTCACCGGCCAAGTTGGCCGGTAGATGATAAAATCTACCAGCCAAACATATTTTTTACCGGCCAAAATTCTAAATGATTTAGATCTACCCAAAGCACGTTATTCTATAATATGATATTATGTTAGATCCAAACAGAAAGGAATGAAACTTAAATAATCATTAATAAAACCTACTTTTTACTCATTTCAGATTTTTTATTTTATTTTTTTAGAAATGTTTTAAATGAAATCTAGTCAGACTCCTTGTTTTCTCTGTCCATAAAATCTGCCCTCCTGCTTCTGACAGTCGTACAGCCTCATTTTATGGAGTCCCTTCATCGTCTTATTTCCTAGGACCAATGAGTTGTTACGGGTCTTTTAGCGTACTGGAGGAAAACGGAGCAGCTCATCTGCGCAGATTCCGGTGTTGTGCTAAAATCTGCTCCCCTGAAATACTATGTTCACCTGTGTAGGGAGCGGATAAAATGCTCAGCGATTCTGTCAGTGTTTAAAACAAAACAAAAAAAGAAAAAAAATGTCAATTTAAAATTTGTATTAATTTATTTACTAGGAACTAAATAAAGTATCAACTCTGACACGACTACGTGTTGTAGAAATCTTTTAGAAGTGCTGTGAAGCCCGCGGTTCGACATGGGGGAACAGAAAAATTCAGGGGAACAGACTTCTGCACAACACCTGTTGTGCCCTGTAGCCAGCGTCGTCAACATCTCCACCGCCTCCTCCAGTTCGCCACTTTTCATTAAATCTTCTGGTTGCCACTGGTTCTGGTGGTTTCTCTTCCAGTTCGATGACTTTTCTTTTTGAAGACTGGCTGAATCCAGTTCAAACCGCCACATATCGCTGCTAGCTTTAGCACGAAGCTAACTCCTGCTGCCTCAATAAACAGTGAATAGATAGGCAGAAATACCTCAGGGTGCGACTCTCGCGTTTCGCGTACGTCGCATGCAGGCGTCACTGTGAGGAGCGTCACAGAAATCCATCTGATAAACAGAACTAAGTTGGTGCAAAAATGTACTCGCCATGTGGCGGATGACGCTCCAAATTTTACTCGCCAAGTGGAGCAGTTAGGTCGCATTTGGCGAGTGGCGAGTGTTAATTTCGGACCCTGTATGTGTATGTATATATATATATATATATATATATATATATATATATATATATATATATATATATATATATATTATAATTTTTGCATCTTGTACACTTGCTGAATTACGTTGTTATGACTTTTGGGATTTGTATATGCCCGAGATGTAATACATCAAGCATGTTATTGTTACATTTTCTTCTGAAACTAAATGAAATAAAATAAAAAGTTGATCACAAAAAAAACCCCACAATACAATTGTAATAGGTTAGCGTTGGGGTAAAGCAAGGTTAATGTAGAAAAAACAGTGTTTTTGTTATACTGAAGACTAGAATGAAAATTTAACGCATCTTTTTTCAAGATGATAACGAGATGCTAACGAGCTAAATGGGAATCTTTGACTAAAATGAGATGAAGCGTATGCGAGTTTTCATTGACGAGATGATAAACGTTAGCGTGTGGACTTGTGGAACAATATGGGTGAACTCTTTTTGTTGTGACATGAAAATCACCTGAATTCAACGTCCACTTCTTTAATCTAAACTTATTTATTTGACTTGACAGTTAGTAATTTGCTTTGTTTTTTGTTTTGTTTGTTTTACTAAAAATGCGGCGCTGCGTTCGCTCATTTTAACCGCTAATGAGCTAATGCTAAGCTAACGAGCTTTAAGTCCTGATAAGTGATTTTATTCATCAAACAGCTACATGTCTTTGTTATTGTCTGGCCGAACATTAGACCAATACTAATAGTCTCGCCTCGCCTTGCCTCGCCTCGCCTTCTTCCGCTTATCCGGGTCCGGGTCGCGGGGGCAGCATTCCAAGTCGGGCAGCCCAGGCCACCTTCTCCCCGGCCAAGTCCACCAGCTCCTCAGCTGGGACGCCCAGGCGTTCCCAGGCCAAACTGAAGATGTATTTCCTCCAGCTTGTCCTGGGTCGACCTGGGGGCCTCCTGCCGGCAGGACATGCCCAGAACACCTCCCGAGGGAGGCGTCCAGGAGGCATCCTTACCAGATGCCCGAACCACCTCAACTGGCTCCTTTCGATATGGAGGAGCAGCGACTCTACTCCGAGTCTCTCCCGGATGTCCGAGCTTCTTACCCTATCCCTAAGGCTGAGCCCGGCCACCCTGCGGAGAAAACTCATTTCAGCCGCTTGTATCCGCGATCTCGTTCTTTCGGTCAATACCCAAAGCTCATGACCATAGGTGAGGATTGGGACGTAGACCGACCGGTAAATCGAGAGCCTTGCTTTCTGGCTCAGCTCTCTCTTTACCACAACAGACCGGTTCAGCGTCCGCATCACTGCAGACGCTGCCCCAATCTGCCTGTCGATCTCCCGCTCCCTCCTTCCCTCACTCGTGAACAAGACCCCGAGATACTTGAACTCCTCCACTTGAGGCAGGACCTCTCTCCCGACCCGGAGTTGGCAATCCACCTTTTTCCGGTCGAGAACCATGGCCTCAGATTTGGAGGTGCTGATCCTCATCCCAGCCGCTTCACAGTCGGCTGCGAACCTCCCCAGCAAGAGCTGTAGGTCAGAGCCTGATGAAGCTAGGAGGACCACATCATCCGCAAAAAGCAGAGACGAGATTCTCCTGTCACCAAACTCAACCCCCTCCACACCACGGCTGCGCCTAGAAATCCTGTCCATAAAGGTTATGAACAGGACCGGTGACAAAGGGCAGCCCTGGCAGAGTCCAACCCTCACTGGGAACAGGTCCGACTTACTGCCGGCTATGCGGACCAGACTCACACTCCTCTGGTACAGGGACTGAATGGCCCTTAACAAAAGACCATCAACCCCATACTCCTGGAGCGCCCCCCACAGGGTGCCCCTGGGGACACGGTCATAAGCCTTCTCCAAATCCACAAAACACATGTGGATTGGTTGGGCAAACTCCCATGACCCCTCCATCACCCTAGCGAGGGTAAAGAGCTGGTCCACAGTTCCACGACCAGGACGAAAACCACATTGCTCCTCTTCAATCCGAGATTCAACCATCGACCGGAACCTCTTCTCCAGTACCCTGGAGTAGACCTTTCCAGGGAGGCTGAGGAGTGTGATCCCCCTATAGTTGGAACACACCCTCTGGTCCCCCTTCTTAAAAATGGGAACCACCACCCCGGTTTGCCACTCCACAGGAACTGCCCCCGATGACAACGCAATGTTGCAGAGACGTGTCAACCACGACAGACCTACAACATCCATCGCCTTGAGGTACCCAGGTCGGATCTCATCCACCCCCGGGGCTCCGCCGCTGCGTAGTTGTTTGACTACCTCAGCGACTTCTGCCCCAGAGATTGGACAGTCCGTCCCCAGGTCTCCCAGCTCTGGTTCCTCCTCGGAATGCGCGTCGGTGGGATTGAGGAGCTCCTCAAAGTATTCCTTCCACCGTCCGACTATAGCCCCAGTTGACGTCAGCAGCTCCCCGTCCCCACTGTAAACAGTGTGAGCAAGTTGCTGCCTTCCTCCCCTGAGGCACCGGATGGTTTGCCAGAACCTCTTTGGAGCCGACCGATAGTCTTTTTCCATGGCCTCGCCAAACTCCTCCCACGTCCGAGATTTTGCCTCGGCAACTGCCACTGCTGCACTTCGCTTGGCCCGCCGGTACCTGTCTGCTGCCTCTGGAGACCCACAGACCAGCCACGCCCTGTAGGCCTCCTTCTTCAGCCTGACGGCTCCCCTAACCTCTGGTGTCCACCAGCGGGTACGGGGGTTACCGCCACGACTGGCACCGGCTACCTTGCGACCACAGCTAGCAACAGCCGCCTCAACAATCGCAGAGTGGAACAAGGCCCATTCGGACTCAATGTCCCCCACTGCTCTCGGGACGCGGTCGAAGCTCTGCCGGAGGTGGGAGTTGAAGACCATCTTGACAGGCTCTTCTGCCAGGCATTCCCAGCAGACCCTCACTGTGCGCTTGGGTCTTCCAGGTCTGCGCGGCATCTTCCCCTGCCATCTGATCCAGCTCACCACCAGGTGGTGACCAGTTGACAGCTCCGCTCCTCTCTTCACCCGAGTGTCCAAAACATACGGTCTCAGGTCAGATGATACAACTATAAAGTCAATCATCGACCTGTAACCTAGGCTGCCCTGGTACCAGGTGTACCGATGGGCATCCTTATGTCCTTAATAGTGCTGATTAAATGCTTTGGTTATTGTAGTTTCATTCATTTTTGATGTTTTTTGTTACTTTTCTGTTTAATACCCAAATGGCCTATGGTACTTTTGAATTGATTGATGTGAGTGATTCTAATTTCCAATTTATGACCTAAATTACTTTATTAAAGGATTTATACTTTTTAAACTAAAACTAGACAAAAACTTTTTTGAGTTTTTATTGACTAAAACTTAAACTATCACAAATAGAAATCACTAAAATGGGACTAAAACTAATCAGTATTTTAGTCGAAAAGACTAAAACCAAAGTGACTGAGAAAAACAACAAACAGATGTGTTGCATCATCCTCATTTCTGAAAATTTTTGTTTTCTCTAGTTGTTATTCAAAATGCCAAAAATTTTATTTAAAAAAACCCAAATTTTGCCACCAAAATCTAAGAAACTTGTCAGAAAGTCTCCTATTTTAAACCTCTACAGGGCAGTTTGGATCAGGTCTCAGTGTCACAATAGACCTAATGATGATGGAGCAGTTCTGTCCTCCAAAATGTTCTCCTTTAAAAAAAAATACAACTTTACATTAGGATGAATGTTCGTTACTTTCCACTTCTCCAAGCCGGTGTGCAATATTAATGAGTGAAGTCTTTAAATAAATGAAATAAAACATCATGACCCTGTTACCATGATTATACAACGTCTTTCCAGGAACTCTTGGGAGTGTTTCTGGAAGGAGCAAACCTAGTTACCATCATCCAGCGTGGGTGAAATAAGATTTAGGGACATTTTTAAAAATAGCCAATGGGGTGTAATTGATTGTTCCTGTCAAGGAAAACAATTTACCCCAGAACCTCAGGAAATGTGCATCTAAATGTTTCCATTTCACACCAGAACATAATGATTTAGTTACACATTTTCCTCTTTTAAACATTAGAAAAAGAGAAATTCATTAAAAAAAGGGCTTGTTACACTTTGATTCAGCAACATTAAAATTAAACTTTATACTCCCGAAAAGCCCAAAGTGTTACTTTAAATCTCATAACGTGTGTATGTTGGCCGGTAACGGTTGTGATTTTGGAAAACCCTTCTCATTTCAGATAGTGAGATTATAAACTCGATTAGAGTCCACCTGGGGTTGAGAAAATATAATTTAATGGCCATTTAGTCTGGTGAGCCCACAGGAAATAAGATTTAAATGTTGTCTTGACGTTAACCCAAAGCAAAAGTAGATAAAAAAAACTAAGATTATATAAAACATGAATTCATGGAGAGGAGAGACCAGACAGTTGTCGATTCTGTGAGTAAAAGTTTTGCTTCAGCACACGTGATAAGTTAGGTTTTAGTTTATCTACATCTGTATGTAAACCTCTACGGTTTAGCATGAGATGCTTTAGTTTGTTTCTACTGTATGTGCAGCTGCAACAGCATCAACACCATAAACTACATAAGTGAATTGTAGAGGTTTCAAACAGCTTTCTAATGCACCAGCATGACTTTTTAAAAACGGCTGTTTTCATAAATACCTGATTAGACGTCTTGGGGTCCTGCTAGTGGAGGTGGCCAGGGAGAGCATGGTCTGCGATTTCCTACTTGAGATGCTGCTTCTGCAACCTGGATTAGCAGAGGAAGGCGAGGCGAAATGCATAACAGACACATAAACGTATCTTTTTTACTTAAAGCACTTTATTCCAGCCACAGCCAAAAGCTGCAGCGACATGTCAACGTATTGTTGCTTTTCAGATTTATTTCCAAAGAAACAAACTACCGGTAATAATAAATGTATCTGGGATGACTGAAGATAACCCAGTGTTCTTTACCTGTAATTTATACTAGTTTATTAAAGGCTGTTTATTGAATCTGCCACAAATAATCAATTAATTTAATAAATGAATGTGTTTCATGTTCTAAAAGCTACGGTGACGTTTGATTAGTTTCAGGTAAATGACTCTGTGACCATCCACTCTCTGACCTTTTCCTATATGGAGAATTGACCCTGTCATAATGGACAATAAATAAATAAATGAGGAAACAAAATTGGAAATGTATAAATACCGTATTGACCTGAATATAAGTCGAGTTTTTTTCCTTGAAAATGATGTGAAAATGTGGGATCGTCTTATAAGTGGTGTCATAACCCCACCACACCAGCAGAGGGCACCATCGTTTTGTCAGCTGCAAAGCCGACGCCAACCAGAATAGACTGGATTAAAAGTGGGTCAAATTAACAGAATGGATGCAGAGTTTTGACGTTAATTTTAAGATAATGATGGTCAATGTAGCAGAGGTGTCACACAGCGGTCAGGGAGCCAGGAAATATGGAGCTATGGAGTGAAATGACCAAAGATGGCGCAGTGTGGTGATGACGTTCTGTGGGAGGAGACTGGATGTGAGACTGACTGTGTGAGCTCAGCTGATCAGAGGACTATGAATTAAAGCCTCATGCAGACTTTTGATCTGACATGTCATGAGCAAAGTTCTGACTGTTTGCATTACTGTGGTATTTTTTGCTCAGATTTGGTCAGAATCACTAGTGTCTTTCCTGACAGAACACCAAACTCTAGAATATACATTACAGATCTTTGTGATTGCATTTATAGGCAAACATTAAAGGTCTGTAATTAAGATAATATTTAAACTACTTCCTCAAATGTTCAACAAAAATAGTTTCTTTAAAAAGTGAATTTCGTTTTTTCCCCCTGAAGATTAGTTTTGGAAAGGGGGGGGGGGTGTCTTATATTTGGGGTCATCCTATATTCGGGTCAATGCGGTAAATTCATTTATTTATTTCCACTTCTTTAAAAACTTTCCCTTACTTATTTTTACCCTCAGGTTTATGGTAATGAGGTGGGTGTTTCTACCACTTGATTGGTCAGCTACAGAATCAGTGTCAACCAATCAGCTCCCAAGAAAGTCACAGAAGCTTCCTGCCTCAGCTCTGGGTCTTTTAGATGGAACGAGCTAACTGCCTGGTAGCTCGTGAGGAAACGGCTTCCTGGAAGTTAGTTTAGCTTCACTCCATGAAAAAGGGGGGTGTAGAGGTTTGGATCGGCAGCACACATTAATTGCTAAATCGTGCGTGCACTCGTTACTAAGTCATTCCCAACTTCCTGTGCTTGTGCAACAGAAGAACTACAGAAACGGGTTGTTGAAACGCACAAGCTGCCCCACGAGCACGCACACATAGAACTGGATTCTCCACCCCCCCCTTCCCCGCGAGGAGGTGCACACAAAACATCAGCGATAACACACAGATAACGTCTTGTGTTGGACTTTTATACAAGCTGTTGAACGTTAGGATTATAACCATTGGTTATAATCGGGTTTTTGCTCTGTCTGACCCGTCAGAGGTGCATAGAATCTACCCCCCCTTGGGTGAAAGATGAATGACCAGAGGGGGGTAAATCCCCCTCATCCCTCTGACAAATCACACCCTGGATGTAGTGTAATCTAATAATCGTCCAAATTGGTTGTGGTGGTTTTATTTTAAAGAAACTAATTCTGTCTTTTAACTCAAAAATACATATTTATGAAATATATTTTTAAAAACTCTTACATATTAATTTTTGCTTCTGAGCAAACTCAGCCTTATTAATCATTTACATTTATGATCTCATTATATTAATGGAAATTAAAGGTAATTAGGCTGCATGTTTACTGTCATAAGCAAATTAATTTGTGTCACAATGAGCGTGGGAGTTGATGGCGTTTCTGCTATTTACAGCAAACGGTGGCTGACAAAAAGCAAATACTTTCCTGTGACTGGCTGTTTGTGTTCATGTATGAAGGAGGATGTGAATTTATGAATATAAATTTATAGAAAAGGATTTATTAGCTGGGCGGAGGCTTGATAAAACAAGCCTCAAGGGACCAAACACCTCGCTATTTGTGTGTTTTTGCCCAGAAAAGATGAATTATTTTCCTGTAATGTGTAAATCAGAAGTAGACTAAGAAATACGGAGGGTTATCTCAAAAGGTGAAAGAATGGAGAAAACTGACAATTTTAAACCAAAACTATAAACGTCACTTTAAATCTGTGCAGTTGAGCTCATGAAGGCAATTAAAAGTCTCGTTTTTTTTATTGGGATTTTTCCACGCTGACAGCTTCATTAAAATTTGAGAGCATAAAAGACGGCGGAGGAGACAAGGCGTTATTTTAGCCTTAATTATGAAATACAACCTCATTAATTGTTATACGGCTTCAGCTTTAGGGGGTGAAGATTAAGGAGGTGGAACACATTGGAGCAAAGAACCAACAGAGGAGGAGGAGGAGGAGGAGATTAGGAGGAAGACAACAACAATAGGAGTGTTTGGGAGCAGAGTGCACCTCCAGGCTGATGGGAATCGTTATTTATCATTTATAAATACACTTAGAAGAAGCTGCAGAGGAGGATTTTTGACACCTGAAGCTTCCTGGTTTCTGGTCCAGTAAGGATGAATATAAACAGGGGTGCACATAACTGGGCCACCAGTATGCATGTGCACCTGATATCATGCGTGCGTACCAGAACCTACTGCCTTTACGGACCGGTGCTTTCACGGTCCGATGGCGCAGCCCACCATCTAACGAGCTTCACATCCTGTTGCAGCATAGTGAATGAGTGCTCACACGGCCGAGTACCTCGATGGAATAACTTTCCCAATCTGCTCAGATTTGGGAAAGACTTGAAGTACACAACAGACTGAGTTTAGCACATTTTTGTACGATGACTCAAAGACTTGCATGGTGGCGCAGTTGGTTAGCACTGTTGCCTCGCAGCAAGGAGGTCGTGGGTTCACGTCCCAGCTCTGCGGCCTCTCTGCGTGGAGTTTGCATGTTCTCCCCGTGCGTGCGTGGGTTTCCTCCGGGTACTCCGGTTTCCTCCCACAGTCCAAAGACATGACTGTCAGGCTAATTGGGCTGGTAAATTGTCCTTAGGTGTGAGTGGGTGTGTGGTTGTTTGTCTCGTTCGTCTCTGTGTGGCCCTGCGATGGACTGGCGACCTGTCCAGGGTGTCCCCCGCCTCTCGCCCCTTGACCGCTGGAGATAGGCACCAGCTGCCCCGCGACCCTCTGTGGAGGACTAAGCGGCTACAGAAAATGGATGGATGGATGGACTCAAAGACTGGTGATCACACACAAAACAGCTGCACCTGATGAGGGATCAGAGATGATCTGTCAAACCATCTAGAACTGATTGAATCTATCAAACTCTCCAGATTTCAACACTTGTATAATGCTTTTATTAAGTCCATGGACTCTTTCACCCGCTCACACGCTGATGGCATTAAGCTACACTGTAGCCATAGCTTCCCTGAGGCAGACTGTCAAGCTAGAGATGTCGAACACAATCAAGCGCCACCAGGACCTGTGAGACGAGGTGGGTGAAGTGCTTTGCCCAGGGACATAACGACAAAGTAACCCAGCTGGAGCTGGGATCAAACCGGCGACCCTCCAGTTGTCCACTCTACCGACTGATCTACATGCCACCCCATGGCAGACATCAGAACTTATTGTTCCATTTACCAAGTGAGTCTTCAAGGTACCGAGGCATCAAAACAGGCTAAGACCATCACACTAACACCGTGTTTTACTGTTGGTATGTTATTTTTTCTGAAATTCTTAGTTTTACATCAGATGTAACGGGTCATGCACCTTCTGAAAGTTTCTCATCACTCCACAGAGTATTTCCCCAACAGTCTTGCATATTTGCAAAGTAATTTAGATGATGTTTTCTGGCCAAACTGAGATGAGTTGATGTTCCTTTTGCTCAGCTGTGATTTTTGTCTTGGAACTTTGCGCAGTCTCTTTCTTATGGTGGAGTCACAAACTCTGACCTATCTGAGCCAAGTGAGGCCTGCAGATCTTAGGATGATGTTCTGGGGTCTTCTGTTACCTCTTGGATGAGTTGCCTCAGAGCTTTTGGAGTAATTTTAGTCAGCTGGACACTCGTTGCAAGGTTCACCACTGTTCCATGTTTTCACAATTTGTGGATAATGCCTTTCACTGTGCTTTGTTGGAGTCCCATAGCTTTAGGAATGGCTTTATAACTTTTTCCAGGTGGAAGGATCTCAGTGACTTTTTCTCATTTGTTCCTGAATTTCTTTTGATCGCAGCTTGATGTCTGGCTTTTAAGGATCTTTTGGTCTACTCCACTTTGTCAGGCAAGTTCTATTTAAGTGATACACCACAGTTAATTTGTGTTCTAACAAAGGGAATCCATTTTTCATACAGGGCCACGAAGGTTTGGATTTTTTTCTTCTCAATACTAAACACTTTCATTTAGAAACTGTATATTGTGTTTACTTTTGTTGTCTTTTGTCTAACACTGAAATTTGTTTGATTTGAAACATTTAAGCGTGACAAAAAAACAACAACAATAGGAAATCGAGAAGAGGGCAAACACTTTTTCACAATACTGTATAAAAAAATACAAAAGGTGACAGTTTGACAGCTAAAACCAAGACTTTAGCACCAACAGTGATTCCCAAAGAGCTGTTAGCTGAACAGACATACACTTTCAACTAAAGGACTGCATAATGTGCCGTCACTGGATTGAAAATGAAAATAAATGTAAAAAGGCAGCCAAGGTCCAAAAAAGACTGTAAGAAGTTCAAAACCCAGACTTCTATTTGATCAAAAGATTGCAAGAAAGCCTGTTTGGAAGCTAATAAGATCAACATGTAGGTGGTGAAGTATGTTGTTCCTACAGTTTGCTCATATAGCATCACCTGCAACCCTCCTGTGGCTATAGCATGACAAAAATAGGACATTATCACAGCGGAAGAGGATGGAAACATGTGGAGAAGAGCATTAAGGAGGAGAGGGAAACTGGACGTAAAGAGGGCATGAGGAAAATGGAATGTACTGGTTTGTAATGAGGTTCAGCATAAAAACTGATCTAGATGCTTCTCTCTAATGAAAGTCCTTATTTAGGATGCCAGAAGCATTGAAGAGACCTTATTAATGTAATGTTTGTAATTGAGTCATGGTTTTTGTTTGTTTTCATGCATTTTGGGGGGGAAAAAAAGTACAAATTATACATCTAAACATTTAATTCAATTAGGAATAGTGTGCCTAGAATTTTGGTAGTGGTGCGTTTTCTGACAATGACAAAATTAGCAAAATACTGAGAAATGTCCCCATTGACATCAATGTAATTTTGGTGAACCAAAAGCTCTCAAACTCGGGTAGGTGTCACAGTAGAAACATACAATTACAGTTTAGGACATTTGGTGATTCCTTTATTCCCAGTCTTTTTAGTATAAATGCAAATTACACATCAAAACAGAGGTACTTGTATCTTTACCCTCAGAGTGTAAAGGTGTCACCCAAGCTTCTGTAACGACCTCAAAGTAAATAATGTTTTTAGCTTGTCATACCTCCTCTAGAAAAAACTGTTGAAACATAAAACGTGTGACCACCAGAGTCTTCAGCTTCCTGCCATTCAGAAAAGTGTTGTCTTCATCAATGAAGACTATAACAAAATATAGCATTAAACGTGGCTAAAATGAGACAAGATGAAAACATTAGTGTGAGGAGTTGTGGAACAGTATTTGGGTGATCTGATCTCTTTTTGCTGCGACAAGTAAATCATGTGATCTCTACTTTTGAGCACAGCTTTTATTGTGGCGGGGTTGAAACCTTTGTTTACTTCTGGAGCGATCACTCTATTATTGTCGCTGTTGTTGCAAATGGATCCTTATTCAAAGACTACTTCTTGACAGCTTGTGACAACCCTGCTGATTGATTCCATACTGTATTGTGTTCATATTTAATCAACTCCACTGTGAGTCGTTTGGTTTTGTTTCTTTTGTTTTAATAAAAATGCGACGCTACATTCAACCCGCTGATGAGCTAATGCTAAGCTAATGAGCTTTAGGTCCCGATTAGTGATTTTATTTATTAAACAGTAACATGTCTTTGTTATTGTTATAGCCGAACTTTAGACCAATACTTATAGTGTTGATTAAATACTTTGGTTATTGTAGTTTTGTCCATTTTTGATGTTTTACATTACTGTTCCTGTTTAATGCCAAAATGGCCTCTGGTACTTTTGAATTGATTGATGTGATTCTAATTTCCAACTTATTGACCTAAATTACTTTGTTAAATGAATAATACTTTTTTGACTAAACTACATATAGACATGACTAAAATGTGAGCTAATCAGCATTTTATTTCAAAAGAATAAGACTAAAACCACACTGTCAAAAATGAAAGTACAGAATTGTACCTTTTGTCGTCACTGGGGTGGTACCCTCAAAAAGTACAATTTTGTACCTTTAACTGGGGGGTTGTATCCCCCAGTTAAGGTACAAAATGGTACCCTCAAAAGGTACCATTTTGTACCTTAACCAAATTTTTACCCTTGTAGTTTGTACCTTTACTAATCAAACCTGCGCCTTAGGGGTACTAATTTGTACCCCTTAGGGTATACATATGTACCCTAGGGTACATATTTGTACCCCTTAGGATACAACCCCCCAGTTAAAGGTACAAAATTGTACTTTTGAGGGTACCACCCCAGTGACGACAAAAGGTACTATTCTGTGCTTTCATTTCTGAAAGTGCAAAATGGCTGATAAAGACACTGATACTGACATTTCTTCTAAACAACTTATAGTGTTCCCCCAGCAGCTGTTTTTCTGAGAGTTCCTTGGAAACAATCAGGTGCGTGGTTACCATAGTGACCTAACGAGCCACCTGTGATGACTTTGTTGGCCTTATTGAGCCACTGGTGGTAACCACGGTGTCCCTAATGAATCACTGACAGCAGCTTTAACATTTCTTTTGACCCTGGTTCTCTTTACATTCCCAGTACAGTTTATAACATGATTATTCTGCTGTTTTACATTTTCACATGGATATGAGAGGTTGTGTTTTACCTGTCGTGCATTTTATGAATGCACATTTTCATTATTTCACCCGTTCCTCATGAATTGTCTGCAGAAACGGTGCTGCAAATTCTCTCCTAAAACGAATTGCCAGACTGTCGGAAGTGTAAATAGCATATGCCTCATAGCTGCAGAGAAGGCTCATTCACTTACTGTTTAGTCCGTTTGGTAATTATCATTTCCCGCCATCTGTTACAGAGCATATGATAAGTAGGAGAAGGAGAAGTGCAGCCAAGAGGAGATGGAGGGAGCAGAAAGGAGGAAACAGAGAGGCAAAGTGACATAGCCAGTATTATCAACCAATGATGCGAGTGCTGCTTGCGTGCATGTGTCACTGCATTTATTTATGCATGAATGTGTGTGTTTTTGTGGCGAGCTATTTATAGCAGCCGCCTCACCTAGCTGCTAGCCGCGTGTTTACCGAGAGGCATCGTGGACGTCCCAGCAGACAGATTCATGCCTCAAAGCATTAAGTCACAACTCACCCCACCTCTCTCCTGCTGCCTTCCTCCTTTCCTCCTCACTGTGAGCAAAATTCAGCCTGAACTGGCTTTCAAACACCCCCTTAAAGAGGTAGACTCTCTGTAATCAGTGTCACAGTTCTCAGCTGTGACACTGTTTGAAAAAGCACGCTGTCGGAGCTTTAAAGCAGGCTGCAATTCACAGACAAGCTTCTGATCATGGCGTAAAAGCAGGGGGTGGTTTTTAGGTGGATTAAATGGGTTTCTTAAATCAGAAACGGGGGTATTTAAAGCAAACAAAGCACAGAAAATTCAACTATAATGTGCTTTAAAGACCAAAATCGAAGAACGCTGCTATGAAAGTAGCTTGCAACAAGCTTTTACAACCACATTTTGGTTCAGGGCACTGCGTGATTTGAAAAATGAGAGCATCAAGCTCAAGGCGAGAAAATAAAGTAACTGGAAACACCTGGACTCCCAGCAGCAGGTGGATAACTTGATGAAAAATAGGATGAATTGTCGGCTGTAGTGGGGATTCATTTTTCTTCACCAGGAGGGAGAATCCTGCAGAAAATTCATGCATTAATGGAAGCAAACCCAGAGAAACAACAGAAAATATGATAGAAAATAACGATTTTTAAAGGGTTAGTTTTCTGCTTTGCTTAATTACTCAGACTTGATGGTTTAGTTAGTTGTCACTTACTCGGGAGCAGATTCATTTATTATAAAATCCTTGATTGTTCCTTTTTTAATGCTTCAAAAAATAAAGGCGTCCTCCTTTCTGAACCCTCTAAAATTGGACAATGAATATTTTATTGGATATTCAGCTCTGCAGCTTGGGTTCACTCTGACCCACATGTCCTCTCTCACAGATTTAGTTTTCCTTCCAGAGTTTTCCCTTCACGTTTGGTTAAAAACCCTCTGAAACATCACACTGGCTGCAGGAAAAACGCTTAGTCAAAACACACGTTATACAAATATATACACCACTCAAAAAAAAGATAAAGGAACACAAAAACAAGACAATCTAGATCTGAATGAATGAAACGTTCTTAATAAATACTTTGTTCTTTACATGGTTGAATGTGCTGAAAACAAAATCACACAAAAATGATCAATGGAAATTAAATTAATCAACCCATGGAGGTCTGGATTTAGAGTCACGCTCAAAATTAAAGTGGAAAAACTACAGTAGTGATCCAACTTTGATGTCAAAGTGAGGCTCAGTATAGGGCTGGGCAAAACGATTATTTTTGTAATCGATTAATCTAGCGATTATTTTTTTGATGCATCGATTCATCTAACGATTCATTTTTCTATTCGATTCGACTTTGATTCGATTACCGATTATTTCCCCATTATTTGACTTGTATAGTAATTTGACATTTGCTATTTTAAGTATCTCAATGAAATAAACACAAATTTCTTCATTTGAACACATTTTAATAAAAAACTTGAAAATAAAGTTTGTAGTAGTACAACATTTAACTCAAGATGTCAATCCAATGCTTCAATACAATTTTCATTCCAGTTTCTTCTAAAAGTTCTGAGGACCAGATATAAACACTGGGGTGACTGGGCTTTCTCTGTGGCGGCACCCCGACTCTGGAACCAGCTTCCATTGGACCTACGACTAGTCACTGACCTGGGCCTTTTTAAATTCAATCTTAAAACGTTTTCATTCAGGAAGGCTTTTAACACTCCGTAGTGTTGACTTTTATTACAGTTTTCTGATTCCTTTTAATTCTTAGTTTTGTTTGTTTTTAATGCATTCTTTTATTTGTATTTTTGCTTTTACTTAGGCTTGTAAAGCACTTTGGCTGTCTAGTTGACTGTTGTAAAGGGCTATATTAACCAATAAATAATAATAGTAATAATAATAATATTGAATCATATTAAAACTAATTAATGAGGGAGATAGACTTAAATGCAAATCTCCGGGGTCACAGACCTGTTTCTGTGAAACTAGTCTCTCCCTGCGGTCACAGCTGGGCGGAGGGGCGTGACGCTCCAGGCGCTGCTCTGAGCCTCCTGCTAGAACTCCGGTTATATTAACGTCCATTAGCTCGTATAAAAGCCCAACATACTACGTTATCTTAGACAGAAATAGATGAGTCTGCTTTGTCTATCAGAGAGATGATTATTCTAGCTGACAGAGAGAGACAGAGGAATCAGCTGCTCCGCGGGCGCGCAACAGACTTGACCAGATATTGATCAGGGATCTTTGTTCTGGTGTCCTAAAACGACCGACTCCAACAGCCTGAACCTCTATACGTGATGGCAAAACGAACGTCTTTCTCAGAGGGGAATTATTTGCAGATTCAGAGCGCGCAAGCATATAAGCAGAGTGTCGGAGATGATTTAGCGAGCGCTGCGTCGTCCGGAACACATGCGTTCCAAACTATAGAGGGCGATCCACAGGGATCAGGATCAGTGACGATCCGTTGCACCCCTAGTAAAAACCAGCGTTCCGTTGCACCCCTAGTAAAAACCAGCGTTCCGTTGCACCCCTAGTAAAAACCAGCGTTAGTGGAAAAAGTAGAACACTTTCGGTGTTTTGTCATTTGCAGAAGCTGCTCCTGGATGCCGCTTGAGATGCTGGTGCACCGTCGTGCTTTTATGATCGGCCATTTCCATTTTACAAAGCCGACAAACGACTGATTCGCTTCCTTTTCTGTTAAAATAGTCCCATACTTTTTAACTACGAGTCCGGGTGGACTGATTTACTCACTGGCGCCATGTTTGTTTTGAAAGCAATGACACATCGTCGTCCCAGCCCTAGCTCAGTAGGGTGTGTGTGTGTGTGTGACCTCCACGTGCCTGTAGGACCTCCCTACAACACCTGGGCATGCTCCTGATGAGGTGGTGATGGGATCTCCTCCCAGACCTGGACTAAAGCATCCACCAACTCATGGACAGTCTTTGGTGCAACGTAGCGTTGGTGGATGGAGCGAGACCTAATGTCCCAGATGTGCTCAATTAGATTCAGGTCTGGGGATGGACAGTCCAGTCTATAGCATCAGTGCCTTCATCTTGCACTGCTGACACACTCCAGCCACATGAGGTCTATCAGTGTTTTGCATTAGGAGGAACCCAAGGCCAACCTCACCAGAATATGGTCTCACAAAGGGTCTAAGGATCTCATCTCGGTACCTAATGGCAGTCAGGTGAGCACATGGAGGGCTGTGGGGCCCCCAAAGAAAGACCACCCCACACCATTACCGACCCACTGCCAAACCGGTCATGCTGGAGGATGTTGCAGGCAGCAAAATGTTCTTCACTGCATCTCCAGACTCTGTCACGTCTGTCACATGTGCTCAGTGTGCATCTGCTTCATCTGTGAAGAGCACAGGGTGAATTTGCCAATCTTGGTGTTCTCTGGCAAATGCCAAACGTCCTGCATGGTGTTGGGCTGTAAGCACAACCCCCAGCTGTAGTAGTCAGGCCCTCATACCACCCTCATGGAGTCTGTTTCTGACCGTTAAAGCAAACACATGCACATTTGTGTCCTGCTGGAGGTCATCCTGCAGGGCTCTGGCAGTGTTCCTCCTGTTCCTCCTTGCACAAAGGTGGAGGTAGTAATCCTGCTGCAGGGTTGTTGCCCTCGTCTACATCTCCTGATGTCTCCTGGTAGCACCTCCACTCTCTCGACACTACGCTGACAGACACAGCTCACACTGATGTGCTCTCCTGGATGAGCTGCACCTGAACCACTTGTGTGGGTTGTAGACTCCGTCTCATGCCACTAGAGTGAAAGCACCACCAGCATTTAAAAGTGTGAACTTCAACATTGCATCTGAAATGTAAAAGCAGAAAAAATGTTGCTTTATGCCCAAGTCTAATCAGAAAAATGCTAATTTAAACATTTTTATTGCCTCTCTCCTCCCCTGTAGAGAACTAGAGTCCTATGTTATCACTCAGGTAATATTTAAACCAAACATTAGATTTGAACTGCTGTGACTAAAGCATGAATGGAGGTGAAAACCAGAGCTTTTGTTTCTGCTGACACTCATTCATTTTTATCCAATCAAAAGCAGTTTTTACTTTGAAGTAGCTTCAAAGGCTCTCAGCTAATTATGAACCGGATTCATTCAAACAGCTTCAAGAGGGAAAACAATACTTTAAAGCAACGAGAAAACAGGTGCGCCACTTGTACAGAAGGAACTGTTGAATGGACCAATAGAAAGGTTGCTCAGTCTGTTATTAGTTGCTCTTTTGGTTTTATTTTGTCAGGGTAATTTCATGCTTCCTGTTCGGTTCGATTGGTTAAACTGCTGCTCCACTGTCGCGTCCTCTTTAGTCCTCTTTATTATGTGAAGATCCATTATTATCGTTGGACTTTTTCTTGTTTAACTGTCTGAAAGCAGGTAGTTAAAAGCTCCATTTGCATAATAAAATGTTTGTTTGAGGCAAAAACTTTAAATTTAAATGGGTGTCAGGAGGTTTAATAACACTAAATTGATTTATGGGACATTATAAAGTGTTTTTCTATGTAACTATTATAAATATTTATAGTTCTCTCCATTGTAGATGGATTCCTGAACAGATTAGGTTTGGGGAAATGGTGTCTATGTCCTTTTAAGATTGATAAGCTAACAGCTAATCTGAACACGGCCAAGAACGAAGTGTGTTTTTGTTTTTAAATGTGTCCATTTAGACAAATTACATTCAGTTTATTCATAAAGCTCCAAAATGAGGGTGACAGTAGGAAGACATCTGGAACAAGAAGATGAAGCCTGATCTTTGAGAGCTTTACAAGGTAGAAGCTGAACTTTAAATTCAACTCTGGATCTTCGAGGGAGCCAGTGAAGTGATGCTAAAACTAACCCTAACTCTCACCAGAACTCTGGAGGAGTTTATAGGAGATCATATCAACAACCTGTTGGTAGATGTTACTTCAGAAATGCACAATTTAGAAATATCGTTCCTTAAATTTAAGTAAAACAAAAAATATGTTATTTGGATGTGGTTACAAGAAAATTCAATGAACATTCAGATGGATGGACATATTTAAGCAGTCCCTCCAGGAAGTTGCAATGATTTTTTGTTATTGTTGCGGTCTAAAATGACTGATTTGGCTAGCCTGGCAAGCCAGACTATATATGTGGATATATAGTCTGGCCACAACTCATTGAAATGACTCATTTATAGGGGCGGGATCAGCGGTTGTCAATCAGAGCGCTAGGACTAATCAGAGCCGTTCAGCGATAACCGGAACCATCTGGTAGATTAAACTTTTACCATGTGCCGTGCCGTCGGCGAATGTCCTAGACCGGCTGAGGAAGCTAGCGCTACCGGGCGAGAAAGGCGCTGGCTACCTCGGCCCGCCTCGGCCGGTCTACATTTAGGATATTTGCGTCCGGTTGGCAAAGCGGCCAATAAATCCTTTTTCAAAATAAAAGACTCTATCTGCTCACGTCTTAAAGAAAAGCCAAAATCGTCCAATGTTGATGACAAAGTCGTTTCAAACGAACGCAGATCCCAAGCTGCCGCCATGTTTAAATTCTGAGTCGGACTCGGAGCTCTGCCTCATTGGCTATTCCCGCCCACCAAACCATTAGAGCACCGTGATTGGCCCGGTACGAGACTGACCGGACCAATCGGTGGGCTGCAGAGGTTCCAATGAGCGTGGCTAGACCAGAGTCTGCAGAGCAGATCTGAAGGTCTAGTTTACTAGGCTAGGTTACATATTCACTGGGAATAAATTCCTTGGCATCCTAATAAATGAAAACCTGAAAACATATCAGACATATTCATTCTAAGGTGTCAAAAACATCACAAGGTGGCAACTAGCCATTAGCTCATCCATCCTGAAAGACGTAAAATCAATTTATCTGAACAGGAAGCGCTATCTCCAACCAGTAAGATAATCAATTAAAAGACAAATCATAAACGTGAACTATAAAACCCTAAATGTTCAAGTAGAAGTAAAAGTGGCGAGAACAGATAGATTTTATCATAATTACAGAGAGAAGGAAAGTTTTGGAAAATTATTGGTTTGCAATTTGATAATTTGTAAACATTTTTCTGTATTTATTTAAATCCTATTAGCATTTTTAGACCAACCTTTTTTTTTTTAATGAATTAATTTCTTTTCTATACAATAAAACTTTTTTGTGGAACCTCATAACCAAACAAATACATAGAATTTACTTAAAATGTCTGTTTTTGAAGCACAAGTTGCATTAACCACATCAAGGCTTTGGGTTTTTATGTGACTGCATCTATTTAAACACATTACCACCCGCTGTAGCTGGTATGATTTATGCTTTAAGTCCAGATTAGCAGAGCACAATCCATCTTAAACATTTAGCTAAGCACACAACGGTCTGAAGCTGCTCCTGTGCACCGACAGAGCACAGCAGTAACCAAACACACGGACTCCCTCTGACAGCGTCCTCTTCATCCTGCATCTCTCTTCATTTTTCTCTCTGAACAGGATTCATACATAATAAATGACAGAGGATGAAGAGTTGATCTGGTGAGAGATAGGATGAAAGGAATAGCAAAAGGAAAGGAGGCGAGGATGAGGAAGACCCGCATGTGAAACTGGACCGGTAGGAAAAGTAGATTATACAAGGAGATAAAAGATGTGCAAGGAAAAAGATGAGGATTGTAGAAGACTGAAAGAAGGGGCATCAAGGGAGGGGAGGATGGGAGGAGAGAAAAATCGAGAAGTATTTGAAGAGAAGATTCAAAAAATGAAAAGAGATGAGCTTCCTGTCTAGATCTGGATATTTTAAAAACGGATAATCAGGAGTGATTATTAGCCGTTTAATTTTTCTGATATTTGTTAAAATTTCCATTTTGAGTTTTCTTTCCCACTTTTTGGCACTTCATATAAATAAAACCTATGATTCCAGGGAGGTGGAGCTTGAGTTTTAAAGCCTGCTGCTAAAAGGTGAAAGGTGGGCAGTGGTGTTTGTGTTTGCCCTTTAGGAAAATATCTAATGAACCACAGGACAGATTTTTGTCCAAGAACAACTGCTGTGATTGGTCAAAAAGGGAGGATGAGCGTGGTTTTTGCAGGTAGCGGTTGCTGCTTTGTGCTGACGGACCCGAGGAGTCACGGTCTGGACAAGAAGGGTAGATCTGCATACTCAGAGGCTGTAGGTTTACGCCTGCCCAATCCAAGATGGCCGCAACAGCTAATCGAACTCAAATCATGAAAATGGCAACACCTCAGTTCAGTTATACCATGACTGAGTTCAAATTTGGCTTTGTATTAGTTGAGTCATCCCTGTGAGCTCTTGCCATTATGTGTGAGACTGCAAATGCACTACAAAAAATGAAGCTATGTGCAGTATTTTTCTATTTATCAGTTTTCTAAATGTTTTAAAGTGCTCATGACATCGTTTTCTGTGTTTTCTGACTTATCTATCATGTTGCAACGTTGAGTTCTCACCTTAAACCTGCCAGAAAGAGCAGAAAACCATCTGTCTCCTAGTACAGCCAGTGAGAAGCTCTTCCAGATTTCAGACCCAGGTTTCAAACAGTTTTTTTCACTCCAGCCCGCTATGAGGTCATAGTGATCCGGACTTGCTTATATGGTAAATTCTCCGCCCATATGCACGTTCACGACACCTGGAGCGAG
Source organism: Callopanchax toddi (assembly GCA_006937965.1). Lineage (NCBI taxonomy): Eukaryota > Metazoa > Chordata > Actinopteri > Cyprinodontiformes > Nothobranchiidae > Callopanchax > Callopanchax toddi. The sequence continues at coordinate 3,233,436 of SSNR01000014.1, forward strand.
GCAGTGCCGTGTTTAGTTTAGTTTAGTAGTGTTTAGTTTCAGTTTCGTTTCTCTTTCACGCGACGGCACTGCCCCCTGCTGCAGCAGAAGTGTCAGGCTGCCAAATAAGGAGAAACCCAGCAGAACCGGAAGGCGGCGCTTTCTTCTGATCTCTGAGTTGCTCGTTAGGAAATAATTACAGTGTTTTTTAGTTATAATGGTGCAACGCTGATCTAGAGGCATCAAAGATTACACCAGTTTAATATAAAGTGATTTAAATATGGAGTCACAGGCACTTTAAATGATAGTTCAGGTCTAAACTATGATCTATGGGTAGAGTTCCACAACATCTATTCTTCTGAAGACCCTCCTTCCTCCTATAGACTCCTTTAAATTCTCTCTGACTGGTGAACTTTTTCAGCCAATAGAAGGCAAGTTTTCCACATTATCGGCTGTCAGTCAACGTGCACGTGCTTCACGCAAACCTGTAGAGGTGGGGGCTGCGCGCAAAGGACGCACATTTCAGGGTTCTGCTACTCGCGGCTCCCTGTTGTGTTGGGAACATTACTTTAAAAAAGTAACTACTTGTTCCAAAAAGTATCTGAGTTAGGTACAGAATTTTTATTTATTTATTTTATTTATTAATAGATTTATTTCATTCAAAAGAAAAAAATAGAATAAAATACAAATAAATTATCATCAATATTTACAATACAAAATTGAATGAAAAGGGGCAGAAAGAAGAACAAATCTTATATAATCTGCCCCCTATTACAAACAAAAATTCTTAATAATTATCTACTAAAGTTACAGTATATATAAACTCATTTTTAAATTAACTTCCTTTTTCAATATTTCCAAAAATAAACAGTCACTAACTTAGCTTACACTTTCATAATTTCTCAATATATTTGATTTGAAGCATTTTTTAAAAACATGAAGTGACTTTAATTCTTTCATTTCCATATTAAGGTTGTTCCATAATTTAACACCGTTCACTGAAATACTCCATTCCTTTGTCTTTGTTCTAAATCTAGGTTTATTAAAGATTTTATTTCCTTTCAATAAATAACTACTTACTCTTTTCACAAACATCTTCTGAATATTAGTTGGCAGACTATCTGTACTAGCTTTGTACATGTTAAGTAGTATTTTCCAATTCACCAAATCATGAAATTGTATTATTTTATATTTAAGAAATAATGGGTTAGTTGAATCTCTATAATAAAAGTAACTAGTTACCAGGGAAAATAATTTTTGCGTTACTATTGGAAAAAAAAAAAAGTTGTGTTATATCAACGGATCTGGATTTTTCTGATCAGTTTTCCTGAGTAAGTTTAAATGAGTAGAAGAAACACGTTCTTCAACTTAATGAGTTTGAAGTAGTGTGTGTGTGCGTGTGTGTGTGTGTGTGTGTGTGTACGTTTAGAGTATACAGTTTATTCTATCAATTCATAGCGTAATGGTCCGGTTATCGTTTGTTCTGAGACTATGCTTGGAAGTTTGTGAGGCTGTTGTTTCTGCTTTGTGTGAAAACAGCGAGAGTCGCATGTGAGCGGCTGCTGGGGAAATGGTGCGGAGCACAAGCCGCAAGTGTGTGTGTGTGTGTGTGTGTGTGTGAGAGAGAGAGAGACCACTGCAGGTGCGACAGAGACCAGGGAACGGCTCTGTTCGGTTGCTTCGGACTGTTTTTGGTGCAGCTACAGCCGACAGTAGCTCTTATTGTTCTGAATAAAGCTACGAGGACTGAACCATACGGACTCATTATTGGAGAGGACATTACAAAAGTAACGCAGCACATTTAACACTCGGTAACGGCGTTCTCATGACAGAAACGGTAATTCGTTAGATTAATCCGTTACTGATAAAAGAACGGCATTATTACAAACACTGGGGACGAGCGTGTTGAGTGACGTGTCATAGGTCTTCAGTTTTCAAGCCACTGAAAAACAATACTTGTGGTAACCGTTGGAAACCAAATTTGTACTGCAAACCAGTCAACTTATCATGAAGGTAACCCAGACATGGTGCTCTCCAGGTCCTCCTGAGAGATCCAAAGATGTTCCCAGACCAGAGATGATATCTCTAAATTTGAAGAGAATTAGAATATTGTGAAAACATGTTCTCATTTCAGAAAGTGAGACTCATATTATCTGATCTCTCTCTGGGATTAAAGCAGCACTCCGGAGGATTTCATCAGGAGAGCAGTTTTTGAATCTAGCGTCCAAAGGCTCCTCCTCAAAACATCTCGACACGCGCATCCGGTCGCGTGTGCGCGTGTGCACGCGGCGCATATACTTCGGACATGAACTGTACCGCTCAATGTGTAGGGTTTAATCACTCACAGTTCACAATCTTATTCCAACAATACTACGAGGGTCTGAAGAGCCCTCTCTGTCCCTGCTGCTTCTGATATTAGCTCTGTTAGCAGAGAGCTGCTGCTGGACTCTGAAGCTGAACTTGACTCGGCCCTGGATGAACTTTCTGACCAAAATAAACGCGTAACCCTGTCAAGCCTTGCCACTCTGTGAGGTGAAAGGTTTAAAAATAAAAATAAACCCGTCTTTAGCTGGGGAATGGGTAGGTTTTAGTAGAAATGAGCCGTGAGTCCTCAGTGAACGGCTGAGACGGCAGAGAAACACACGGAGCGTCCTGTACGACAGCGCCCCCTACTGGTACAGGTTTGGTCGATGCGCGTGCATGTTCAGAGAATGCAGAAATTTGAATTTCATTGGCTGAAAAATGTCGGCGGCAAGAAATAATGGAAAGGGGTCTCTAGGAGGAAGGAGGGTCTTCATCAGAATGACAGATGTTGTGGAACTCAACCCATAGATCATAGTTTAGACCTGAAATATCATTTAAAACATTTAGAAAACTTTGATACATAGAAACATGCTCCAGAGAGCCGCTTTAAGGGAAGGTGGAAAATGGGAATTTGTGGACACATACGTATTTACCTGATTATACCGTAGTGGAACTTGTCCTCTGTATTTGACCCATCCCTGAGGAGCAGAGGGCATGAAGCCTGGGGCGCTGCTTATGTGTAACGGAAGCCTTCGGGTCAGATCTGGTGCCTCTCGTCTTCCTCTTGACCTGAACCCCATAGATATCTGGCTTGAGCTTGGCCAAGCTACTGAAGAAGATTTCAGTCTCTTGTATCCTGGATCTCATTCTTTGGGTCATGATCCAAATCCGATGAGGGTTTATGGACCTCAAGTCAAGAGCTTCATCTTTTGGCTCTGATACTATATAACAATGACAGACCAAAGCAACGCTCTTATTACCAAATATAAAGCCTCAACCCATTGGTCCATCGCCTTGCTTCATCCTACTATACTATACTCCTCCACTGGAGGCAGAGACTCATTCCCAAACAGAAGGAACATTCCACCTCCTTATCAAGGAGATCAGTTATTTTCTGAATTCTTAACCTCATTCCCCAACTGAACCTCAAGATTGTTTTAAATAATTTACCTCAATGAGGTAGCATAAAGGGCAAATCTATAGCAAATGTTGAATAAATGTTCCAGATTTCATTCAAATGACCAACTGACCATAAATAAAGCAAGAATAAATAAATGCTCCTTGGCAGGTTTAGACGCACGTCAGGTAGAATCAGGAAGTCCCGTTTCAGACCAGAGAAGAATAAATCATTTGTGACACGATGCGAAGAGCTTCGTTAAAGCTGCCGATCCGACGGACCAGGTGTACTCTGATTACTCGCCGGAAACATGAAACCCAAACGCTTTGCCTTTTCCTCTCAGTGTATGATGTACGTCCCTCATATTCCTCAGCCTTCCAGCGGTTTTATCCGCGGTGCTTAATGAAGAGTGAAGAAGCTCTCCCTCCCCCAGCTGAGGAAGTATCTGGATGCATGTGGGCTGCATTATAGATGCATGAAAAATCTATTGGCAAGTGAAGGCTGCAGCTGAGACACACACACACAAGAAGAAAATATAAATGCATGGTTGCACATTCAGACATTTTATGCTCAAATGCATGCATAAATCAGAAGGAGGGAGTGGTTCTCTACATGCAGGGTGTTTATTGAAGTCCATGTGCATCATTTAGTTTAGATTGTTCCCAAGGAGAGATAATGTGAGCATTTCTCAGCTCTGATCGATATGCTGTTTATTGATTCCTCACATGGATAAATTACCTGCCGCTGGAGCTCCAAGCGCTTATTGATCATCCACATGCACACGAGTAGCATCCTGCTTCACACATGTTGTGTCATTTACTTTGCTGTATGAGATATGCTTTAACTGTTAATGACAGCATTTCAGCATCTTTTTGTTTGTAGTTTAGTTTAAATAGCAGATTTTCAAGGAGCTGTCCTGTTTTGTGTGTATTTTGTGTGCACAATTACACAACAGCACCATAAAAAGCTTTATTTGAAAGTACTAAATGTTCTTCTTACAGCTTTTTTTTCTTAGAGCTTTAAACTATAAGACAAAGAATCTCATTCAGCAGTCCCATTAAAGTCAGTACTTTACTAGAGTTTGGTGACAAATTACAAATGGTGTTCGTGAGGAGAAAATGCTTAAAAACATCACAAATGTTGTCGATTTCCTTATGACGTGCAGAGCCTTGAGTTTATGGCACTAGAAGTTAAAATAGCAAAATAAATTTGCTTTCTAAAGCCTCGTTTTCACTACGGGGTCTAGTTCTAGTACGGGTCAGGTTGCTATTTTGTCTGTTCCCATTGTAAAACCGGTCTATACAATTGATCCGGACTGTGCCATTTGGACCATGAACATCCCTCTTCAGTTGTTGGTCCATGTACGGTTAGGTTTTGGTTTTGGACTCATTCTTGGTAGCAAACCTTGGGTTCATTACCTCTAGACTGCCTCCTCTAAGGATCAGGACTCTGTGTTCTTTAGCCAGTTGGATATGTTGAATGGTTACGGTTTATTTAATGAAGCAGGTTTAGTTTTTAGGGTAACGTTAGGGTTTCAGTCCCTTTGAACCCTATAAATGTCTCCTTGGGGAGGAGTTTTGGGCATGTTCTCCCATCAGGAGGCTCTTGAGTTGGCCCAGGACTAGCTGGAACGCCTTGGGATCCCACCAGAAGAGCTGGTGAAGGCAGACGTGAAGAGGACAGGCTGGGATTCCCTACTTGAGATGCTGCCCCTGCAACCCGGACCCAGATGAGCAGAAGAAGCCGAGGCAAGGCTTGTACTACTGGCATTTACTTGGGAAGGTGGTACTCATTATGACAAGTTTGAGGATCAGTAATCTAGAATTTCTCTTTATGTATTCAGTTTTATTTTCCCGTGGGATGCTCAGGAGTGCAGTTTCTTTACTCCTACACAAAGTTTTTAATTCAAACTTACACCAAGAACAGACTGTGCTGCTTTTACAGTTACAGTGGCTGTGAAGCAACACATGACTGAACCAGAATTTCAGATATTCTCCAAAGGAAACACAATTTCACAGAAATGTTTTGAGGTGTTTTCCCAGAAGAAGCGCTAAGTGGTTTTTCAAATGCCTAACGTCACCTTGATGGCAAAGAGAGAAAGAAAAGTACCCGATCCAGCAGAATCATGTCTTACTAACGGAAACGGAAGCAATAAAACTGTGTCGAGGCAGTTTGGATTGTTGGATGGGTGATTTAATTTAGACTGAACTGTATTGAGCAGCATTCAGAGATTTGAAATATAAAAACAGTTGATCTCTCTGCACATGAGCGCCTCTTCCTGTGAATGACATCCTTCATGTGTCCACTCTGTAATGCAGACGCTTCTTCCCCCCTCTTTACTGCAGGGTGTGTCTTTCCTCCACTTCATTCTGTCTGCAGTGGAGGAAATTTCCCGCGAGGCTCACAGATGCAGAGACAGACCGAGGAACAGTTCACTGCAGTCGCTGCAAGACATCCATTAAGGAAGCTTCAATGACATTAAAATGAGGGATGCTCCTACTAATGGCCGCTGCGCTGAAATGTACTTAAATAAAGGGCTGATGCAATAGTTACACCATTAAAATAAAATAAGTCACTTAATAAGAGTCAAATTAAATTTTTCTCATTTTCTCTGAAAAATCCACCCATTATAAGGTCTGCATTCTAAACCTAAACTAACGAAAGTAATTTAGTTCAAGAAATTTCAAATATTTTAAAGAAAATGCATTCTAGAAAAATGCATGTTTGCAAAAATTCACAGATCGTAATTTATACAGGTTTTTATGCGTTCCTGCATATCGTCTCACTTCATTTTCTACAGGTGGACGTCAGAATATTTGTGCACACGAATCAACCAGAAATAAACTGGAGGTGTCAGGGTGTGCCTCAAGAAGGTTTTCAATGGAGTGGCGCACCAAAGCCAAACACTATAACAGCGTTTCAGGAGTTTCGATTATGCCTTTGTCACATACAGGCCATTACAAATAATACTGAAATTGGGGGTGTCAGATTAATTACGATTAAATAATTACCGCCATAACTAACGAGTTATGTTTTTATAATCGCAGTTTTAATCTCTTTACCATTTCTGCATGTGGTCTGCCACCATAGTGAAGGTGTGTGTGTGTGTACGCGTGATGCCGCGACATAACACACAGCTGATGCCTTTTTGAGCTCAGTTCACAAGCTGCAAGACCAGACCAGACCACTGCCAGTCCAGCACACCTCTGACCACTGGTTACCAGTAGTGCACCACTGGACTGGTGGCGCGCAGAGACCAGCCCGGCCCACAGTTACCACCGCCAGTTCAGCGGTGCACGGTGGAAGACATGGATGTAATTTGGGGTCGGTGTCCCCCTGCAGAAAAACAAATACACATAATTAAGACCCTTTTTTGACCAAATTGCATCAAGAAAATCTGCACAGCATTAACACAGACGTGCAAATGTGTTCAAATGTCCTCCTATTTAATCAGTTAATTCTCTACCACAGATCCTGTGTGATATAAAATGTGCATACATTTTTTAAACTTTGTCTCCATTTCTTAGCTCAGTGAGATACTGACTAAGTCAAAGTAAATATTGCAACTTATTGAACTTTCGTCTGTCCTAAATTGATATTTATAAATATTATTCATGTAAGACTGTTGGTTTTTATGTAGCTTTTCCAAAATAAAATCTACCAGGTATTAGCTAGATGGATGTGTTGCTTATGGTCATTGTATTATACGGAGCCAAACAGTAAAAGTGGTTTTTCCACAAAATATATTTTTAAAGCATCTACTTAAGATTTGACAAACATCTTTAAACCAATACGATTTTCTCAAAAAGTTATCTTTTTTACATGCAGCAGGTCTCTTCCAGACAAACTTTGACCCTTTAGATTTTGATCTGATCCACACATTTGTGCAAGTCACTTAAAGTGATAATATGCAACTTTTTCATATTTTTAAATCTTGAGCCAGTCTGTGCTAATATGACCCTTTACAAAGTTAATGAAAAGTCACTTAGCCCCATCTGGTGATTACAGCCGGAAAACCACGATTGCAAGATCTCCGTTGCCGTCACGGTGTCTAGGAAGTCACGTGTCTCACGAGGGTTAGGCTAACCCAAAGTGGCTAGCTGTTATGCTAGCGCTGGAGTGTTTTTAGCTCATGATTCCTGCTTTTTTTCAATCTCTCCCTGCTTGAACACAGCTGATTTCTTTGAAAGAGTAAATAACCGCTCCTGTAGAAAGCTATGAAGGCTGAGGAGACATTTCAACAGGTAGATATTGGCATTTAGAAGCTGAAACGATCTGGTAACTTGTTTAATGCAGTGATTTAAAACAGACACCAGAGGGAGCCCAAAACAAACAAAACTGCATATTATCACTTTAAATTAAACCCTGCAGTACATAAATGAGTTTGAATGTAATTTTTAAGCAGTGTGTTTCAAAGTTAAATCTTAAGAATTGAACAGCAGTTTCAGTGTGTGTGTATTACGAGTATTAGTGGGTGTGTTTCTGGCAGCAGAGGGAGTGAACGAGTGGAGTGGCTGATTAGAAAAAGAAGAAAAGCCCGTCATCAGCAGGAAAACTCCGACTTCTGATTACTCTGTTGCTGCAGTGTGTGTGTGTGTGTGTGTGTGTGTGTGTGTGAAGTGGTGCACTGGGAAGCCCTGTCCAACAAAGCTGTCTGGTTGAGGAAGTAGCTTTCTAAATGTAATCCATTTACTGAAGGCTAATGTCCTTCTGTAAATGGGCGCGTTTCCATCACAAAGCAAAATAAAACCCCTTCTTTTCCTGAGCTGAAAGGATGTGACTAACATGATCAAATTTATAAGTCAAATTTAATATTCTAAAGCTTTAAATGCATTGGAAGTGATTTCTTAGATTGTAGTTCATGTTTAACAAAAGCTTTAGCGTGATTGTTTTAGACTTTCCCCAAAGCAGATGCTTTTAAATTAGGAAAATTTAAAAAAACTTAAAAAAAATGGTGGAAAATCCACCTGGATTCCTGCTTTTATTCCGTGTGCAGAAAGCAAAGATATACAGAAGATAATGCTGCTCCCTTTTGAACAACGTCTCCATGTTTAGCTGCAGCAGATTGATGAAATCATAAATAAGAGCTCTGCCTCGGCCTGTCGAGCTTTATGGCTGCAGTAAAACACCTCGGATAGGCTGAGGCTCGGAGGAAAGTGGCTGTGAATTCTGACCAAGTCGGATGAGAGAAAACCCGAGTCAGCTGGATTTTAAATAATGCAGCCCCTCCTCGACTCCCACCAACCCCCGCATTGCAGCTCTAAAACAAAACAAACATAAATTCTGTTTATTTACCTGTTTTTGTCTTTTTGTTTTCTATTAGCAACTTAAGTCGTGAAGTAAAAAAACAAGCAAAAACATCCTGGAAATACCTGTTTTCTTTTAAAATAACATCAACAAAAAGGCAAATTTGGATTTTTACCTCCATCTAATTATTTAGAATGAATGTCAACAAGACACAAAGCCGTCAACGTTTATAATGGAGGAAGTCTCCGTCTAGTTCATCATTGAAAAAGATTATCCTGCAAAAAGACGCCACGTTGTTTTTAGCACCAACATCATAGGATAATTAACATCATGCTTTTATTTCTAATGTCTGATTGAATTAAAGTGACCATAACTAAACACGTACATTGAAAAATATTTGAATAAAAAGTCAAAGTACAGCCATTATTTTAAACAGTAAAGTGAGCCACATGCATTTTTTATGGAGGTATAAAAGCAGATATAACTTCATAGAAAATTCATGTTTACTTTCAGTAGCCTCTTGTGTTTCTGCTACTTTATTTTTGAACACTTTGATGTTCTGGTCAGCCACGTTTTAATCTATGCTGTGCAGAATTTAAATAATAAAACTAAAAGAAAAAACAACTAACACTAAGGATCTTTGAATACATTTTAAAAATATTTTACTACCTTTGTTATCCCAAATTAATAAAAATAAACTAAATATCATTTTCATTGCTTTATTCTTGAACATTAAACACCTCAGTTATTACAGGTGAGTTTTCATCAGTCAGTTTAAACTTCCACATCAGATCTTTGCTTGTCATCCATCCTGTCACTGCTTAGCAAAGGAAAACTGGGCATCCCTCTCACCGTCCAGCTCCTCTTGGAGGACCCCAATGTGGTCCCAGGCTTGAGAGGATATATAATTCCTCGGGGGGGGGGGTCTTCTTCTAAAGGGACAGGCCCAGAAGATCCAAAAGGAGGGGATCTCACCTCCCCCCGATTTTCATGGAGATCCCAGTTCCTGTTTTATGCATCCCATCACTGTCCCCTGTCGGAGCAGAGCTGGGGGGCCTGTTTTTCTTCCTCCTTCCCTCACCTCCTTCTTATTATCCTTTCATCTGCATAAAGGGGCGCCCTACTAAGTGGCTGCTGGCCCACAGTCAACCTTACCTGTTATGTTTTTTCTATGTCTGACCTTGGTAAGGCTGCACTGAAACAGAATTTCACTGTAAAAAGACGAAGAACGAGATTCTGGCTCTGATCTGATCCTGAACCACCTCAGCTCACTTCTTGTGACAAACGCTTGTTTCCAGGATTTTGTGCTTTGTGTCACAATCCAAATCTTCAGGTGTGGGTTTGAACGTTGACAGCCCAGCAAATCAACAGCCTACCAACACGAACAATTAGATATTTAAAGTCATTCCCAACCAGGAGGAAGCATTCCACCTTTTTCCAATAGAGAATCGCGATCTCGGACTTGGAAAAGCGGACTGTCATCCCTGCTGAGATGCACGCTGAAAGTCATGAGCTTGAGCAGAACCACATCATCTGCATAAAGCAGAAATGAGACCCTGAAGTTCCTAAGTCCTGTCCATGAACAGCACAAACGGGAACACCTGCATCCCAAACAAATGATTCAAAAACCAGTCAAAGATCCAATCTGGTAGCTTCCACAGTCGGTAGGTAAATTTGTCCCTTAAAGACACTCACTTCCTCCAGGATGGTGTTGTTTCCTTATCGCTTCACCTGCACGTTGTAAATGTGTTTGAGTGGTGTGACAGTAGTAGGTCGGTGAAGCAACGCGTTCTGCAGCTGCTTCATCTGCTGCTGTCACATTTGTCTTCCATCACGTACGATGGTGTGAGATAAACGTATCCCCAGTAAACCGGATGCTGCCGTCGCTGTTTGGTGTTTTCAGAACATTTTTTTTAATCACATGTTTATCATCCTTCTCGCCGTCTTCCTGCCTTTCTTTCATCTTTCTCTCAGCCCCACTGCAGAAAAGAGCCCCTGGTGTGTGAGCACTCAGCATCTTTGGTTATATTGGCCATTAATGTTTAATTATTAATAGACAAAGGGGGTCTGATCCTGCTGGTTTTCACCTGAGGGCCCACACACACACACACACACACACACACACACACACACACAAGCACATTCAAGTTCTAACTCCATCTCATGAGGAAACTGGAGATTACATTCAGGTCGTTTTAGCGTGTTTCTTATGTTTTTGTGCATTTGATGTCTCAAAATAGGAGTACATATCACAAAGACGCACTTTAAAGCATAAATCTGTCCTCAGGTCTCCGTGACACACTTGAGCCAGAGTTCTAGGTTTCAATAAGGTGACAGTAGCAGCGTTAGAGTACTAATCTGTCCTGATTAAACCTGCAGTTGGTTGTTCTTGTAATCTTTTAAATTAGTCTTGATCGGTGGTTCTCCAGATGTTTTGAATGTTTTTCTTTGTTTTCAGGCCTTATTCTTGACCATGACAGCATATGTTTGTTTCTTTGCTCCAAAATCTGGAAAAAGTAAACAAATGGATGACAAAGCAGCAGTTTCAGGACTAAGGGACTTTTTTTCTGCAAAAACACCCAAAACATAACCAAAAACTGCTAAATGCCTCTACTGGATTTTTCATTGTTTCTCATTTAAACTCGACCTCAGATTTTTTAAATTTCAATCCCTCTTCACCACGACAAACTGGCTCAGCGTCCGCCTCACTGCAGACGCTGCCCCAATCCGCCTTTTGATTTCCTGCTCCCTCTTTCCCTCACTCGTTAACAAGACCCCGAGTTACCTGAACTCCTCCACCTGAGGTAGGACCTCTCTCTCCTGACCCAGAGTTGGCAAGCCACTGTTTTCCAGTCAAACCATGGTCTCAGATTTGGAGGGCCATCCTGGATGTCTGGAGTCCTTCTAGTTTCCGAGTCAGTGTGTGAGAAATGTGAGGCAGCTTTAAGAGGAGTTGGCGATCTAAAAAAGCAACTTGTGACTGACTGAAGACAAGCTCTTGATTCTCAAAATAAGGACGCATTTTGAATAACGTAAAAGATTACTAACACTCTGTGATTAATGTGTGAAAAACATACATTCACACAAACATCACAGTTCATTTGTGATCTCAACATAAATTGTCGTAAGAGCCAAATCAGTGCTGCTCCAACTTTTTTTCTTGCAATTTTGGGGAAGACCTTCCCATCCCAGTGCAGAATTTTTCTAATTGCAAGACATTTTTACTGCATGTTTTGACATTTGCTTTTACTCATCCTGCAACTTGCTGTGTAAAGTAGCCTAGCCCAGCCAACGCTTTTAAAACGAGGGTCAAAATCATCAAATTGAAAGTCCTTGTGGGCCACAAACATTGGATTTTCCTTTAAAAAAAACAACAACCAACTTTACTGTAGTTTGTTCTATTTGGATCACACAAAAATCCATGATAAATGTAACCGTTTAATGAACAGAGCAAAGTTGTAGGAACAATGTAAATGTATGTTTGTCCTAATAAAAAAAAAAGCATCAAATTCCTGGATCTGATTGGTCGATTGTCTCCTAGTTTCTTGTTCTTGAAAATAAATTTGAGTCCATTATTTTGATTTATGAGTAGAGCTCGCAAGTTTGCTTTTTAGAAAAAAAATTCAGTTAGGGTTTGTGGTTTTATTTACCATGAAATGAAATAAAAAATGTAAAACCTGGTTAATAAAAGCTCAATGCTTTCGACTGGACTTGAATTTTAATTTGTTTTGCGTCGTCTTATTAAAAATATGAACAAAAAAAAAACATTTTAAAGAGTCTCTTAGCATCATCACCCTGCTGGAGGACTAAATTCTACCATTTTTGAAATGCAGCGAAGTCACGCTGAGTCAAAATCACTCTGAGGGCCACAAATCGCCCCCGCCCCACATTTTGCCTGACCTAACCAAAACATCAGAGAAAAATAACATCAAGTTTTATAAAGATAGATGACTTCATTTGTAGAAAAAAACAACTAATTAAATCACAGAAGTGCTTGTTGTCGACACAGCTTCTCGTTTTTTTGGAAGAACGGAGAATCTGATGCAGGGAAATAGGATGACTTCTTATTTTTGAGGAAAAATCTCATCTGAGTGGAGCAGCTTTGACTGAGGACTCCTGAGCTCAGGCTGATTTATCAGTGTGGAGAGAAATGAGGCTGAACTAACTGAGCTGCTCCAGTTGATAGACGTATTGACTTCCCTCTCCAGCCTTTTGTGTTTCTTCCTCCAACTAAATTAACCTTTTTTTTTCTTCCCTACTGGTCTTTGCTCATTTAGCTGTGCAGCCTTTAATCACATTCTGTATAATCATTAGCATAACCTGCTGATAAACAGGAAGCATCACTCCTGCAGGAGGTTCATTTAAAATAACTACAAATAAAAAACATCAGATTTGACTTTTAATGGTCAGATTTACTAGTTGTCTACTTTAAAAATATATATTTTTTAGAGTACGCCAAAATATTGTATGTGCCCACGTTTGATCACTTTGCAGCCTGGACCTGAAATTTAAAGTTCAGAAAAGAAACCATTTTAAATAAGTTAAACACAATTCATATATACATAGCTGCGTTTTCTTTAAAGGTTTAAGTAGTTTAAATTAAATGTCAATCTTTTCTTTTTTTAAAATAAAAATGCCTGAACAAGACGTGAACTGTGTACTGAAAAAAGGAAAGTATTAAATACGGCTGTCTCGTTATAATGCAAATGTGTTATTAGTTCATTCATAATTTATTAATTAGTTGACAAACACTTTAAAGAGCAGTAACTGTCTGAAAACAAACTTTTCACACACTGAACAGGTTCACTATTTGGCAGGAATCTCTTTTTTTTTCATTGTATAGTTACTGGTTAATAATGGCCTTCAGAATGTTTACACCCTGAGTAATAAATGCATTATTGACTATTAGTCATGAGTGTTATTGGTAAGTTGAACCAATAGAAATAAGCTCTTGAGGATTAAACACACGGGGTTTAAATATATTGGTGGTTTCAAATTGGTTTTGTTCAGAATATAGAAGAATTACAAACCTAAAGCAGTTAACCTGTTTTCTACATATTTTAAACGGAATATTAACATTACAAAGTGCATTTTTGGGGCAGAATTGTTTATTTGTCCAAGTCAGTAACATAAGTGTTGCATTTTAGACCCTTGGAGTATTCTCTGGAGTCTAAAGGCCAGTTCATCCTCCACGAGAAGCAAGAACTTTGTTCTCGCTGGAGGAGCTCCGAGAACAAGAAAAAAGTTTGTTTCGGCAGGAACCATTGCTCCCTGAGAACTCCTTCTGCGATGTTAGGTGTGCATATTAGGTGAGAGGGGTGGGGGTGCAGATTCAAACGATCCGTCCAGCCGCGGACCAGTGCAGGCCACGAGGAGCTTGCGCTGGTCGATCCAGACCCGTACGCCTCCTCACCCTGACACAGGTCCATCTGTGCGCAGCAGCAACACAGCAGGCATTTAACTTCTGCACCGGAGAAAAAGTTACATCTATGTACTATGTCAAACCCATTCTCCCTTTCTGACCAATCACAGCAGTTGTTCTCAGACGCCCTGCAGAAAAAAGTTCAGCTCAGCAGTGTGCAAGCGCTACCGAACTGGGGTTACGAGAACAAAATTACGTCATTTTTGTTCTCTGAGAACCCCAGTGAGAACAAAGTTCTTTCTTCTCGTGGAGTATGAATTGGCCTTCACGTTTTATTTTGGTACCAAAACAATTTAAAAAACCTTGTAGATATATTCAATTAATTTTGGGCATGTCATTTTCAAGCAGATCTCTATAAAATCACCTAGGGTTCAAAGGGTTAAAGGAGAAACCTCTTCTAACATAATCAGTATCAGCTGTTATATTTAATAAACTCAGCTTTTTGACAGTTTAACTTAAAATAATTTACATAATTGGATTTAATTCCTGTCAGCTGAGTGATTAATTATTATTTGTATTGCTGCAGAGCGCTTTCAGACCAAAAGGTCGATTTAAAATCATAAATTATCTTTAACAGCATCCAAACTCATCAGCACAAAAAGAACACTGTGGATTTATAACGGGTCCTTTCTGGTGTCGGTGTTCAAAGAGCAGACTGACCCTCCTCATGTCCATTTATCATCCTGAGAACAGCTCGCCAGATTCACAGGAAGTAAACAGGAACACATTGAATACATCATTCATTAAATCTACATTAAAATGTTTTTCTATTTGAAGTAGAGTTTTTATTTGGAGGAATATTCAGTGCTATTGTGAGCAGATCAAACCTTCCTGTCTCGCTAATAAATTATGACATGAACTTACATTTAAGATTAATTCAAGAGCTGATGTTCTGATCATTTTAAGGAAGTCTGAAGAAATAACGAGATGTTGATGCAGTAGCTACAGTATATGAATGACCTCAGTTTGGAGAAACAGCCATTGTAACCATATCAACACCGTATTAGAGGAGCAGACACACTGGTGGCATTCAGCAGATGCACTGAAAAAAGTAAACATTGGTCTAACCTAAAAAAACAGGGGTCTAACGTAAAAAAATTGATGTAATCGGTCACAAGTAATTTAATTAGGCTTATCCAAGTTAATCTTTTTAGTTTACTTTGAACAAACTTAATAAATTGACTTTGAAAGAACGTGAATAAATTACATGTGACCGATTACATCAATTTTTTTACGTTAGACCCCCATTTTCTTTTTTCAGTGTGTGTTCATTATATCATAACAAATTATAAATAAACAGAATTAGATGGTGTTTAAAATCCAAAAACCTTCAAATGAATGAAATGATAAAGTTTTAGATTAATGTTAAAACTTCTCACATCATGTAAACATTGTTCATCAGCGTATTTTATACAGTAAAACTTTACTGCTACACTCCCTTTAACAAATGTTAACACTTTTCTCCCTGCATTCCCCAATATTTTGTATATCCCCTCCAGTATTATGACAGGTATTCTTGCAATGCATTATGGGTAGCATATGAAATTAGTGTATTGACACTAATATACAGTTTTAAATTGTAGGTTTTACACAAACTGTGATATTTTGGAGATTTAAGCCGTTTGAACAGCTACTAGCCGCGGACTAGCCGTTAGCTTAACTCTATTTCACCAAACTGAGGCTGTTCAGGGAGCTTGTTACAACTGGTAAGATATCCATTCTTTATATGACAATGAAATTAATTTTGATTTCATCCTCTAATGGTCACAAAAACTGCAGAAATGATGTAAATTCACATTCCATTTTGCAAGCACACTTTTATTTTGACTTCTGAATGATGAGCACTTTGACCCTCTCTGAGGGCTAAATTCACAAGCATCAAAAGTCAGTGCAAGTATAAAAGAGCGTGCACCAGCAGCGTATGACGCATGTCTAAAGATACACCGCCATTATTTATGATCACCACACACGATGGCATCCAGTGATATTTTTCCATACAGTTCTATTTGTAACTCTCTTTTAAAAAAAAAAAATCACCATTATGTGCATTCACTTCCTGTTTAGACCTCCAGGCTCCCATAAGAGCTCTTTTATTCTCTAATAGCAGCGCTGCTCTTCTGTGTTTTCTTCATTTGACTGATTTATTACGTAAAACTTTAGGTTTTCATGTGGTGCATGGATCTTTTTGTTATTTTTATAATAAATAAGTCTGCTGGACATTTTGATGGTAGTCTAATCACCATAAACAGCTCAGCTTTGCTATAAATCAGTTTCTAGTCTTCTTAAAATGTGAACTCTGGATATTTTAAGGTTTTCATCATCAGAAAACTTCTATTTGTAATTAAAGTACATATTCCTGAAGCTATTTATTAAATAAATACAGCTGTAAAATGCTCTATATCTTGTAATGTTAAAGGCACATAAATCTGTTGCATTGTTTTCATGGCAGAGCCTCCAAAGAAACAAAAAAAAAAAACCTTTATTTGATGATTGAAAGCACGAGAACGCAGCGAGAGGAGGGGGCAACAGTTCATTTTGATGACAGTGATTTAAAACAGACACTAGGGGGTGCTAAAAACAAGCCAAAACTGCCTTGTGTGCCTTTAACATGGATCACATTAAACGATCGGAGCATCACTTGATGCTCTTATTTTGAAATCACAGTCTCCAGTAATCCATACTGACAAAAACAATCCTATTGTGATTATTTTTGGTAAATTATTGGCCTGAATATCCTTTTAATTTACACAAATTGAAAAAGATCATTAGCTAAATCCCAAAACGCTGCCTCCCTTTGTAGGTTTAGTGTTTAATTATTCAAATGAGGACTTTAGTGGCGTTTCCCATTGAAGTGAGCGGACCGTCTCCGTTTTATTATGAACCTGTGTCTTCTCTCTCTCTCTTTCTCTTCCCAAACACACGATCAATGAGGCAGAAAATCAGAGCATAATTCATTTTTCAGGATAAATGATGGCACACTTCTAATGATCCATTTATCTGGATTTACATTTCCACACCCTAAAGCGAAGCCATCTCTTAAACGCTCACAAAGAAAAACGGCAATCAATCATGGTGCTGAGAGCGGAAAGACGAGAACTGAGAGGTTGTTGGTTGGAATTCTTGTTTCTAATGTATGTGTGGTTTATTTCAGCCCGTCCTTTGTGTGTGTGTGTGTGTGTGTGTGTGTGTGTGCTCCCCCAGAGGCCTCGTTGAGTCGATTACATAAGCTTTTTGAGGCAGAATCCCTGCATGTAGGTCTCAGTATGACACTGGTCCTGGAACAACACAAACCACTCACCCTGGTGATGTGACAGCATTAGTCCGAGCAGTGAAGCTACACGCCAGCGACCCGCCAATCTGTCCTTTTGAGCTAGGATTGAGCTTTTCCAATCTGCCACTCACCCAACCCTCCTGCTGTCCATTTTAATGTAGTACTTTCCTCTTTCCCCCCCCCCCCTCTCCTCCCAGATGTCAGATTGAATTTTAAGTCTGAGACTTCTTTCTTCTTCCATTTTTTATTTTTTATGACGATATATGAAATGAAATCGGCGAGCTGTCGAGCTTAACCGGACGCTGTAATGCATTATTTTGTTCTTTCCTGTCGCTCAGTAATCCTCAGTAGTCAAAAGGCATTAATCAGCCGCCTGATGGTCGGAGCAGACGCTGCCTCCTGGAAGAACCGTAGCTGTAACTTTCCAAACAGCCTCTAAACATAGCTGCTGGGATTGCGTGACAAAGTACAGAAATAACTCGTGCATCAGCTGATTGTGAAAGGCTGAGCTGTTGGCTGGCAGATCGCTGAGGGCCCCTGGTGGTCCAGATGTTTAATCCTCAGCTCCAGATGTGACACACATAGACATCACAGTATTCAGATTTACATAAATGTGTCAGCTCAGGGAACGCCTCCTAACGGTGACATCATCACAGAACATTTTTAATTTATTCTGTAGACCTAAGCGTGGTAAATCCTACTGCGGCATGGTCGGTTTTTTTTTATATATCATTTAAAAACCCAGCAATCCTTAGGAATGTATATCAAGAAAAGATGAGAGTTTATTTAAAATGCAGTTTTTAGATAATTACATTTATTAAAGGAAAAACCTATCCTGGCTCTATCTGGTAAAAACAGCATGAAGTAGGCTAAAAGATCTCAAAAAGCAACACGTCATGCCCCGTTCTAAGGAACAAACGTAGAAAAAGGATTCTCACTGCCCTCGATGCTACCTGCTTTTAGATGATAGAGATGCTGAAACACAGTGTTGTGTGAGATGTTGTGATTTTGTGATATGCCATCCATCCATCTATTTTCCTCCGCTTATCCGAGGTCGGGTCGTGGGGGCAGCAGCCTAAGCAAAGAACAGGCCTCCCTCTCCCCAGCCACTTCGGCCAGCTCCTCCTGGGGGATCCTAAGGTGCTCTCAGGTCAGCTGAGAAACATAGTCCCTCCAGCATGTCCTGGGTCTTCCTTTAGGTCTCCTCTCGGTTGTATGTGCCCAGAACACCTCACCAGGGAGGCATTCGGTAGGCATCCTTACCACCTCAACTGGCTCCTCTCAATGTGCAGGAGCAATGGATCTACTCTGAGCCACTGCTGGAGGACCGAGCTCCTCACCCTATCTCTAAGGGAAAGCCCAGACACCAGGAATACTTGCATACAAGCCTATCCCCCTGGGAGTGAAAGATTATTGGCCAGAGGGGGGACACCAAAAGCAGAGGGGGTAGATACCATACCTTTCATTTTAATTTTAGTGCAACTTGGACACATGTAAAACTACAAGTTTCGCATTAAAGGCGCCACATAAAACTTGGTAAAACATAATCTTACAGAAAGACAACAGTACACAGAAATTGAGAGTATAAAAACTACAACAAATATTCTGTGGAGTACCCCAAGGTTCGGTGTTGGGCCCCAAATTATTTACTTTACAAAAATAGCATTTTTCAATTAACCAACAACTTGAATTACATTCTCTTTGCAGATAATACGTATATCATTGGAGAACACATGGAAATACTAACAATGTGGTTTGATGATGATAAACTATTATTACATTTTAGTAAAATAAAAAATAACATTGTAAACCAAAAATCCAACAGTGTATCCAAAGTCATAATAGAAATTTAAAGTGGGTGAAAACAAAATCCCGAGCGTAGGTTGAACTGGAAACCACATATAGATGATGACGTTCTATCATACTACATGTGATGTACTGGTTGGAGGTCAGGGGAAACATTTTTGAAACAAAGTCCATATTTATAAAGCAGAAAAGAGCAAAAAGAATAACTCATTCAGTTACTGTGCATCAAAACACCTATTTTTATTCTAATAAACAAATAAATGAATGACTACATGTTTGATAATAACTGGTCTGTGAGGACATCTGGTGGACAAGCTGTGAACTACAACAAGCCTCTAGCCAAAAAGGTCATTAAGTTCTGGAGTTTGTCTTCAAATAAAAACTATAATTCTTTAAATTAGTTTTTGTATTTTTGTAAGACTGGACATATTCTATATTTATGGAAATCTGTCACTTATTTGTGTTCATATTCGTGCTCTGACAGGTGTTCTGTAAAGCTAAAATAAAAAAAACAGAAGAGTGTGATTGGATTTAAACAAAGGCCCGTGATGAGACTCTGGTTCTCTGATCTAATGGAATTTTTAAAATGCGATTCAAATCTGAGAAAACTCACCTCAGAGTTTCAGTTTTATGTGGTTTGTTTGGACAATACTGGATCTCCCTTTAAGAGAGTCATACAATCCTTCTGTTTCTGTCTCAGAAGCTTCATTCTGAAACAGTTACATCGTCATCACTAACAAGCATGTTTTTATGAGACTGGAAGACTTCCTGACTCCAAGCAGGGTTTCTCTCTTACAAGCTAAAAAGTAAAAACATTCAAACAAAACAAGAAAAATGAGTTAAAAATAATTAAAAAGAACAAGACATTTAAAAGGTTTAAAGGTTTAACTAAATATAATAAAATTCAAAAACAAAAGAAATATCAACAAAAATGTTAAATTTATAATGTACAAATGTTACAAATAATTAAAATTCTAAATAATGGAAATGACTTAAAATTCATTTTAAAAAAGAAGACTGAAGTTTAAAAGTTAAAACAAAAAAAAAACAGTTTAAAAATCAAAACAACAGAAAATTAAAAGTACAAACACGTTAAAAGAAGAAAAATTATTTAAAAGATAAAGTACAGATTATCAAAGAAAACTAAATAAAAAAGTAAGGAAACATATTCATTTAAAAGGTAAAAAGTGCAAATGTTTAAAAAGTAAACAAAATTAAAAGAAAGTAAGAAAAATGCCCTTTTAATAACTCACAATAACACTCAATGGTTGATGCTTTAAATGTCAAAGTGTTTGAGTGACCGCCCCCTAGAGGTTAAAGGCGAAACTAAAGTTTTACACCGCTCTGTCTTTGTTATATATAAAGGCCTATATAAAATATTTAAAACATTTTGAACTTTTAAGAAAAAGTCCCAAACTGTTTTGCAGCTTTAGTCAAATTTTTTGCAACCTGTTTCATCCTTTCAATGTTAGTTTTTCCCAGTCTTAGGTTTAAATTTAACAAGATATTTAAAGTCACTCGGCTCTTTACTTTAAGAAACTTTATTGCTCTTTACTCCTTTTTTTCCCATTAATCTTTAGTTTAGTTAGAAATTCTTCTAGATGCATTGTTTTAAACTAAAAAGCTACCCTACATATTTGTTTTGTTTTTTAAAGAGTTATTTTTTCTATTAAAAAGGTTCAGCATTTGTTACATATTTGTTGCTGTTGTTTTTAAGCTTTTTATTTCCTTATCATCCTGTTCTGCCACTAGAGGGTGCTATAGTGTTGATAACGGGGTATGTTTTAAGCAGAGGGTATGTAAGGTCAGTGGGACGAGCTGTAATCCTTTTGACTGAACTGATGAAGATTATTGGACACAAAACAAATAGAAAAGAGGAATTTTATCATTTAAACAAATAACTGAAACTCAGGAGTTCATTTTAAATTAATATGATTTAAATAATTTGTTTTAATGTTCATAAAAACAAACATTAACCATAGAATAGCTTCCCTTTTTTCTGTTTAAAAACATTTATATTATGGAAAAAGGCAGATAACTCTACATTATCATTATTATCTTAATATTAATGTTATTCTTTTTATATTTTAATCACTTTATTATAACCCATCTTTCCTAAATGAATTTAAAAAATTCAAAAAAATGAAAATGCAAAATGTGAAGACCTTTTTTTCAGTGTGTGTCTAGAATTCATAATCATTGTTTTAATGATAAATCTACTTTTATGTTGACTAAGTTTTTATTACACTAAAAAAATCTTATTGTGTGCAGAGCATTTTAATCTAGTTTTCCATTTTAATACTTTTATTCTGTTTTTAGGATTTCTGGCATTTTAGTGTTTAGTGCAACTCTTTTGGTAAAAAGTTAATTATTAACTTGAGTTGACTAAACAGCATTTTTACACTTTAAAATCAGAAATACTGAATAAAAAAAAAAGATTTTCATCCTCTTGCGACACGTCGACCAACCTGCTGCCTTCATATTCTGATCAAAGCTGATTGCTGGATTTGAGATTGAAAGGAAAGCACACAGGTGATGACCCCGACTTCTTATCTCTGCTCCACCTACCCCCTCCTTCGTCCACCCCATTTCATTTGTCATCATTTTCACCCTCCTCCTCCTCGGCTGAAGATTTGGGTCTCGCTCATCCATTCAGGCCGCTGCGTGTAATTCAATTTTTCCAATCTTTCTAATCTAAAGATTTTCATTTTCATTTTTCTAATACTATCAAAGTAAAAGAGACGGAGGGGGGAGGACGTGGTGCAGCTCGTGAATATTACGAGCTTGTTTTGTGTCCCCTCTGATTGATAAAGACTTCTCTGAACATCTTCAGCTTTTGTCTTCTTGTTGCCATTTTTAGCGTCATCCCTCTTCATTTTCCCAATCCCCATCCCTCTTCTTTCTTCTGTTTTTCATCTCTCCTTCCTCTCTATCCCCCTTGAGTCAAAGTCCTAAATCATTACGAATGTTTGCTTGTGGGAGGGGCCGCGGAGCGCACGGGGAAAATGTTAAATCCATGATGGATTACGGCGTCCAGATTGTCGTTTTGAATTAAAGAAAATCGTAAGGAATATATGAAAAAGAAATTTAAAAACAATCATAAGTAGATTTAGTTCTCAAGGAGAAACTGTTATAATGACAGGGGTGGGTGGGGGGGTTGTGGTGCATTCAATCAGTGAACATGGGCTCAGTGTGTCACCTTAAAACCTTTCCCTGGGTAAACGCAGCCGGGCCGAACCAGGACCGGCTCATTGGGAGCGCACTCAGCAGCATCTTATTTGTCACTTTACGTTATTGCTCTCCTCCTTCAACCTTCTTAGAGCTTTTCTACGGCTGAGTTTTACCTGTCTTTTTGTGAGAAATGAATCTGAACCTTTTTAGGTCAAACGTAGCTTCTTTGTCATATATACTCTCATAAAGTTTCAAATATCTTTACAGTTTAGGTGTTTTATATTCCGATTCCTGAATTGTAAAAATTTATTTCTTCTTCTTCTTCTTCTTTTTGTTGTTGTTTTTAGCTCATTTTAATTCACACATAAAGTACCCGTCTATATAAACTTGGATGTTTTACTCTTTTATTGCTTTTACAGATCAATCACGAGCAACAAATTAAACTTCTCTGGCCAAAAACTTTACAAAAGAAGTTGAATGTCAAAGTGAAAACTGATTAATACAAAAAAAAAAAGAGACAGTTAAATAAAATATATAACATAAAATAAAAGACTGGATAAATATTCACCCCCTTTAAAGTGACTGACAACAGAGGTCCCGCCAATTGGTGCTAGTAGTCACAGTTAGTGTTAACAGCTACTATCCTCATGTAAGGTTACTTATAGGCCTTCTGTACTGAAGAATCTTACTTCAGAAGACATATTAAGAAATGTTTGCCAAGACTTGACACCTGAACAAAGTGCAACACTTTGCTGATGATAACAATATTTACGCTTGTAAATTAAATGGTGTAAAAAATGCAAAAGTAAATAACTTTTTCATGAACTGTCGTGACATTTTTAAAATGTCAGCAACAAACTTTGGTCCTGGCAGTTCTCAGATTAGCCGTTAGCTCTATTTCTCCTATGGAAAAAAAAAAACCCACATGAACTTAACATGTTTTTTACATGTGAACCCATGTGCAAAAACATGTGAGCACATGGGAACACATGAACATGTTAAAAGTGTTCCAAATTCACACGGGAAACATGGGTTGCACATGGGTTTTACATGTTAATTTAACATGTTTTTAGATGTGAAAACATGTTCTTTCTCCCCATGTGAAGTTCACAGTATTTTGTTCCAAATTCACACGGGAAACACGTGGAAAACATGTTTTTTACATGTAGTTCACATGTGTTACACATGTTCTCACATGTGATGTCTACATGTGAAGGTCGTGTGGTTTTTCTGTAAGGGAACCTGTAGGCCATTGAGGAAGCTATCTAGGATAAAGATAATTATTTATAACTTAATGAAAAGTCTCTAAATGCAACTTTTAACTGCATGCTGTAATATTGGGAAACTGAAGAAATCACTTGCTAAAGTCTAATGTGAAATATATTCTTGTTTGTTACAAACACATAGAGGTTTAACAGTTTTAGATCTATGTTAGCTTTTTAAAGTTTCAGGTGTTCAGGTTCTTTGGATGGTCTAAATTTGAAATTAAAAAAAAAAACTTGCAAAATCATGATGAGATTTTTAAAAATGTGTATAATTTCTTACATAAAGACCTGCTTTTTAAACTCCTTGTTGCAAAATTGGCCTCAAATGGCATGTGGTCTTAATGAAGTCTGGATTATCTAAATTCTGCAGGTGAGAGTGCCAATTTTACGTCTACTGTTACATAATTACATAATAAAATTAAACAGATTATTAGTTGGTTGTTATATTAAAAATAATTCTAGATGCGTTTAAAAAAAATATATATATATAATTTAGATTTTTTACATTTTATTTCTGGTATGAAAGGGTTAAACTACATTCAGCCTCAATTAATAACTGGATTGCACATAGTAGTGGCTTCTTAAACAAATGGTTCAGATTTATCTTATATACAATCTGTAGAGTGAAACCTTGCAGTCTAAAGGCTGAGGAAGAGGAGGCAGCTGAGAATCCAGAAGAGTCGGATTATCGGAGGAAGACTGTTCGGTCTTTGGGGAGATTATGTCCTCGGGCCTCCAAGTGCTTAAACTCAGATTATATTTATGAAACATTTGGATTTAGTAATTCCTGGCATGTGTTCTTACTTGGAGTTCAGGGCTGGAGGTCATCTTTTCAGTTTGCTCTTAACCCAGTAAAGATGTTGATCTGTTTGCTGCTATGAGCAGTTTTTCGAGAAATGTTTTTAATTTCCTAAAATAATAAACTGTGATTTGGAAGAAAGTATAAAAGTCCTCCACTCTACTGTTGTGACCTTAATGCAGTTCATTGCATTTTATTGCTTGTTTTCATCATTTTTATCAAAATCATAGATTATTAGTCTAAAACAGTTCCTTTTGTCCGTTTCTTGATGTGTAACCTTTCTCTTTATTGCATATGGGCAGCAGAGGGAAGGCAGGGGGCAGTAAAAGAGCTTTGCATGCAGCGTAAGAAGCTTTTACACTGATAGATTTGTGTGTTTATCAAAATGCAGTCAGCTTTGTTTGGGGTTTTGCTTTGGAAACATGCAAACAAAATCTTTGGAGGAATTTTAGTCCACTCTTCTTTACAACGTTCCTTCAGCTCAATGAGGTTGACAGATATTTGTTTCTGCACGGCTCTCTTAAGGTCCTGCCACATCATTTCAACACCTTGATCTTAGAATTATCGTCTTGTATGACCCAGTTTAATCCAAGTCAAACAGATGGACTCTAGAATAGCAGTTCCCAAACTTTTAACCCACAAAATCAAAGTGGTAGAACTTTATGACCTCAGCTTTTTATTCAAACATTATTCATAAGCCTTTTAACAACAAGTCTTGTTGACTAGGGATGGTATGGGTACTTAGATACCTGCCTGTCGATATTTTGGTATCGATACTTTTTAAAATATTTCAAAACCACTGTGCTGATACAAAATGTGCAAGTTGTGTTTAGATGTAGGCGGTCTGAAAAGTCGTAAAGTATTTCAAAGTAACGTACGGGTCTTAGCGAGTCTTGACCGTGCTGTGGCGTAGACCACTACTACTGGGATGCTACGTGGTGGTCTTTGTAGGACCACTCTCTGGTTTTCTATTTCATTATGGCTCGTTTATCTGTTTTCTTCCTATTTCATTTTATTTAGTCATTGATATCTTTTATAATTTTAGTTGTAATCTTTTGTTGAAGCACTTCTTTCAAGTACTTATGAATATAATCATCTTTTGTATTGCCATTGCAACAAACTTGTTAATGAACACTGTGCAGTCGAGTGATTTTCTTTAAAAAAAAGCAAAAGTATTGCTATTGGTGAAAACGTTTGAGTAGAAGTAGTACGGTATTGTATCAAAATGAAAATCACCCGTCCCTATTGTTGACCACTACTACACATGAATCACCACCTGTATTCAACAAAGCAAATACCTGCATGGATCATTGTTTTTTACCTGTTTTAGAACTGATGCAGCTTCTCATTGTCTGACCAGCTGCGTGGGTGATACCACTCCTACCCGCGATGGAAATGTGGATTTAGTGAAAGAATGACGGCTCGGGCAAACGGTATATGGCTCATGGGGCAGAAGGATTCGGCTTGCAGGCCGAATCCAGATTGAGTATCTCTGTTATGGACTGTGTTGGCCCTCTACATTGCACAAATTCTGGCAAACAGTTTTCACTTTCAGTAATATGTGTTTCAATTTATCTGAGACAATTGTGCAGAGCAAAATCACTTCTAGTCAGTTGGGAAATCTCAAGTTTTTCTCCATGTTCGACGTAATTTACTCTGATCAAGGCACAAAGTTTCAGAAGTGTTTAAACAAGTCCCTAAACTAATAGGGATGTCCCGATCCGATCACATGATTTGGAATTGGGCCCGATCACATGGTTTCAGACTCGATCGGGATCAGACGTTACCTCCCGATCCAGGCTCGGATATATTTGGGTCAATATATAATTTCGGGAGATTTGGTAACTTAGTTGACATTTTTTAACGTTTTCAGGGTTTAAAATAAAATGGCTGCCTATGACCAGACACCACATGCATTTTACAGAAAGACTCTTCTAAATATTATATGTACAAGTGAGGAAAATTTACATTTAAAGTTATTTAAGAAGTTATTGTAGTTATTTGTTGACATCATGCCCCAAGCCCTACTTTAGGTGAAATAACTGAAAAAGTGTAGAGGGAACAAACCTTGGAGCCTTGCTAGTTTTCTCTTCAGGAGTTAATGACATCATGTGGAGCAGGTCCTGTGATTTGGAATAATGACTCTTCCCTTAGGGGTGTATTTGCTATGGGTAACTTAGTTGACGGTGAATTCTCGGACACGCATTCAAAGTGTTATTTTTTATTTAAATTGTGACATATTGCCCAAAAAGACATATATGTCATAATTACCTCAACTTAATGTCAAGAATGCAATTAAAAGAGTTTTTGAATAAGTTTGACAAATTATTGTTTAGCAAATGAGAAAGTGCTTGTGAATCATTTCGGACGGTTACTTACTTGACATTTTAGGGATATCTAGTCATTTTTTTTTATAAATAAATCATTATTTCCATAAGAAATAACTATAGTATTTGTAAAGATAAGATCATGAAAAACACAGAAGACTTTTAAAATTTCATTTCAATGAACATGTTTGCAAGATAAATGTCATGGACATAAAAAACCCCGAAATTATATATTGACCCACATGTATTTTTATTCTCATTTCTTTTTAACACATCTATAGACAGGGGTGCACATAATTCTTTTCATCGAGGTTCTCAATGGAGAACTTGGCACTGATGCTTGGTGCAGCGCGTATGCATTGCTCCAGGAATCAGCTCTGCTGCGGTCTGACACACCCCCTCCACCTGGACGGAGGTTCAGGGCTTCTGGACCGTGGGGCTGATTGTTGCTGTTGTTTGAGGGCCTTTGACAGTTCTATGCCTACTAGAGTCTGCAGCTTCCCCAGTGTGTCGCCACTCCCTGCAGATTGTTGTGAAGCTTGGATGCGCGATAGGTGCTGCGAGGGCACCGACCCGCAGAGGCGTGTTCAGGCGGAGGGTTCCGGTACTCACACATGGTGGTGCTCTGGCAGACCAGTTATGTGCAGACCTTTCTATAGTTATGCGGTGGCACAGAGTTAGACTTCCTGACTCCACAGAGACAGCAACGCATGCGGCATGACATCACTTTGTTGGAGAGATGCGGTCTGGAGGTATTATAAAGTTAAACATACAACATACAACGTACAACATAGTAGAAGTTTTGAATTGGGACTAGGTAGATGCTCAAAATCAAACTATAGAAGTCACCCTCGTTTTCAGAATGATCATTTCATGAAACTTGAATGAAGAAACTTGTGTTGATCATTTTTGTTGTAACAAGAGATTTGTTGGAATCCTTGAAAGTAAATATTTTTAACAGCCTCAGCTTTTTATCAATGAACTATTAAATTTAATTGGATTACCTAAGTTACATGATGATGCCACGAGGGTTATCTTCAACAAGAGCAGCCAACCTTTCAATATTTAATCTCTTAGTTCATCTGAAGTTCTACTAGAAGGATAAACAAATGATGATGTTGGAGTTGTGTGAATTAAAATGGAACAGTCGTTGGGCTTCTTGTCATTTTAAAGCATAGCATGTGTGTGGAGATGAGTGTTTGATGTGTGTGTGTGAGTTGACAGAACCCCTGGTATTCTTGAAAGGCTCTTATTGATGGACTTAATGCTCTTATTGGACATGAGACACGTGGCTGACACGCGCTCTCAAGAGTGTGTCTGGGCAGAAAGCTGGAAGTGTGTATGTCTATAATCATGTATTAAAGTGTGTGTGAGCCCTCGTGTCTGCTCTGTGTGAGGTGCTATTGATCGTCTCTGGACGGGTTTTACCATTACGGGGCCATCCAGTCGCTTGTGTCAGAATGTTGAAAGAAAAAATATCTTTCAGTTAATGAAAAGTTTAAGAGATTTGATCTTTTTTTTTTGGCACCAGTAGCTCTGTATGTTTTATATATTTATCATGTTTTTTTTAATATCTTTTCATATCCTCTTTTTGTCTGAATTTACTGCTTTCGTCTTTTTAATTGTTGAATTTGTTTTTGTTGACCTTTTTTTTAATGCAGAGACTGTGGTCAATGAGCATGGATGCTCAGGGGATTTTGACCACGCCTCTCTCTTCTCTTAATCACACTGCTGAACTCCGATCAGTTTAATCGTTCTGTAAGTGGAAGTTTTTGTGTTTTTGTTGCAACTTTATTAGTGTTTTTGACATTTTTGTTGTATGTAAAGAAATAAATTCCCTCAAGGGGTTGTTTAAGTAATCTATCCATCAATCTATCTGTGCTGCCTTTGTGTTTAGTTCTTAGTTTGGGCCTCTGTTTTTCCCTGTGTCCTGTTCTTCCTGTCTCCCTGCACTAATCCCCCACAGGTGTATCTTGTTCCCCTGATCACCTTCCTCATGTATTTAAGCACCCTTGTATTTTCACTTCCTGTCAGATCCTCTGTTTGTCCTGGCCTTTGTGCCATGCCCGAGTGCCGTCCTGTTTGTGGTCCTCTTGATTTTCATAGGTTAGTCTTTTTGTGTTTTTTGCTGACGCACCAGCCTTAGTTTCGTAATAACGTATCTCAGATCAGTCCCTGCCTTCTCCTCCTTATTTTTGGACCCTCACCCACATCGTGACGAATGTAGGGTTCTAAACTTCCTTCAAAAAAGTGCTGGGGACATTATATTCATGGTTAAAACTGATTCCTCACTCATAACAGGACTTTTTGTGTGAATTTTTTACATTTTTCTTTTATTTTTTGATACAGGTTAGTAAAGTACATGTGAGTAAAACTTTATACTGCGCCTCTCAAGATAAAAATCACAACGCATTTCTGAAGAGGCACTAAAAGCACAAATTAGGCATAAGCAGATTTTAAAAGTCTTGAGCTGAATTTTTGTTGTGCAGGTTTTGTTGGTTGCAGATTTTAGATGTTTGCATTATTGTGTGTCTTTGTTTTAGTCCCTTAATGGATGGACTGGTGACCCTTTCCATTTCACCAAATGACATCACGGA
Source organism: Callopanchax toddi (assembly GCA_006937965.1). Taxonomy (NCBI): domain Eukaryota; kingdom Metazoa; phylum Chordata; class Actinopteri; order Cyprinodontiformes; family Nothobranchiidae; genus Callopanchax; species Callopanchax toddi. The sequence goes on from SSNR01000014.1 coordinate 3,262,741, forward strand.
TACACTTCAACCCCCCCCCCCCCCCCCCCCCCCCCCCAAACAACCCTGAAGAAAGCAGGTATGAAAAATAAATAAAACTGGATTTGGAAGCAACAATTTTTTATGCTAAAAGTGGGGAGAATAATCTAAAAAAAACTTTTGCTGAAGACTGAGGCCCAAATTTATGAAACAAAGCCCTTGTAAAGGGACATTTGCGCCTTATACTTCACTTTTAACCAAATGGTGTCTCTGTCTTGATGCAGTTTGCTCATATTTAAATGAGATTATATACTTGCATTTAAAGAAAATACCCATGTTTATGTGAATTCCTATGAGAATGTTAGACCTGCATTTTCTGTGATTGTGAATTTGTGCAGAAAAGAAATGGGAAAATAAGCGATCTGTTTCACTGCTGCCTTCACAAAAAAGAGGTCGGGTATGTCAGGAAAATATGCTTTTATGTGACAATATTATTGAAGATATAACAACTATGAAATCATGATTAAAAGTAGTAAACTTTTCAAAGTTTGGTTTATTTTACTATATTTGTTTACCTCTTTGCCTGAGTACAAACTTTTACTAAAAACTAATCAGTGTGACAAAATAAGAGGTAAAGAAAAAACAAAATAACTTCACACATTTTTCATAAAATTTTTCCGTTTGCAAATTAATCCCACATCCCCACACTGTTATAAAATAAACATTTTAAATGGCACACTGTGTAACGTTTTTATATTTTTAAATCTTTTCCTTGAGCCTGTTTGTGCTAATATGACTCTTTACAGAGTTAATGAAAAGTCACTCAGCCCCATCTGCTGCTTGAATCCAGAATACCACGTTTGCAACTTCTGAGTTTCCTTTGAATGAGTGATGAACCGCTCCAGTAGAAATCAATGAAGGCTGAGGAGACATTTCAACATTTAGATTTAGGTGTTTCTGAGCAAAAACAATGTTAACGTTTTTACGACAGTGATTTAAAATGGACACTAGGGGGTGCTAAAAACAAGCCAAAAACTGCATAGTGTGCCTTTAAACAGAGATGGGTGGTCAACAAAATAATGTGGCAACTATTATTTTCTTGTTTTATCAAAATATCTGCATTTCTACATTTTTACATTAATGAATCTCCTCCTCAATGCAGTTACCTAAACTGTCAACTTGAAGTCACAAATGACCTGTGTGTGTAAATAAGTAAATAAAACTTTAGTAATTTTGCACCTGTAAAGATATTGTTATGGCAGTGGCCACCTCGTCAATGGCACCTGCAACCAATCACACACACACACACCAGGGTGCAAGCCTGCGGTCAAACCATTATAAAAATTACTAGGTGCATCACATGACTACATGCACATACATGACTATGCAGATCAATTTAAAATACCGGTAGATTTAAAAAAGTAATTATTGATAAAGATACTATAGTCCACAGATTTCAGGTCCAAAAGGATGAGTGGCCATCTTAGAAAAGGCTACGTCTCATTTAGCTTTTTCAACTTTTAGTCAGCAGGCCCTGTTCACAGGACCTCAAGGATCTTATCTTACATAATGTGGTGAAGAGCTCTCCAAGTCAGAACTAGAATCTTAGAGTTTGTCAGGAGAACAAGCAGACTGGTTGCAACTGGTTGACCTGATGGCAACAAATAAATAAAGGCCTGATTGGTTTTTATCATGAAGAAAAACCTCTCATATTTGGGATCAGGGGGACAGGGGTGCCAGCCATTGTTACGCTATGTGTGTGTGTGTGTGTGTTTGTGTGTGCCAGGAGAAAATTGCATGGAAGCACTAGTGAACATCTGTCCTTCGTGCCAACGATTGGTTGGGGAAGTTCCTCAGGATATAACACTTGAAAATGTCTTGGCATGTTCAGAACAGCAGCAGTGCGGTTGGTGCAGAGTGTGTATGAGTGCATGATTTGTATATTTGTGATGCATGTGTGAACTGCGTGTCATACTAGTAGGATTCTTATGTCGCGAGTGTGTGGTGATTGTGTAAAAACTGTGTAAAGCTGTGTTCTTGTGTGAGAGTTTTGGGAGCTTTTACTCCAACCATTAGCTCTAAAGCTTGATTTTTTTTGTGTGTTCTGAGCAGGAAGCTGATTCTTCCCTCGATTACAATTTAGACTTCTGATCGTTTACAGAGTGCCATCCCTCCTTTGTTTCATCTGTCTATTATCGTTCTTTTCTCCATAATTGTTTCAGTTCGGTTCAACAAAAGGCCAGCAGAAGTTAAACTTTTTCCTCATCAACATCTACCCAAAAATCTCTTCTTATCTCACACGCTCTCACTCCTAACATCATTTTTTGCACCCGCCTCATCAGATGTACGTCTTTGGACTCATTTGTCCGGGAAGCGGCGGCCCGCTCTGGCAATGGCCGCTTGGTGGAAGCGGCGAGCGGCAGGCCGTGGAAGATGCGTCAGGGTTGTTAAAAGTGTTGTTAAGAGAGCGTCTGGCAGCTGTTCCTGACAGGTTGGGGATGAAGGGACAGATGGTGTTTGATTAGCGAACAGATCGCTGATGGAAGTAGATATAGAGGGACAAATGAGGGAGGGAGAGAAACGGGTTTCCCTTCAGAGGGAAGGTAAGAAATGGGAGGTCTTTGGGAAAAGCAAATGAATAAATAGAGAAGAGGAACTGCAGTCGTTTGTGGAAATGGAGGCCCAAACAAGTATCGAGTGGTTAGAAATACTTTTCAGAAGTCTATGTGTATATTAACCCATCCATCCATCTGTGTATTAATCCATCGTATCTATATAGAGCATATTTAAATCTATAAACATATATATCTCAGTGCACAAGCTCCCGATTTATTAGTTTGACTCCTCCTCCTGCAGCTTCCTGTTACGCAGCGCGCACTGTCCTCGCTTGGTGCATGAGAAAGCGAACTCCCCAACTTTTGATTTGAATAATCTAGTCTGTTAGAGCAAGTCTTTATCGCGAAACTTCTTCTCAGTTCACTTCAGTTTCCTGAGCGCTCTCTCATATGTCTTAACGGGCCTTGGTTGCAATGAGCGCGAGGCTTGGGCTGCACGCTCTTCGTCTGTGAAGTTGCCTTTAGCACAGAAGCATTTACTTAAAGGTGACAAACAACTGAAACAGGATAACTCACCTTAACAGTGCTTGAAATGTACTCTAATTTGATTTGGGCAAAGAACCCTGAATGCTGCATCAATAGATTTTTTTTTTCTAAAGAAAGCTAAACTCCAGCAGAAACATATCAAAAGAAATTCATCAAGAATACAACCTTGTTGACCTTCTTGTAAATAAACTCCGTTATCTCTCTGTTCTTTAGAAATAAAAGAAAAACCTTCATGAAGCCTTAAAATCTGTGAATCAGGACTATTTTAAAAGACTGCTTGAAAATTTGACTCATTTGAAAGGAAGTTTAAGAAATTAGTAGTGGTTTAAACTAAAGCATTCATCTCCACACTTCTTCAGTAAGTTTCTGTTTTGTGCACATTTTAGCATGAGATGATTGACAGGTTCTACAAAAATATTAGATAAAATAAATAAATATTAGACTCAAGATTTGAAAATCTTGACAGAAAATAAAAATGTGAGACGAAAGGAAACGCAACTGGATGGAGAAACGCGTGAATGTGATGAATGTTGAGAGGAGTAAACGTGTTGTTCCAGCAGCTGCTCTAAACAGTCCATTCACCTGGGTGCCATCCTGAAGAACGGATGCAACAAAAACCTGCTGAGCTGGCTGATTAAAGTCTGTTCAACAAGCTAACGGCGACTGTTGGAGCCAGTTGGTTGTTTTAGTGCAATAAAATACATCAAAATGTTTGAAAAATACATTTTTGATTCAAACGTACAGTATATATATATATATATATATATTTTTTTTTTAAATGACTGCATTAAGTTTTAATAAATGTTAAAAATATTGATGAATCAGATGTGATGATTTAGAATTTGGGGGTTAAATCTGCCCTGTTTGTGGATAAGTTCCAGATTGTTGCATGGAGAGAATCCTACCAGTTGTAAAGATCTAAATTTAGTGTATTTCTAAATGCAAAAACTGACAATCCAAAATTTCACTATAATATTACAAATATTTTTAATCTCCTAATTTAAGAGGCCTTTAGACAGGGGTGCACATAACTGGTGCACCAGTGTGCATGCGCACCAGATCTCATGCGTGTGTACCTGATCCCTCCTGCCTATGCGAACCGGTGCTTTCACGGTCCCGATTGCCCGCGATGAGACACTGATGGACTTCTATGAGGTGCCGTATAGGACAAAATCTATTTTTCACTCACACATGCAACAATATAAGCACACACATACTACTACAAAAATGCACACATACTACTAAAAAAATGCACGCATACTACTACAAAAATGCACGCATACTACTATAAACATGCACGCATACTACTACAAACATGCACGCATACTACTATAAACATGCACGTATACTACTATAAACATGCACGTATACTACTATAAACATGCACACATACTACTATAAACATGCACGTATACTACTATAAACATGCACACATACTACTACAAACATGCACGCATACTACTACAAACATGCACACATTCTACTATAAACATGCACGTACACTACTATAAACATGCACACATACTACTACAAAAATGCACACATACTACTATAAACATGCACACATTCTACTACCAACATGCACACATACTACTACCAACATGCACACATACTACTACCAACATGCACGCATACTACTACCAACATGCACGCATACTACTACCAACATGCACGCATACTACTACCAACATGCACGCACACTACTACCAACATGCACGCATACTACTACCAACATGCACGCACACTACTACCAACATGCACGCACACTACTACCAACATGCACGCACACTACTACCAACATGCACGCACATTTTTTTGTGTGCGTGCACCCTTTTAGTAGTGTGTGTGCATGCTTGTAGTAGTGTATGTGTGTGCCTATATTGTTGTAGGTGTGAGTGAAAATAGATTTTGTCCTATACGGCACCTCATAGACTTCACATCCTGTTGGAGTGCGCTGTGAAGGAGTGGTTATAAGGCCACAAAAGCTTGTTGACACACACACACGCGATGCTTCAGCATGCACACAGACACACAGCCCCCCCAGGTGAACTCATGGCGAGGTGCTGCATACCAAAGATCAGCGCAAGGTTCTCCCTTGAGTACTTCAATGAAAACAATTATGTGCACACCTGCCTCCTGCTTGTAGATTACCTTAAAGCGGCTCTCTGGATTATTTTTCTCTGTATCAAAGTTTTCTAAATGTTTTAAATGATATTTCAGGTCTAAACTATGATCTATGGGTAGAGTTCCACAACATCTGTCATTCTGATGAAGACCCTCCTTCCTCCTAGAGACCCCTTTCCATTATTTCTTGCCGCCGACATTTTTCAGCCAATGAAATTCAAATGTCTGCATTCTCTCAACATGCACGCGCATCGACCAAACCTGTACCAGTAGGGGGCGCTGTCGTACAGGACGCTCCGTGTGTTTCTCTGTTTACCGTCTCGTTCACTGAGGACTCACAGCTCATATCTACTAAAAACTTACCCATTCTCCAGCTAAAGACGGATTTATTTTTATTTTTAAACCTTTCACCTCACAGAATGGCAAGGCTTGACAGGGTTACGCGTTTATTTTGGTCAGAAAATTCATCCAGGGCCAAGTCAAGTTCAGCTTCAGAGTCCAGCAGCAGCTCTTTGCTAATAGAGCTAATATCAGAAGCAGCAGGGACAGAGAGGGCTCATCAGACCCTCGTAGTATTGTTGGAATAAGATTGTGAACTGTGAGTGATTAAACCCTACACATTGAGCGGTACAGTTCATGCCCGAAGTATATGCACCGTGTGCACGCGCGCACACGCGACCGGACGCGCGTGTCGAGATGTTTTGAGGAGGAGCCTTTGGACGCTAGATTCAAAAAGGGGCGGCACTAGCTCAGTTGGGAGAGTGGCCGGTCTGGTAACCGGAGGGTTACCGGTTCGATCCCCAGCTCTGGCTGGGTTAGATTGTCGTTGTGTCCTTGGGCAAGACACTTCACCCAACTTGCCTGTGTGAATGTGAGTGTGACTGTGTGTGAATGTTGGTGGTGGTCAGGAGGGCCGATGGCGCAGAATGGCAGCCTTGCTTCTGTCAGTCTGCCCCAGGGCAGCTGTGGCTACAGACGTCTGTCGTAGTTTACCACCACCAGTGAGAATGACTGTGTGAATGAATAATGCAACTCTGTAAAACGTCTTTGAGTGACCTGAAAAGCGCTATATAAAAACTGATGCATTATTAAAAACTGCTCTCCTGATGAAATCCTCCAGAGTGCGGCTTTAACTGCAATTAGCTAAAAAGTTTTGACATATAAGATAAATACACACAGTGCTTTCGAAAACACATCAGACATTACCAACGTATTTTAAAATTGTATAATGTAAATCTTAAAATCATTGACTGACCTGCTTCTCTAAATTGTATCTCTCTCTCACTCGCTCGCTGTCACTCTCTCTCGGATGTTGTGAAACTCATCCTGCAGACTTCATTTCCTCCGATCATGTCAGATGTTGTGGGGTGTTTTTCTCTGGGGCTTCTTAGTGGATGTACACATTTCGGATGTAACTACTGTACGTATTTCGGATTTAGAATCAGAAGTGAGATCAAAGTTCGTGCGAAACAGGAAGTGCAGATTAAGACGAGACGCTCAAATCGTCTCAAATGTACCATATGCCCACTGGGAAGATGTGTGATGGCCAGTCCAGCCCGGTCCACATCCAGACTCAGGTCAGGTGCTGCTGGTGTGAGTGGCTTGGCGTGGACCTCTGTCCAGGGGGAGGGGGCCTGTCTGGTAGCATACACCGCGAGGGACTTGCGCCAGTTGATCCAGACGCTGCCTCCTCCTGGACACAGGTCCACGCGTAGCAGCAGCAACTCGGTCTGCTGGGCTGCTTGTATTATTGGGATGCAGCGCTATTTTTGCACCCTTGGATTGAATTATTGTTGGGGACAATTCAGTGATTGCTGGGTATTGGTGGGGACACGTCCCTTCTGTCCATGCCAAACCCACACCCACGTGAGGAGAACAGTAAAATAAAAGACAGGGATGATTCTGATGATGATGCAGATTGTGAGAGTTTATAGAAAACTATAAGAAATTAGAGGACTGCTGTACTTCTGATAGTGTCTCGTTTGACCAGAGCTTTGCAGTAACTGAGTGAACTGTATCTGATATAGGTATTCATTGTTACTAATAGTGGTTTGAGGTTGTACCACAGGGTCACAGACAGATAAACAAAGACGTACAACCATTCACACCTATGGACAATTTAGAGTCACCAGTTAACCTAATGTGCAAGTTTTTGGTCCGTGGGAGGAACCCACCCACACATGCATGAGGAGAACATGCAAACTTCACATAGAACGAACGCAGCAACCTCATAAATCCTCATTTTTTAAATTGGTAGAATGTCCTCACAATGAGTTTTGTGGTTTGTGGCTTGATAATGTAAGTAAAAAAACCAAAACATAAAAACGAATGTCAAAGACTTCATTTAGTACATCGTCCTTGTAAATCTGACATCAGCCAGCTTTATTCATCAGTATAATTATTTATTAATGACCTTTTTTCCCTCACCCTGAGCCATTTTATATCTACTAATAAGGCAGTGAATAAAGAACTGAAGAGGGGAAGAGAGAAAACCTGTTTTTTTTAACGTACAAACACACACACCTCAGTCCGCTGCAGCTGTTAGTTATACTGACGGAGGTTTTCTTTATAATAAACTCTTCCTGCTCCATAACGGCAGCTATTAGCTGAGATGTATCGCTCTCATTGCATCTCTGCAGATAATGTGTTTGTGTTTATGACGTGCTGATTGAGATTGAAACAATCATCAGGCCAACACAAACACAGCTGTTTTATTGTTGCGCTGCTCAGATGTGTTTTTGCAGCCAGACGGCGTGTGTCTGTGTGTGTGTGTGTGTGTGTGTGTGTGTAATCATATAGCAAGTGACCCCCACCTTCTGTTCAGCCTCTCGTGTTGTAATGAAAAGCTTTGGAAATGTAAGATAATGCACAAAATAACCTTTTGTCTCCTTTTTCGAAGTAATATTTTGCTTTTGAAGCTGAAATCTGCAGCCGTCCTTTAATGCAGCTTTATTATTATCCATCTGTGGAACCATGTGCACCAGTAACGACTAAATAGGCAACCTTCTATCACATTACTTGCTTATTGTTCCTGCTTCCTGAAAAGTTGTTTCTAATAAATCAACAATTCAGCTTTACAATAGGATCATAAACAGTTGGAGTTCCTCAGGGTTGAGTGCTCAGTCCCTTTCAGCTTTGGCTCAAATGCCTTTAAAAAAATTCTCATATAAATTTCTTATCTTTGGCCAAATTTTTTAAAGCTTTACAGAAGGGAAGATATGATCATGGCTGAAAACGTCACATCGTAGAATGGGATGTTCTCCATCTTACAGTATATAGACGTATATTCTGTAGAATCAGCCAAAACTATGTGCAATGACACAAGCACTTGCACTTTAGGCCTGGGCAAAAAATTTATTGAATTAATTTGAAAATTTTTGTTGCGATTTAAAAAAAAAAAAAAAAATAAGAAAAAAAAAAAGTAAATCAAGTTTTTGTGTAATGGTGCATTTCCTTTGAGCTTCCATACAATTAGTTTCACATAGCAGTGTGGCAAGCGACAACAACAACATAGCACACAGGAAACAGCAACAGCAAACAACATGGCTACAGGTGAGAGTCGGAAGTGTGTTTCCAAAAAGGAATAAAAACATTTGTTGTTTGGAACTGGTATGGGTTTGCTGGGACAGACATGGAGCAAGCGACCCCACGCTGCAACATCATAAGTTGTCTGCCGTTTGTACTTAATTGCTTTCCTTAAAGTGATAATATGCAACTTTTTCATATTTTTAAATCTTTTCCTTGAGCCAGTCTGTGCTAATATGACCCTTTACAAAGTTAATGAAAAGTCACTTAGCCCCATCTGGTGATTAGATCCAGAATACCACGATTGCAAGATCTCCGTCGCCGTCACGGTACCCAGGAAGTCACGTGTCTCACGAGGGTTAGGCTAACCCAAAGTGGCTAGCTGTTATGCTAGCGCTGGAGTGTTTTTAGCTCATGATTCCTGATTTTTTTCGATCTCTTCCTGCTTGAACACAGCTGATTTCTTTTTAGGAGTAAATAACCGCTCCTGTAGAAAGCTATGAAGGCTGAGGAGACATTTCAACAGGTAGATTTAGGGGTTTAGAATGAAACAATATGCTAACTTGTATAATGCAGTTATTTAAAACAGACACCAGAGGGCGCCCAAAACAAGCAAAACTGCATATTATCGCTTTAATAAGTAAGGGGGTAATTGGAAAAAAGATTGTAAATCAATGTTTGATCTTAAATCAATTGGCCTTTGTGAATTTATATACCTCTAGTAAATGTTAGGTTTGACAACTTATGATCTTTTAGTTTTTGTTATGCAGAATTCTGACAGAAGAATAATCAGAAACTTTATCGGTCTGATTGCAGCCATAGGGTCGTTTTATAATTCAAACCTTTTGAAAACATTAACATTAAAAATGTTTTCCCAAGTCAACTTGAATCTGAACAAGCACATTTAAAAAGCTGAGGTAGATTTTGTCCTAACTCAAAACTTTGTATTACCTTAAATTGCAATATCAACATTTGCAAAGCAAGACCTTATTTGTCATTCAAAAAGTTCTTATAGCATACAGTAAATTAGTACTTAGGAGGATAAGTATGCAAAGAGGTTGCTACAGGTCATGTTTTTGGTTCAGAACCCATCATCTCTTAGTTTTTTGTAAAGTAAACATGTGGTACTCTGTCCTGTTTACATTACTAGACAGTCAAATAGTTTAGGCTTTAAACAAAACATATTTAGAAGTTTTATAAGATGCAGAAGCCTCTTCCACGCTCATCTTTACCTATAACATATTAGATGTGCTTAATTCTTACTGAGACTTGACAAAACAAATGTTTTATCCAGTTATAATTTAAATACCTTATAGAACCTGAAGAAATATAGTTCAAAACAACTTTTAAGACTGCTAAAAAAAGATAAATTACAAATGTAACAATTTAGGCGATCTTTTAGTAAAAAGTGAAAACATAAAATGTGTATGATACATTTGTTTTCCTGCCCAAAACACGTTGGAGCTACAAGAAGGAGGCAGGAGATATTGAGTTGGTTGTATTGCACAGCTTCACCACTAGATGTCACTAAATCTATTAATAAAATCTTTATAGATATAAATAGAATATAGCTCAGACATATTTTTAACTGTGCGGCAGCAACATTATTTTAGTTTTTAATCAAAATGTGTGAAATAGTTTGGGAAATTAATTTTTTTGCTTTGATCTAACAAAAGCTGTAACCGGTTCTTTTAGTCACTTTACAAAGACGCTTTATTAAAAGCTGCTGATGGCGTTGTGGTGCTGATGGAGAGGACGAGCAGGAGAGGGACGGAGGAGACGGAGGGTAGGGCAGCGAGGGCATGCAGGCCTTGTCTTTGTGTGTTTGAGTCTGTACCTATGTCTTTTGTGTCTGTCCCTGCATCTTTGTACCGGCTAATCTAGGCGTCAGCAGCTTTTGAGGCTTTTGTGCTGACAATAATCGCACAGCGCTCTCCTTTTCAATTCATCAGCAGCAACAACAAGGGATCACATGTCCCCATACAGAGTCTGGAGAGGGAGAGAGGGCATGGACGGCGTTAAAGTGGCCTCCACGTTGCCTGGATACGTCCAGACACTTTGAAACACCCTCAGACTCGCACTTAGAAACACCTCCGTTTTTGTTCAAAGAATAATTTATTTAATGTTGCAGTGTGATGGATAAACAATGAGTAAAACCACTGGTCAAATCTGTAGCAAGCAGTATTAATAGTAATCACCATCAGAATAACATTAATAGGAATAATTTCTGTTATAAATAACAATATCAATTATTACACCTATACAAGTTAGAAATCTCAGCATCTGGTTGTGTTTTTCTGTTCAAACCATCACTTTAAACTTCACACACCCACTGCTTCAGCTGCCCCTCCAGCCAATCAGAGCACAGATAGGTAAACGTGTTGGTGATTGTTCGACAGCCAGTTTTAATCGAATCAAAAACAAAGGAAACTAATAAATTTGGAGATTAGGCACACATTTTATATGCTAACCTAGTTTGAACAAACCTATAACACAAATAAAGTAAATCAGTGAAGTAGATTTTAATCCCTATTTCAACCTCTAACAAAAACGGAGAAAACTGCAACAACCTCAGCCGTAGTTTTTACCTCTTATAAAAAGGTGTTTGAAAAATTATGTGCTAAAGCTATAAGGTGAAATGCTTAAACTGTGGGCATTAAGAGGGTCTGTTGCTCACACTTGAGGTTTTGTGGGTCTACAATGATTTATGATGGAGATATGAGGATGTACATAGACTCTGAGACACAGGAAGTGAACAAAGACAAAAATACGTATTTGTAATAAAGTTGTGGGAGTAAGAATATTTTGTTTGCAAAGGATTTATTTATTTATTTTTTACAACTCTCAGTTGAACATTTTCCAACTCTGATTGGATGAAAACCAAAATTTCAACTTTCGGTGACCCGTTTATTCTTTAAACGATGTTTCTACTGTGAAGTCCACATTTGGGTGGGTATTTCAAACCTGTGGTGCCAAAAGCCTACACTGTAAAAAAAAAAAATGTAATTTTTACAGTAAAAAAACTGTCAGCTGTGGTTGCCAGGATAATTCCGTAAAAAATACTGTGTACATGTAAAAAATTTCACTGAACAAATCATAATTAGATGAAATAATACAGATGAAAAGCCAAAGGAGACAGAGCCTTTTCATCTGTAGCTCCAAGGCGTCTGTATTACTGTGGTAAACACGGTTTGTTCAGTAAAAATGTTTACGGTTCACAATATTTTTTTACTGAATTTTTCTGGCAACCACAGCTGCCAGTTTTTTACTGTAAAAATTACATTTTTTTTACAGTGTACTGTCATCTATGGGGGAAATTCTTGTAGTTTTTTTGATAATTTTCTCTACGTCGTAGAACAGGCCGCTACCAACATGATAGCACACTATTCCTGTGTGAACTGCATGTTTTGATGTATAATTAACCTGCAAGGCATGAAAATAGACCTACATTGTAACAGAAATGCAGTCAATGTAGTAAATTGAACTCGGTTAGTTTTATAGTGTATTGTTGTCAATTAAAAATCAAAACCTTTCTCAGGATGTAACCATTATAAACTGAATTTTAAAAAAATATTAAAAACAACTAAAATAGAGGCAGGACATTTCTTCTTTGCACACTTTTATCCAAATTGTTGACTCATTATAATGGAGTATTAATATAATTTTATTAGTTTAATAATGAAAGTAGATTTTATTATAAAAATCTGAATTTCTAAGAAAGCCATTGTAAATTGGGAAGACAAAAACTTGCTTTGTTTTTCAAAGTTTTTCTGTTTTTGTGCAAGAGATGTGTTTTTACTTCTTCAGTATTGTCCTTGTGTCAAATCTGGCTTTAAGGTGAAGTCGTTTTCTGTCAACCATAAGGTGTTTGGTTATTACAGTAGTATTATATCAACCACGAATCAGCAACATTTATTTATAGGCTCCTTTAAGCTCTAATGATAAAGTTTCTTATTGCAGTTCATAAAGATGTTGCATATTTTTCTCATTCCACGATATTGGAATGTGTTGTAGATTATAATTAATTATAAGATTGGGCTAATATTAGATTAGCTTAAACTTTCACTTTTATCCTGACTTTGCCTAATTGTTCCTGCATTTAAAGTCTGAATTGAAGTAGGACTTTATTCATAATTCATGGAAGCATAAAAGGCCTAAATGAGACCTCCTTGTTAAGGTCCTTATTGGTTGTTTTAAGCCCCATTTCAAACTGGACCCTTGAGGCCTTTACGTTACGTGACTGGGAACCAGAATAAACCAGTCATTTATAGGTTGTAGCAGTGGATAGGGTAGCCCGCGAACCTCTTATTTCTGGTCCTCAAAGCATGTACTGTGTTCCCCAAGCGGTTCATAAAATCCACCGCGAATAGGCACGGCGCCTCCCGTGCAGCTCTAGGAAGAAGAGCTGCTGTATACACGCGAGCGGCACACCCTCCAGGTAGGTGAGATTCGAAAATAAACAAACAAGCAAATAATTTAAAAAAATCTAGACTAGCTAGACACGTGTTCTCAATGAGCTGACTGATATTTGTATTTTGTGTTAAAGTAAAACATTTAACTGACTGAAGTTTCTTTTAAATGAGGTGACAACTTGTCTGTGATGCTGTGGAGGAGCAGCCTGCAGAGCCACGAAACTACAACGCTCTTTAAGAAGAGGGGGGGTAAAAAACAGGGGAAATTGCTGTTTTTTTCCAGCTCTGTGGGTTCAGGTAAATCTGAGTGAATGCTTTTTATTTCGTGTGTGTGTGTTTGTGTGTGTCTGAGGGTTCATAGAAGAAAGGATGTGAGCTCATACAAAGGAGGGAAAAAAGTACAGAAACGTCACTTCTTTTTGTTTTCCAAAGCGTCCATGTAACTTAAAAACATCCACAATAAAAAGATTTTTATATATTATCTTCTTTATTATTAGTTCGCTCTTGATGTCAAAATCAGGAGCTGAAGGTTCGTCGAACTTCATCCTGTTTTTTTCGCCTCGAGGATGAAGAGAAAGTCTGAACGTGGTGGAGGAGAAAGAGAGGACGAGTCACTCATCGTTTTGCTTTTAATTTCTAAAAGTCATTAAATAAGCTAACTCAAGCATCAACAGAGAGGATCTTCTTAAATTTTTGTCTTCTCCAACTTCCTCCATTTATGAAGCTCATTTTATTGAAGACCTCTACCTAACGTCTTTGGAGGAATCTCCTGACAGTCCGTGGAGGTTTGTTCCTCTTGCCGTGTTTCCTCACGTGTCCTAGTCAGTCATGGAGGAGTTCTTGGAGACAGTTGGGGGATTTGAAGACGTCGGGAACCTCACTGTCCAGCTTACAAATAACCTTGTAGATGGCCTTCTTCCACGAAGGATCTGCGTCCTTTCCGGCCACGATGGCGTTGAAGAACTCTCGGAGGGTCACCTGGGCCACCTCCAGAAATCGATCAGGGACCTGAAAGAGGAAAAGTTCAAAACGTAAGAAACTGATATGATTATTAGAAAAGAAACTTCTTCTTTTGTTTCTTCTTTGCTTTGTAAAATGTTTGATTATAAAAAAGGAGAACCTTGTTTCTGTTTGAGAGAAACAGTTGGAGGACTTGGTTACATAAAAGCCGGGAAATTAATCTGCTGCTATAAAAAATTAGATTTAATTCTAAGAACCTGCTGCCAGATGTTGAAGCATGAAAGGACCTTTTTACAATGGAAGCTGCTTTTTTCATTTCTGGGTATTTTATGAATATTTCACTTTGAAGGAAAGTTGTGTATTTTTTTTTTATTTTTAATTTTTGCAGCGACCTCATCTTTCTAATTAAGTGTTCATCAACAAAACAAAAGTTTCAAAGAGATTAACCTTTAAAACATGATACATGAAAAACTTTTTTGTTGAACAACCTTTGGCTAATGCTAATAAATGTTTTTGAGGAAAGTACTAATCATGTTAAAGAGGTAGAGCTCTTAGAGACGAGGTATCGGATGTGATTGGTGTATATGATTGAAGTAGTAAAATTAATGTTTTTCATATTATGAGAAAATATAATTTTACAGACACACATTAAATCAGCACTCTGGATTATTTCATCAGGAGAGCAGTTTTTGAATCTAGCGTCCAAAGGCTCCTCCTCAAAACATCTCGACACGCGCGTCCGGTCGCGTGTGCGCGCGTGCACGCGGCGCATATACTTCGGACATGAACTGTACAGCTCAATGTGTAGGGTTTAATCACTCACAGTTCACAATCGTATTCCAACAATACTACGAGGGTCTGAAGAGCCCTCTCTGTCCCTGCTGCTTCTGATATTAGCTCTGTTAGCAGAGAGCTGCTGCTGGACTCTGAAGCTGAACTTGACTCGGCCCTGGATGAACTTTCTGACCAAAATAAACGCGTAATCCTGTCAAGCCTTGCCATTCTGTGAGGTGAAAGGTTTAAAAATAAAAATAAATCCATCTTTAGCTGGAGAATGGGTAGGTTTTTAGTAGAAATGAGCCGTGAGTCCTCAGTGAACGGCTGAGACGGCAGAGAAACACACGGAGCGTCCTGTACGACAGCGCCCCCTACTGGTACAGGTTTGGTCGATGCGCGTGCATGTTAAGAGAATGCAGACATTTGAATTTCATTGGCTGAAAAATGTCGGCGGCAAGAAATAATGGAAAGGGGTCTCTAGGAGGAAGGAGGGTCTTCATCAGAATGACAGATGTTGTGGAACTCAACCCATAGATCATAGTTTAGACCTGAAATATCATTTAAAACATTTAGAAAACTTTGATACAGAGAAAAACGCTCCAGAGAGCCGCTTTAAGAAGATCAAGTTTTGTACATATCCAAAAAAATGAACTACGAGGAATAGGAAACATGTAAATGGTGAAAAATTGAAAATTTTTAAAAAGTTTATTTGGCCACGCCCATTTCTGTAGCCCATAAAAAGGGGACAATTGTGCTCTTACTATATTTGCATTTCAGAACTTTTCATGCATATTTAGACCTCCAAAAAGTCAGTTTTGTACTTTCAATAATAAGAATTATTCTAAATAAGAAAAGACAAAATGTTGGGAGTTTGTGCTCAGGCTTAATGATTCTTATAGAAGAGCTAAACTAGAATTAAAGGCATACAATGCAGTTCTGCTTGTTTTGGCACCCCCTAGTGTCCATTTTAAGTCATTGTCGTAAAAACTTTAGCTTTCTCCTGGAGCGGTTCATCACTCATTCAAATAAATCAGCTGTGTTCAAGCAGGAAGAGATAAAAAAAAATCAGGAATCATGAGCTAAAAACACTCCGGCGCTAACATAACAGCTAGCCACATTGGGTTAGCCTAACCCTTGTGAGATACGTGACTTTGTGAGACTTCAGGGGCACCGGGCCGAAGACTCAGAAGTTGCAAACGTAGTATTCTGGACACAAGCAGCAGATGGGGCTGAGTGACTTTTCATTAACCCTGTAAAAGGTCATATTAGCACAGACTAGCTCAAGAAAAATATAAAAAAATATGAAAGTTACATAGTGTGCCTTTAAATGCAAAACTCTAACAAGTTATTCTTGTGATCTTCCTTTAAATATACTTCCCTTTTCTTGAAAGCCTCAGGTTGTGTGTCAGAAAATGTTTTTTCAGCACAGCAAATTATAAAGAGCTGCATTAAGGTGCGTGCAAATCCATTATTTTACCTCGTACATGTTAAAAACGAGAGTAAACTGTAAAATAAATGCTTCCCATGTTAAAATTCACGCTATATTTTATTTTTATTATCTAAAATGTATAAAACTTTACTTTTATATCATAATCAAGTCTTGTGTGATTTTCTGATGATGATTTTTATTTTTCCACCCAAAGTTTTGTTTGGGTGGAAAACATATTTCATCTGTTACAGAGGTAACTAGACTTTTTTCTCTCTATGTTATGGTAATAATTCATTCTTTGTTTTTTATATTCAGTTGAAACTTACTGAAAACCTTTTCACTCAAATCAGACATGGTTTGGTTTGTTGTGCTATAAACGCTGTGTTTAGTGTTAAATGTACATTTGCAGGATGTCTGCAGCGGACCTCTTTGCCTCAGCTCACCATCACTTGTCCCTTCTGTCACATCACACAGACAGGACTCTCCTTCTTTGTGAACTTTATTGTAAAGTGTGAAAAACACCTAGTTTATTATGAAAATGTGTTGGATCTCACCTGAGTATTCACAAATTCCACAACTTTTACGGTAAATGCCATTTTTAGCATCCGTTTCTATGAGTCTGGCTGAGAATTCTTAGACTTTGAGATGAAAGCAGGTGAACGTCGGACTTTGAAGTCATGAATGTACCGCCGTCATAAAGCTCTGTGTGCGTTTTTAATGCTGCGTTAGACAACAGAACAATAGACCACACACACACTTATCAACACATAATTCATTCTTTTTTTTCTGCCCTTTCTCCCGGGGGCAAGATCATCCAAAGACACCAAACAACCTGACTGATTTTCCTCCCCTTTCTCCTCCTCGTCTTTTTTTTATTCTTCTACTTTTTTTCCTTGCATACAAACACACACACACATGCTGCTGACTCTTCTTGTCTGAACACATCCACCTATACACCCCAACAAACTCACATGTGTAGAGGACGGCTGGGTGTAACCCCCGTCACGCGTGGCAGGACGTGCCAAGGTTAGCCGCCACCAGAACGGATGAATCGCTCCATGCGCGCACACACACGCGGCTTCAACGATTCCCCGGACTCTCGTATACTCGCTCTACCCTAACCTACCCTTCCTCTCTTTTTAGCCAGCCCCTTGAGACCACTGTTATTTCAATGAGGCTCTCTGTCATTGTCTCGGAGTAGACAAACACACAACACACATGCTAACCCTCGCAGACGGAAGACAAAACTTTTTCAGGGGATGTCTGCCAGTTTAAAGTTGAGACTCAACCTCATTTTTGGGGATTTTTTCATAAGGTATCCACACATTTATTAAGTCTTTAGCAAAGAGCCCTAAAATTCTAGCCAAAAATACAGTTTGCAAACTGATCGTCATCTTTGACTCTGTGTTAAGTAGCTGATATTGTGTTTATGACATCAATGTCACCATAAGATAGAAATCAAAGCATTAAGGGACTGTTGAGGAAGGTTCTCAGTTGTCCAGGATATGCCGATCCTTACAAAATTAGGAAAACGGGCAACTGGAGTGAGAGATGATTGTTGGTCCAAGAGAAGAATAAAAGACAAGCTTGTCAAAGGGGGAAGTGTTAGGGTTAAGGTTCACGAAAGTGATCATGCGGACCAGGAAAACAAAGACCCTAATGAAGAGGGGAGGGTTGGATTTCTAAAACTAGCTCGCATTAATGAAGTTCACAATTTAAAATCCTCATACTTGAAAATGAATGAAAAGTTAAATATTTTTAAGGAATTTGAAAAGATCAGTTGCCTTTTTGGGCGCCTCCAAGGCAGTACTGCTGACATAAGGTAGTTGACGTCATAATTTATAAAAGATATTTGTTCAGCACGAAAAAAACAAACTACTACTTGAGGTTTAACACATGCAGCAACAAATGTTTTTTTACGTATTTGTAGTTCCACAAATAGTGGTTAAAACAATAAGTTCTGTTTTTATTCTTACTGGTTTAGTTAAATGAAGTTGTCTAGGTTTAGGATTAAATTAAAGTACATTTGAATCACAATTTTTGTGAAATTGATTATAGACTATTTTTAGATCTGCAGCTTTTATTAACCAAAAAAGTTTTTATTTCTCTCTTTATATTATATATACTTCCTAAGATGTATAGAAAAAGTTTGTAGGAGTTTTAAAATGTTGTCAGTTTGGGTCATTTTACTGCAACCCCTCCCCCGTATCACTACACCACCACCCCCATGCGTCAAAGCAAACACATAATCAACTCATCTTGTGAAATATTTTTTTTACTGTTTTAATTCATACTGCTAGCTGTCCAAACTATTTAATTAGGTTTTGATCTGAGTTTCTGAGGCTTTTAATTCTGAACTGGTCTCCAGAAAATTTGGTTTCTAAAATTTGTCAAATCCAGTTCATTAGAAAATTAGAAGATGTCCTGTTGTTAGTTGTTCTTATAACATTATTTTAGTATTTTACGTTAAAAACACAGCTGATTTTTACTCTGATGTATTAGAAAATCACAACATTCTGTTGTTGGAAAGTGAGGCCATAAAATAACTGATTATAGCTAAATTTGATTAAAAAAAAAAACGTTTTAACAGCAATAAGATAAAGACATCATAAATCAATAGAAAACAATTCCTAGAAAAAGTTATCTAAAGTGTATTCTTGTTTTTAGTCAGGACAGTGATTCACACAGAGGGGGATTTAAAGGTAATTTGAACAAGTTAGCCTAAAACTGTTTCTCGTGCCTCTTTAACAACGTTCTAACATTGAATAGCTGTAAATATATTGTAGTGGTTAAAAAACAACTATTGGACAATCCGGTTGTCTGACTCGTCAAAGTGCTGCACTTCCTTGGAGTCTCAATTCATGCATGCTGGAGCATTTTTCAGCAAAACATCCCGGAAGTGAGAGGACGACAGAAACGGACGGCTGCTACCGCTTCAGTTTTAGGAAAAAAATATCAAAGTCCCAAAAAGGAAAATACCTTTTCAGCTAGCAGAAAACAAAAAATGTTTATACGTAGAAAGAGGAAAAACCTGGGTGAACATTAGCATAGCGTTTCAACGACTGGTGGTTTGCACTATTTTGTTAA
Source organism: Callopanchax toddi (assembly GCA_006937965.1). Classification (NCBI taxonomy): domain Eukaryota; kingdom Metazoa; phylum Chordata; class Actinopteri; order Cyprinodontiformes; family Nothobranchiidae; genus Callopanchax; species Callopanchax toddi. The sequence continues at coordinate 3,282,114 of SSNR01000014.1, forward strand.
TGTAGTAATGTGCAGTCCCCTATCTGGGGTGAGGCATAGGGATTGTAGTCAACGGAGGGGGTTCTGGGACCGTGTTTGTGTAAAATAGCTAGCTACATGTTTGCGGATTAACTGGGCACTAACAGTAACCAACCACTAGGGGGAGCTGGTTTTGTTTTAGCTTCAACTTCCAAATTTTGACCAGATGTTTTGTAAATACTGAAATGATCCATAAAATGAACTAAAACTTTCTGATGTTTACCTTTCGGAAATTAAATAATTTTTTGCAAACGGTCTGAAATAATTGAACATTGAATTTCATTAGAAAAAAATCCAAACTTTTCCCTGTGTGTGTCTAATTTTCTTATACTAAACATTTACTGTGGGCAGTAAATGTGCAACATTCATGCTCTCTAATCGGCACCTTGATATGCCACACCTGTGATGTGGGATGGATTAGCTTAGCAAAGGAGGCGTGTTCACTAACACAGATTTAGACAGATTTGTCAACAATATAAGATCCTTAAACCAGCAAATCGTTTTTTTTCTACTGCTGTCATCTAGTTTTATCGTTCTAGATGGAAAATCGTCTCCGTATTAATGCACACATTTCAGAAAACCGCAAATTTTAAAGTGATTTTAATGTTTAGACCTCGGCAGGTGCTTGGAAAATATTCAGGTGATCTTTAAAAGGCTGCAGAACACTGTAAAAGCCCCAAAGTCAAGATGCTGTTTAATGGTTGCTGTGAAACTGCCCACTGGGACAAATAAAAGTTGAAACCTGAGCTTGATCTTGAAGATGAATGTGCCTTTGAGACAACCTCCCCCTCCTGGCGTACACACCCTCATCCTTTAGTTGTTCAAGTCCTAAAACAGGACAAATCGCTTGCTTTCATTTCCCTTTGAGCTCTTTGTTTTAAATGTATAACCTCAAATGCAGGATCTTAGGGTTTAATCTGCGCTGCAGCTGATTGGTGTGTTTTCAAAAACCTTTCAGGGTGACGGGCCGCCGCCGCCGCAGAGGTGAGGCTGCTCAAAGTGCTGAAGCAAGACTACAAAGAGGACATCGCTGACTCGCAGAGGTAAGGAAACACAAGCTGAACGTATGAAATAAAGCAGAGAGGATATTGTGTGTCACACAGACACGCACTTGGATCCAGATGTCCAGATTTGTCCAACCGTCATAAATCAGTCCAATAAAGAGATCTAAATTAGGCCATCATCAATACAGATGGGCCTGTTTTCCCATTGTGTGTGTGCATGTGTGTGTGTGTGTGATTAACTCTTGGCCAGGATCTTGATATGGTATGTAATTGCCAGGAGAGGGACAGAAAGAGGGAGGAATGGGGGAAAGTGGGAAAGAAAAAGGAAGATAAAGAGGAAGTAAGACACTTTGTTCCCAGTAAACATAATTCGCCTGATTGCTCCGGTTTGGAGGGTAAATATTGGATGAGGAGAGGCTCAATTACCCCATCTTCTCACACACACACACACACACACACACACACACACACACACACACACACACACACACACACACACACACACACACACACATAAAGAAGACAAGGACCTGTAAATCCCTAAACTGCTGCCCAACAAAGGAGCCTGCTGTTTCTTTTCTATCTTTTTTGTCTTTTCTTTTGTCGCCTCAGTCACGTTATGACCCTAACCTTTGGCTGGAAAATTTGTACTTTAAGATATTAAATAAAATTGATCTCACCGTCTTTAAGATGCTTATAATTACACATTTTAATGTGGTGTTAATATGAGCTTTTATAAACCAATTTTACCTACACTAAATGTGTTGTTTCAACTATTTTGAAGTTTCTGTGTAAATGTTATATGGAAAACAGGAAGTAGTACCACTTCTGGTATTTCCTGGGAAGTATATCCTAATATGTATGCCATATATTATATTTTCTTTGTCATTTTTTCAACTGCCACAACAGAAAAATAGTAAACGAAGCTGTAGTGGCCAAAGTTTGAGGTGAGAGTCTGACTGTGGGTCTAAGCTGGCAGCCTTGAGATGATCTACAGAAATCAAATAAACAAGAAAACAATTCCTTTACTAGAATTGTCATAAAAGCTAAAATAAGGAGTCATTCATGGATATGAGTAGTTTAATATGAGCTAAAACTATTAGCTGAACTTAGCTTTTTAACGTTTATCTGGTCCAACTAGTGCTACTTAGGGTTATAATTCTTGTTATTTCTAGTGAGTGAGACAGCTAGTGGTGGAGATTAGAAGGTCAAAAGTAATATACTTTATGTATAAATTTATGTATATTTTGTTCTCCATAATTTGTGAATAAAAAGCAAAATAAGAGCCATAAGTCTTGTATGGTAAGCCAAAAGTGTCATAGGTCGTATGAAAAGCCAAAACGGTCATAATACATTTGCATAACCAAAATTGTCATAAGTCGGTATGGAAAGCAAAAAGTTCAAAATGCATACCGAAAGCCAAAAGGGTCATATAAATCACATAAAGTAAGCAAAAAAGTATTTTATGAAAAGTCAAAAGGGTCAGTTAACTTTGAAAAGCCAAAAAGGTCATAATCAATGCGAAAAGTAAAAAAGGTCGTAAGTCAGTATGGAAATCCAAAAGGGTCATAAGTTGTATGGAAAGCCAAAAAAGGCATACGTTGTGTATGAAAACAAAAAGGGATTTAATAAGTATGGAAAGCCAAAAGACTCATAATACATGTGCAAGCCAAAATGGTCACAAGTTGATTATGGAAAGCATAAAAGTCAAAATAAATATGGAAAGCAAAAGAGTCATAATATATGTGGAAAGCCAAAGGGGTAGTAAGTTTCATAAGGAAAGCCAAAAGGGTCATAAGTTGTGTATGGAAAGCAGAAAGGGTCTTAATAATTATGGAAAGCAAAAAGACTCATAATACATGTGCAAAACCAAAAGGATCATTATGTACGGAGAGCCAAAATAGTAATAAGTTTAGTTTGGAAAGCCAAAAGGGCCATGATTCCAGCTTCACTTTCATTCATGATGACTAATAAATGTTAAACACACTGCCAGTATAAAAAATAAAAAAGTATAATTTTGCATTTATTTCTTCTGCCTTTTGTACCACTTCTGTACTAAACTGTGAACCCAAGTCATTGTTAGTGTGTATCAAACTGTGACTTATTCACACCTTTACAACTCTAGTGCTACAGCTACTTTCTGCTGGTGATATTGACATGATGTTATTCAGCCAGGTTGACTGAATGATGGCTGCAAACAGCCTCAATAATCCAGACGATGTTTGTTTCCCAGCAGTATTTAATGGATGCAAACCATAGTTAAAGTGGACTAATTTACATGCCTGTTATTCTAACAACTGAATCCAGTCTACAAACTGTCTATTGTTTTTGCAGTAAATCTAATCAAATAACCACATCATTCAGGCGAACGGTGTAGAAACGGCACTTAGCAACAGTGACGTCTGCTTCGCTAATTTAGTTTATTTTTTCTAACAAAGCAGGTCACAAGCACAAAAGGGCAGGGTTGAACTAAAAATGTTTTTAGGATAAAGAGGAGCCCCTCATAAGTAGGTCACGTCTGTATCAATGTAATGTCCGGAGAGTTTTACGATCACTGAGCCTTCTGCAATATAAATGACCATCAACTTCTTTACTTCTAATAGCAGATAATAAAGGTTTTTCTACTTTAAAACCTTTTGTTTTGTGATGAAGCTGAGGTATTTCAGGGATGTCGGGTTCTGTTGATCTCTGTTTAGTCTTTTTAAATCTTTACTCATCTCTTCATATTCTTCCTCTCTCCTTTTACTGAAAAGCAAACACTATCTGTCTGAATCTGAAGCAGAAATGTGATGATGTGCTTTCACCTTGCTCGTACGGTTTAAAGAAATCTTTCTAGACGCTGCTGCTCTTTTTAATTTCACCAGAAACACTTGGGGCCATTTTTTTTTGAGTCTTTGGCTCTGTGGCCTTGAGATCTGCTCTGCTGTCGGTCAGTAGAGTATTTCTTCATCGGGAAGACAATACTGGAACTCTTTCATGTGCTGCTCCTTCAGCGGATGGTTGAGCGCTGTGTGTGTGTATATATATGTGTGTGTGTGTGTGTGAGAGAAAACAAAAGCATCTGTTTCCTTTTTCCTTCTCTATCACTCTCTCACTCTGGTTGCTATCAGACCTGGCTTCAGATAGAGACACAACCAGAGTAGAGTCCAGCTTTGTTTTGTTTAAGGAGCAAATTTTTATCATTCATTTTTGAAATTTGAGGTAAATAATCAAAAGTAAAAGCTGTGATCATTAATATAATTAAATCTTCAGTATTGACAGATACAGTGACAGTCGTGCAAATTCTCTAGTTGCATTTATGTCACAAAGTTTACTAATTATGTCTACTATCATTTTAATTAATTATGTCTCCACGATTTTGCAATTTATCGTCATTTCATTTGCCACGTTGCTCACCAAGTTGTTTAATTTCTTGCGTTTTCTAAGTCACGGAAACTAAACTGACTGCTACTTCACACTGGATGCGGTGCGGTGCGGCACCGCACCCGCAAGAAAAGTAGTTCACACTGGCTGCGGTTTTGCTGTAGAATGTCTCCGGCTCTTTGCCTCAGCAGGAGCGCCAAATCTCAGTGGTTCACGCGAGAACAAGTACGTTGTTAGCAGCAGCTGCTAAACAAAAGCTAGTCCTCTTCTCGTTCTTTTGTTGAGGATTATATATTCACTTGGTTTGTTCCACAATGGGTGCTGTGCGATATGACGAAATATTTCGTCTGGACGATAGAAAATGTCTACCGTCAGATAAAAAGTTCTATGTTTAAGCCACAATAGAAGTTTTACAGCATAATGCACTTTACGGGATGTTCATGAACGCGCCGCAACACATAAACAAACATGAAGGCAGACGGTAGTGGACACGTTTTAGACCAGAGTCAACAGGATAACCAGCTAACCCAAACCGAGGAGCTTATACCTAAAAGAGGGACAACTTCTGTGTCATCGATGTGTTTAAATATAAAAAGACCGACGTGGACCAGACAACAGCTGTTTGAAAAGTTTGCCGACTCCCGGTCCGGTCCCAACAACGGACTCCGACGCCACTAATATATTTTATCACCTGAGCAAAAACCACGTCGAAGAATACAGAGACAGTCAAAGAGCAAAAGCTGCAAAAGCAGCATCGAGTGTTGGCGTAAGAGCTCATAATAAACTCCAGACACAGACCTGCAGCACGTCATGTAGCTGCCAGCTGAGCAGAATGGAAGATTACTGCTGCTGTTACCACCACGAACGTATACAAAGCTATGGCTCTAATCTACACAGTGGAGAAACGTGAGTTACACTCGAACCCAGATATGAAATACCCAGCTGAAAACACATTACTAAAGTCATGTTACCTGATTTATATGATGCATGTGGGGTCACAGTGGAGGAGGAGATCCACAGGTGTTCTATGTTTCGTCTGTTTATCGTTGTCGGGATATAAAATGAGCTCTATCGGGATATGAAATTTTGGCAATATCGCCCAGCCCATGCTTAATTAAGTTTTATGTTGTTTCATTGTCTTTGAAATATCCAAACCGTGTTAATATTAGCAATGCAGCTAATGGGTTTATTTTGACAAACCGGATGCACCTCGCCTGCTCGCGTTTCACTTCCTGTTTGGCGCACGTAATGACGTTAACTTGATGACGATTCACTGCGGTGTCCGGCAAAAATAGACTTGTTGCGGAAAGTTAATTTTTCCCCGCAACCGCACCGCACCGCACCGGAGTCGGTGTGGAGACTCTGATTGGAATAAATGGTTTTTAATCCTTGCGGAGTCCGCACCGCAACCGCATCCGGTGTGAAGTAGCCTTGAGACCAGTTCCAGATCCTTGCGATAAATCTGAGTTTATTTAATTTGTTGGAAACTTTTTAAAATTCCATCAGCGTGGAAGCAAGACCCCGACACCCACACAAGAAATTTTGGGAACTCCTTGTTTCTCATAAATTAGAGACATCAGTCCTCTGGTTTTCAACTTAAAAAAGGAGGAAAACGATGGAATGTTCCCTCCAAAGTTGGAGTGAGTTTTTGCCTCAAGCAAAGTTTTAGTATCTTGGTGTCTTGCTCATGACTTATGGCCGGATGGGAAGAGAGGTGGACCAACAGATCAGACCGTCTTTGGAAAGGAAAGGGGAATTTGTGGCTACATTACAGTACAGTACAGTATATACCTCAGTACAATGTAGTGGGATGTGTCCTCAGCATTAGACCCATCCCTGAAGAGCCAAGTGTAGCCATTTAATGGCACCCAAGAGACAGTTGGAGGTTCAGTATCTTGCACAAGGATACTTCGACACATGGTCGGGGTTTGAACCCTGGTCTTATGCATGGTAGACGGCCTTTCCTCCTTTTGATCCACAATCGCCCCAAAATACGGTGGTTTGTATACATTTGTATTTTGTAGTAAGATGGCGTTGTAGGTTAACAGAGGCCGAATGCCAGACCATGACCGAACAACTGCCTTAAGCGGGAATGCTGTGTGCTCGCTGAAACAAGGACAGTGTACCTTTGGTCTTTTGTGGTGATGGAGGAGTTGAGTTGGTCCGTCTATGTCCCCAGATTTAGTTAGAAAATAATGAGTTTCTGGATAAAAGAAGCTGAAATGAGCTTCCTCCGTAGCGTATCGGATAAACCTGATCCGGGGGAAGGTCAGACCATGACCGCTGCTCCTCCTCACCAAAAGAAGTTCCCTGAGGTGGTCCAGGAGTCTAATTTGGACGCCTTCTGGTCAATTCCTTTCTAGCCCTGGGAACATCTTGGGATCCCCAGGAGGATCTGTAGATGGTTAATATCTGTTTCCCCCTCCTGAACCCGCTTCCTCCGTGACCCGACCTTGGATAAGCGGTGGAAAAGGGAAGGCTAATCCTCTGGTGGGCTGGTATTTGACACATTCACCCAGATTTGCAGCAGTCAGATAACAGCCATACCAAAAAGCTCTGGAACGACTTCCCCCTTTGACAGCCCGCTTTGGCAGCACAAACCATCAGCTGTTTGAGGTAGACGGACGCTTCTCATGTTTGTTTCCTAGCCAAACTAAAAAGTAGAAGTGGACTGAAAGGTTCCTCCAGGACATCAGCAATATGCTTCCTTTCTCAGCTGCTCCATTTCAATCATCCACTGATGTCACTGTCACCAGGACAGTGACAATAAAGTTTCTTTGTACAGACCGCATGTGACCGAGAGGAAGGGTCTGCGTCCTGAGATTACGTCTGTGTGTGTTCTCGCTATCGCCTTAGTATCTTGGCTTTGTGTGTGTGTGTGCGTCTGCTCACGCACGTGCTGCATTTCCTTGGATGTGAGTGTGCGCTCTCTGCTTCCTTCTGTGCGTCCCCCAAAGAGGACAATAGCCCGGGTCATCTGACCGAGAGGCTGGGATCACATGATGGAGGCTGAAGGCCACGTCTTTGTCACCAGGCCTATTGTTAAAGCTAAGGAGACAGCTGTATGCACGACACACACTCTCACTTACAGCCAGAACACACACATTCACACGCCGGCCACCTCGTGACTCCAATCAGGCTCAGTGACAAAGATGATGCCTCCGTCTTCTCAGCTGGAACACACACACACACACACACACACACACACACACACACACAGTGAGCAGAAAGCTATAATTATAGTGACAGAAACTGGCAGGTGGTACTGTCTGCAGCATACTGCTCCGTGTCAACGAGAAACTGAGACGAAGAAGAAACTACAGATTCATTCTCTCTGACAATCAGCGTGTTCACTTCTCAGGGTTTAACTATTTAAAAGAAAAGTTTTCATTAAAGTTTATGAAACTGTCAGCCTAGATTTTAAAGACATTCAAAAACAGTTGAGACAAAACAAAAATTATTTTCTAATTCTTAATGGACAAACATTTTTAATGGTAGAATCAAGTATAAGAATTATTTGAAATTGTGAGAAAAAATACATCTTTTCACCTTTTTTTTTTTTTTTAGCCAACAGTCTTTGACAGGATCTCATATTCCTTCACTTCAAAGCAAAAGAAAATAAATCCTTATCATCTTTCTTGTCCAGACTTCAGCTTCAAACAGGCAAAAAAAAAAAAAGTGAGAAAGTTAACCCGTTTTTAAATGTATTTACCTGAAAATTCTCATCAGAGGTTTATATTATAATATATTTAGCTGATCAAAACAAAGAAGTTTAAGAGTCCAAATTATTAAATGTTGCTGTAAATGCACCAGTTAACTAAGGGCTCTTTTTATCTGTAGTTCCTGTATAGATTTTACAAAATCACTTTAACACCACAATGCAAGCATTTAAAACTAGCATATAATAAGTTTAATCTGGATTTTATGAATACTCCACACTTTTAAGGTCGACATCTTAAGTTATAAAAAAAAAAAGCTGCATGATTATAGAAAAATGAAAAACCATAAATATGTTGGCCAGTCATGGGTATTTAACGCTTAAATGTGGTAAACACTTTTTAGAGTTCACATTTTAAGAGATTTATTTTTCAGCAGGTGGCAGAGTTGAGCTGTTTAATGGTGAGAATTAAAGGCATACTATATGCAGTTATGGCTTGTTTTTAGCACCCCCTAGTGTCCGTTTTAAGTCACTGTCGTAAAAACGTTAGCATCGCCTTTCTCAAAAACACCTAAATCTAACTGCTGAAATGTCTCCTCAGCCTTCACTGCTTTCTACTGGAGCGGTTCATCACTCATTCAAAGAAATCAGCTGTGTTCAAGCAGGGAGAGATTTTAAAAAGCAGGAATCATGAGCTAAAAACACTCTGGTGCTAGCATAACAGCTAGCCACATTAGGTTAGCCTAACCCTCGCGAGATACGTGACTTTGTGAGACTCAGAAGTTGTATTCTAAGCAGATGGGGCTGAGTGACTTTTCATTAACCTCGTAAAGGGTCATATTGGCACATACTGGCTCAAAGAAAAGATTAAAAAATATGAAAAAGTTACATAGTGTGCCTTTAACGGCTGTATTTGTTTAATAAATAGCTTCAGGAATATGTACTTTAATTACAAATATAACAGAAGTTTTCTGATGATGTGAACCTTAAAATATTTAGAGTTCACATTTTAAGAAGACTAGAAGAGACTTTCAGAGACCAAAAATACTTTTATCACTCTAGAATCAATATATTTGACCATAAAAATGCCTATTCAGGTGGATAAATGATTATTTATGTAACATTCAAACATAAATTAAAGCGTGTGTAGACACAAATTAATTGAATATAACTTTCTACTCATTCAATCAGTCACATAAAGACAATATGGAAAGCCAGAGCTGCCATAAAAGCAGAGAAGAGCTGCTACAGGAGCCAGGCTGCCCAATCAGGAAGTCCTAAAAATTTACTTTTTTTTGAGTTTCAATGATGGGAAATAAAACAAAATATTGGTGGACGCCACAACACAAAGTGTGTGTGTGGTCGTTATGAAAAATAACAGACGTGTGTGTGTGTGTTCAGTGGTGAGTCTGGTCATACGCCATCACTGTGTTTTGCCCTTCTTCTGCTATTTTTATTAGATTTTTTCCCTCTTAAAAACACCACATGTGAGTTAGTTTGTAAGATATGATAAAACAGGAGCTTGCTTGCCAGGTGGAATGTGACCAATTCATTTAATAAAGATGTTTTTTGTGGATTACGTTGGTTTTTATGATTATTTCGGTCTGAATTCAAAATACAAATTCAGTTTAACCCTCATAATTTAAGGTTTCAGAATTACAATGTGGCACCACAAACAGAAGACCTAATAATCGTGTATTGGCATTTACACACACCCGGTCATTAATGTCTGTCGTTAAAGAAACTGCAGAAAAATGAGATTGGACTCAAGTCAAATGTCTTACTGTTGCTTCTAAAAATGACTTGGAACGATGAATTTTAAGGTAAAACTTTTTAAACTCCTATTTTTGATGCTACTTCCTAATATATTTAAGAATACATGCATCACTTGCATGTGCATTTAGAAGTTAAAAAGATGAATAGTTTAAACTGATGATTCAGTAGCGAGGGAATCAGAGATGGAGGAAAACAAAAGAGGACAGTCTTTGAAGTTCACCTCCTTTCAAAAGGCTGATCCATTACTCCAAGTGTGTGTGTGTGGATGTGTGTGTGTGTGTGTGTGTGTGTGTGTGTGTGTGCCTTCTGGGTAGGTTATGACTAGAGAAGGTGAGTGCAACAAAGGCAAAGAGAAAAACATGACAAACTTAAGGGCAGCTGAATGAAACAGAAGAATCTTTGATGTTTTGGTCTCCACAAAAATTAGACGATCCAAAAGAGAATCCCAGTTTTCGAATCGATTCCTGGGAGTCGAGTTTAGCCTCCTTTTCACTGCATGAAGAGGAAGCGGAAAAGACGAGTGAATAGATGAATAAGGATGACAAAGAATCTAAAACGGTGGAGAAAGACATGAGAAGTTTATCCTTTCACAAAGTGCACAGCTTATGAAACCGGATAGCGCTGAAATGTGAGTGTGTGACCACTCGTTGGCCTCCAGGTAAATGTGTGTGTGCGCGTTTCACTCAAAGTCAAAGGGCAGATTTTGGTTGCAACCACACCTACCCTTCAGGGGAGGGGATCTCAGCGCTTTCAGACGAGCACAAATGAGTGTGTGTGAGGCGCAGCTGTGCCGTCACTCGGTGCTGACGGAGCCAACGAGGATCCTTGAACTGGAAAGATGAGAACGTCCTCTAGAAGGGAAATGTCCCCCGTGACCCAACAAAATACAACAAATCCTCCATTATTACAACTCCATGTCCTTTATTTTTTGTTAAATAATAAAACGATAAGAATTTACTTTAATAACGGAGAAGTTAGACCTGCCTTCTCCAACGCTGCTGGCAAATTTAATCAATCTGTTCACACCTAAAACATAAAGAGGAAACCTTTCTCTACCTCTTGGCAGAAGCTAGAGGCTCACACCTTTCCCTGATTTGTCCTGGCAAAGAAAACGTCTCTCCATCCCCCCTTTTGTTTTTTGAAGATCACTATTCCCTGTTTCCTTTCCCTTTCTCCAGCCTCCTCCCTCCTCATTAGTTAGCGGGCAGAGCTGCAATTAGCACAAAGTAGTTTCAGAGATGAGGAGACTGTAAGGAAGGAGAGATGGAAAGACAGAGGTAAACAAGAAAGAGAAGAGTTGAAAGAATGTGGCTGGAGAGGCAATAATTAATGGAGGTACTATAATTACTGGGGCCTGTTTATGCCAACTTTTGGAAAACGACACACACACACAACTAGCTCTCACTGAATTACTTTCACCTTTCTGTAATTGTTTAAAATGCTGGCCAAGAGTGTTTACTAATGACACAAGTTTTTCTTTCTCAGAACACTTTATTATCGACTAAGAGTCCAACCTGATTAACAAGGAAAACAACTAAATCTGACAAAATCCCAGGAAATATAGAGCGTTATTCTCTAAAAGCTCTAAAGAAATCAAAGAGTTTTAAAGCACTTTTTGCAGTTTTTTGTACATTTATGGATAAATGTTTTGAGAAAAGTTTGCATAAAATGCAAAAATTGCATGAAATCCCTCTTAATATTAGCCCCAAAAGTAATTCTACTACATTTGCAAAGAAGGCTTCAGGGTATCCATAAAAGTCCAGAAAGCAACAGGGCCACCTCCTAAAGTAGATCCATGTCCAAGACCAGGGATCCACCAGGCAGACTTTTGGAGGAGTGTCAAAAAGGGCAGCAAAGAAGCTGCTTCATCCAAGAAAACCATCAAGGACAGACTGATTCCGCTAAAGGTCCAAGGACTGGACTGCTGAGGACTGGAGGAAAGTTATTGACTCTCTAATTGTTCCCTTTTTGGATTTTTTTGGAACATCTGGAAAAATGATTGTCTGGAGACGAACATAGACATGAATAGAGGTTATGCAAGTGACGTAAATTGACGCTTCCCTTTTAAAGTTCGCTCCAAAGTGTAATGCGAGTCCTCTAAAAATGCTTTACGTCATAAGCTTTACAGATGATTATACACAGTGATTTCAGCTGTGCAATATACAGTATGTCAAAAAGCAAAACACAAACTGTTTGAATAAACCTGCCTGTGTCCCCTAAAGGTCACATATTCTGCAAAATTCTCTTTCTAAAGGTCTTTTAACAGTCATATCAGTCCCAAAGACTGTGTCTGAGACCAAAAAGTGAGAAAATATTTTCACTCTTTTCTCGTCCTTAATTCTCATTTTTGTGAAATGTGTTTTGAACTAATGCTACAAGAGGTGGTTTCTAAATCTTTCCCCTCCTGACGTCAAGAAGGGAAAAGAACACTCCTTTCTAGAGGACAGAGCCAATCATGAGCACCTTTGGCTACCTGAGCCCACCTCCGCACTTTAAAAACCACAGGAACGTGCGTAAGTGCAAATATTAGCAGTCATGGTGAAGCTACGAAAAAAGCACGGCAGTTGCTTTGTAAATGATTGCATCAACGATCACACGTCTTTTTTGACTCCCTTCATCCGAGCCCCTGAAGACCCACCAACATTTCGCTAACGTCTTGCGAGAAGAGAGAGGGGCGGGGCTTAGAGCAACCCATTTTAAACAGTTTTGCTTCAGGAGGTTGGATGAACAACAGCTGCACTTAAAGTAAGGACCAATTTGACCAATGCATGGCTTTTATATTTCATTAAGATGTAAAAGAAATGATTCAGAATCGATAGAAAATGCAGAATATGGGACCTTTAAAGTTGATAAAAATTCCTAATCAGAGTTCGACAAAGAGTACAGGCTTTGCTTCATGAGTTCTCGCTGCTCAAAAACAGGTCCGTTGTCTTTATTGTCTGTAGTCCGAATATTTTTTTGGAAAGTAGCGAGCATTCTTAACAAGACCAAAAGTCTTTACCAGATGATGAAGATTTCTTGTTAAACTCAGTCCTATAACTAATGGTTGCAGCCATGTTGAATGTTTTGTCACTCTGATTCTGGGGGTGGATGGCGAAGGAGGGGGTCACTGAGGGTATTCAAGCAGTCATGGGTGCATAAACTTTTATAAAGAATGGTACCTAAACATCCTCCCAGAGGAACTCCTCCCAACCACCCAAGAACGGTTAAATGATGGACAATGTTTTCATAGCATAATAGAGCACTGTGCTATAGAGCTAAAAACATAACTCAGTGGCTCAGGTAGCAAAACATCTAAATGTAGGGTTTCATGTCCAGGAAACTTTAAACCCATTCAGAACTTGTCAATCCTCAAGAGGTGGGTGGACAAACGAACACCTGCAAATTCTGACAAACTTTAATCATGATTTATGAAGGACGAGCTGCCATCAACATGTCCTGGGTTGACTTGGGGGGCCTCCTGTCGGCAGGACATACGAGGAACACCTCCCTATTGAGGCGTCCAGGATACATCCCGACAAGATGCCCAAAACCACCTGAACTGGCTTCTCTTGATATGGACCCAGGACACGTTGGAGAAAGTTCATCTTGGGGTCCTGCTAGAGGAGCTGGTGGTGTTAGCCGGGGAGAGGGTGGTCTGGGATGCAGAAGAAGGCGAGTTAAGCTGTCATCAGTCAGGATTTGGACCAGACTGACAGCGTGTCAGAATGAACGGTAGAGTCCTTCAAAAAAGGACCAACACTACAAATACTGCCTCTTTGTATAAAATTCTCAAAATAAGACTTTGAACTGTATGAAATGCTTGCAATTATGCCTCAGTATCCATTGAAACATCTGACAAAAAAGTCTATAAACACTAAAGCAATGAAACACTTGTTTCTCAAAATTTTATCTGCGGATGTACGATTGTTCAAAAGATGGGTCAAAGCATCAGCGTGATGGTAATACCTTCATCTAATGATACAAACCCAGGTTTTATAGACTGGTATATTTATTAGAATCATTTGGAGGCGAGTCGCATAAGTTTGTTTGGAAACTACAAGAAATATAACAAGATTTCACTGCAAAAACTAATCAATTGGCATGAGTTGTCTCAATGTGGAAACATGAACATTCCTACAACAGAACATTGTTAGACATCTGTATATGCCACCTTAAAAGTCATAAACTAGAGATTTCAATAGTTGTCCATCAATTTGTGACAATATCTAAAACAAGTTTTGGAAGGGAAACATAGATCCAGAAAAAGATGATTGTACATATTGTTAGAGGACACATTCAGCAGGAAGGTGGGAAGGAAGGATAGGAATCAAGAAAGGAGCTAAAAGAGGAAGGAGAGGAGGGGGGGGGGGAGAGACCTACGATGGGGGACAAACCAAGGTGGAAGTTAGATGATGCTAAATTTGGCAAAAGGAGAAGACTTATGTGTGTGTGTGTACGTCGGGAGACTTGCTGAATCGGCCGCGGTTCCAGTTTCATGCCTCTGAGTTTGACGGAAGGGAAGGAGAAAGGAAGACTGTCCCTAGCCAGTAATGTTTCCTCAGGGCGAACCGATGAAAGGAAGAAGGGAGATGAAGGGAGAGAAGGAGGGAGGGAAAGGGGACAAAGTCAGGGAAGAAAAGGTACATGTACCTTTGCGAAACACCTTCAGTTTATTGAACACACACAACCTTTTTCTTGTGTCCTTATCAGCGTCTACTGATTACAATTACATGTTGTAGCTCTGCAAATTAGCCCTTTAGCTTCCACTATTTGTATTGATTTCACACCTTTCAGTCACCCTTTAGTTTGCATTCATTAGAAGTCGTCGTGAGTCAGAATTCAGCTCCTGTTTGTCCTCAACTTTTAGAAAATTGGCTCCATACATTAAACATCCAGATAACGAGGATCGGGAATGCAAATTTGGCCATTTTCTCTGTGTTCTCAATGCAGATTCTAAAGATTGATCAACGGCTGAGTTTTCAGCATAATTCCTGTTTTGAGTTGATCTATACCTCACCTCTGATTGAACCTTCAACCCCTAAAAATATCCCTTGTGATGACCGGCCAGAACAAACAGAAAGACGATTTGCATGTGTATATCTGTTTCCTGTTCATGCTTTTACATACACACCTGTGAAAAGCTACCTGACTCTTGCTATGCAAAGCATTTGCTATTTATTTTTCTCCCATGATCTTTATGGTGTGTGTGTGTGTTGTGTTGCTAATCTTACTCTGAATGCGTTTAATCTTCAGCATCCATCTCACTGAGCAAAGCCGACAAGTGTGCGTGTCAGCGAGAAGGTGTGCGCTAATGGACATCTAAATGCTGCTGATGTTACGTTGCGTAGTTTAAGGGCCCTCCGGTCCCCTTAGACCAATACTAGGTGGGAAAAAGTGAGGGGGGGGGGATGTGACTTCTGCAAATCGCTTTGACAAGGACACCCGCGCCCCGAGCGGCGTCCTCTTTCGCCTCATCGAACACACACACACACACACGTACAGAAACATCCACACCTCAGCAGAATCGTGAGGTGACTGTTGCGCTCTGAACAGCTGACTTGGAGGACATTTGAGTGCTGATTTCTAGATTCATATTAGGTTTTTTTTTTGGTTTCGTTTAAAATTTTATTTCTAGCCTTTAAAATTTGCCAATCTCAAAATCCCAGTAGCAATGTGTGACTTATTTTTGTAAGCTGAGAGGACTCAGTCAGTTTTTCATGTGTAAACTGTATAAGAAGTGCAGAGGGAACCAAGATAATAAAGTTAAAGTTGCTGTCATCACCATGGTAATGACCCGTTAAAGTCACCAGGGAAACCACACACACCTGTGAGACCTATAAGAACAGGCGCTTATGTATAGACACACTGACGCACAGGATTACTGTCAATAGAATGTAAACCTCGAACGTTTGCTGTGCAAAAGTCAGAAAAAATGCCAAGAAGAATCCTTAACCTTGCTTGTTTATTCATTTGGCGGATGCTTTTACCCAAAGCGACTTACAGGATTACATACACCTATAGGGCATGTTGTGATCTGTGGTGGAAACCGGAGTACCCGGAGAAAACCCACGCGTGCATGGGGAGAACATTCTAAGTCCGCGCAGAAAGGCCACAGCCGGGATTTGAACCGTGACCTTCTTGCTGCGAGGCAACAGTGCTAACGAACTGCGCCACCATGCTTAGTGGAAGGGTCTGGTGGTCTAACATGAAAGGTTTTGAGTGTCTTAGGAGATAAGACGAGTTAAAAAGAACATTGGATTCCAGTTCCCGAGAGAGAATTTAGCTTTTTATGTAATTACACACTTAGATTGAGGGTGTATACTCTGCACTTCAGAGAGATTTAAGAGAAAACCTATAGTCCTACAGTAATGAGAGACCCAGCGGGTGAAAGAAGACAAAAATATATACATTTCGATCTGTAATTTGTATGTATATTAAAATATTTGTGGGAGTAAAAAGAGTTTGTAAGAATTTAGGAAAGTTTGACATAATCACACTTTAAGATCTTCTAAAAGTATTGGCCCAATTTTCTTGATCGAGCTGCATTTTGGTGTTTTTTTGTCTGCGTCTGTCTGAAGCAGTGGTGTCTAATCCTGGTCCTGGAGGGCCACCATCCAGCATGTTTTAGATGTTTATCTGCTCCAACACACCCGAATCACCCGTTGAAGTAGAGAAACCTCTAAAATACACAGGACAGTGGCCCTTGAGTACCACGATTTAAAACCACTGGTCTAAAGCAAGAGGAAAATCGTGACAAAAACTGGAAAAAATCGTCAAGTAGCAATAAAAAGACCCGTCTGCGGTCCAGCTTACCTCAAAGTCGTTGGCCTTGTTGTAGTGCATGTTGAGAGCCCTGAAGAGTTCGGCGTCCCGGCCCACCGCCAGCTCCTCGGCTGCAGTCACCCCCTCGTTGATGGCCTGCCGTGCAAACTTCTCCATCTGGATGTAATAGAACTCCCTAAAGTTGCTGAACCACTTGATCAGCTGGGAGGTGATGCAACGGTTAAACTGTAGAAAAACGGCAAACAGGATTTTAGTTTTTAACATATGACAGCTTGATTAGGTCTGGTGGGTTAGATTCAAAGCATTTTTTAAAATTTTATACCGATAAACAAAACATGGCTGGATTCTCGAAGCTTGTGGCGGATGATTCAGGGTTATCGGAGAACTCCTCTTTGGAACAAATTTTAATATTTGAGTAAAACTGCTCTGTGTGTTCTGCTGCATCATGTGTCATGTCACAAACTGGTTTGTTTTGCTGCTGATTTGCATGATGACATATCATAAGATTTGCCTTGAACTGGGCCACTGAATGACTGCTTACATTGATTATGGGGCAGCATCGATGCGGAAATTTGCTTTTTGTTTTGCAGACTGGATTTTGTATGCAAATCACATCCTTGTTTCCTCGTAGGAGAAAAAAGAGAATCTGAGTTGCGATGAAATATAATAAAGACGTGTGTTTTTAGACGTGAAGTCGTGAAACAAAAGTAGTAAAAGTGAATTTTTCATGTTTGTTTATTTAAATCCTGTCATCTAAAATTGTCTGGTTTCACACACAATGCATGCTGGTTAATACATTTTAATATAATCAACACAGGAGAGAATCCTACAGTCAAATAACACACACACACAAAGTGTCCATACCTGGGCAAAACTTGCCCTCTGTTCAGTCTTCAGATAAATTCTAGTTTTTTTTTATTTTTACAAAAACTTAAGTCTGTAATTATTAATAAAACTGTACAAAAGTCTTGATTCAGCCCACATTTCTTTATATTTTGCTTCCAAGCTTTCTTTGAGTTTTTTAAGGTGGTCTGATCAGTTCTATCTTGTTGGGTTTTTTTTTAACTTGAGACCCTTTTTCACTTCAGTTTCTATCCTGGACATTTTCAGAAGATATTTTTGTTTGTTGGGTTTCCTAACTTCATCTATCCATTTTCCTTAACTGCTTCATCCTCCACTAAAGGTCACAGGGGGAGCTGGTGCCTATCTCCAGTGGTCAAGGGGTGAGATGCGGGGGACACCCTGGACGGGTCGCCAGCCACCCACTCACACCTAAGGACAATTTACCAAACCAATTAGCCTAACGGTCATGTTTTTGTTTTTGGAGGAAGCCGGAATACCAAGTATGGGAGAACACGCAAACTCCACGCAGAGAGGCCGTCGAGCCAGGGACGCAAACCCACGACCTTCTTGCTGCGAGGCAACAGTGCTAACAACTGTGCCACCATGCAGTGAGTACTAAGCATTGATGCTTTCATGCCATGAACAGTACATGCTACCCCCCTCACCAAGGTACTGCACCCGATCCGTACCCATCAGCCTCTCGTTAGTAAAGGGATGAGTTCAGTGGTAGTAGGGAAAATACCTATTGACCAGGGGTCCTCAAAAACAGACCTTAAAGGGCCACATCAACACGTGGACTTCTCCGTGGTCTAAGGGGGGGTGCTAAACTCCTGCTGCAGTACAACCAAGCAATTCGATGGCACTGCTACGAAAATAAAAGTGAAACTTAAAGTGAACAGCTCAGGCTGCAGCTGTGTGAATGATGAGTACCCCTGGTATAGATGATAGACGTAACACCAGCATGCAAAGGAGCGTAGTAGCTAAAGGAACTGGTACGCATGCATTATTTTATACCTCAGTTTGACAAACAGAATAATGTATTTTAGCACCAACAAGGCGATTCTCTAACTGCTATTATTTAGACAATTGGTCATAGCTGACAAATGACAGCACGAAGTAGGGATGCCCCTATCAGATTTCAAGTGTCTGTTGGTATAATATGGCAGCAGCTCTTTGCTGGGCCAGGCCCATTTTGAAACCGACTGTGGGCTCATGGAGACAAAAAAAAACAATAAAAATGTATTTAGTGTCAGCTTTAACTTTTACGCTGCTTAATTTAGGATAAGTGAGCTAAATTTCTCTCATTTTCCTACAGTTTATGTTTTTTAATCACTCTCTGATTCAAGTGGGTTAAAACACTGCATAGTGCTGCCTTCACAGTCACCATTTGAAACACTTTATAAACAATTTTAGCTAACACCAGCTCATAACTCATGTCCTCAGCTAAGTTTGACAGTTATCAACCAATGAAGGGCGTTCACAAGCACCAGCTGTTGTTTAACAGTGCTTGCAGAAGTAACGAGACAACCCATGTGAACCGTGTAGATCAGGGGTGGGGAATCCTGGTCCTCGAGGGCCACAGTCCTGCACATTTGAGTGGTTTCTTCTCTTCAACACACCTGATCTGAATTAGTGGGTGATTAGGAGCCTTCTGGTTGCCTTGAAGGCCCACTGATGAAGAAATTCAACATTTAAATCAGGTGTGTTGATGAGAGGACCCCTCTAAAACATGCAGGACTGTGGCCCTTGAGGACCAGGATTCCCCACCCCTGGTGTAGATGAACTGTCTCCCTAGACTGTGATCCTCTACAGAAACACTCTGGTTTTGCTTTTCTTTGGTATCATGGATAAAAAAAATCATTATCATGCAGGCAAAAAATATAACTTGAACGTAAAACACAATCACCTTTATAAAATATTAAATAAAGGATCACCCTCAGACTTTTTCCAACTACGGTTTTATAAGATTATAATATTTAACACCTGGTATAGAGAACAAGAACTCTGACATCTACGCAGCCTTTTGGTTCATCTGTTCCCCCTCAGAGGAAAAAAAATCACGCTGACACTCGAGTGAAAGTGTGTGTGTGTTTGTATGTGTGTGTCCATCGAAGGGGAAAAACTGCTTTGACACAGAGATTAGGCTTTGTATTGTTACAAGACATTGTCTCACAGGAACGAGGGATGAAGAGGGGGGGGAAAGACAGACGGGGCAGCAGAGAGAGGGATGAATGGAGCGATGTGGCAAGGAAAAAGGAATGCACGCAGGGTTAGATGAGCGGAGGACAACAGAGAGAGGGGTGACATAATGGAGCATAACTGGGAGGTGTGGGGGGGGCGTCTGCTGGAGCTGGTTTTAAAGAGACGAGTGACGGGAGGGGAAAGTGTTTGTGAAGTCGGGGGGGTGTTTGACCCACTAAGAGTTGCAATTTAAGCAACATGATAACTCTGCAATTAACACACACACACACACACACACACACACACACACACACACACACACACACACTGCTTTTTATATTAGACAGCGACTGACCATGTCAGCTTCATGTTATTCTGAATATTTTATGATTTTTTTCCCCCCACCTCTATAAGATTCAGGTGTGCAGAATTATAAGGGAATCAACATCCAGAGGAAATCAGAATTAGCCAATCAAAAACCAGAAATCAGTTTTTAAAAATTCTTAAGTTAATTGTATATTTTAGAAAACATATTATGATGATCATATTGTATCAGTGGGTCAAAATGTGAATTGATGCATTCCGCAAACTAATTTCAACCAGGACATGGACACTAAAGCACTTAAAACAGAAACTTAATTAAAAAATATGAATATTTCTGTTTTTTATCAATTAAAAATACTGATTATTGATGCTTAAATTGGTGTATTTTTGTTTATTTCTCTGAATTTTTGCAGGAAATTTTTTTCTAAAACCAAACTTGTATGTTATCAGAATTTTACAATCAAATTAATAACAAAAACAATCTTATAGAGCAGTTTTTTTTTCAGTTTTAAAACTGCGTTCGGATTAATTTTCACACCAAACTTGAAGCATTTGAATTAGGGGTGTCCAAACTTGTCTATACAACGGCCAAAATCACCAAGTTGAAATTATTTGTGGTCCACATTAAAAAAAAAAAGCAAAAAAATTAATAAATAAAAATCACGATCTGTAAATCTGTATAGATACGAGACATAAAAAGGGTCTCAAATGTTTGTTTTCATTTTAAAAAAGCATGACATTCTCTGGATGGGTTGCATTTGGCCCCCGAGCCGCACGTTGGACATGCCTGATTTAAGTCGTTTTTGGTCACAACTTTATAAACATCTCTGCTAAGAAGCTTGTAAGGAAGTGATGTCAATCCACAGTTTCTGAGAAGCTCAAATTTCTGAGATAATTTAACAAGTTTATTCATTTAGAAGTGAAATGTGAAACCATTCCACCCTCCTAAACAGAGTATACCCAGGTGAAAAGGTGGACTGATGAGGGGTTTTTAGTGCTGAAGCGATGGTAGCAGATAAATATAAAAAAAACACATTTTTAACAAAAACAGTCGAGTGGATTTTAGTGGAAAAGACAGGCATTTAAACTGTAGAGCTTTATTAATGCGAGCCACTTTACAAATCGCTCCCCTGATCCCTCCTGCTGGGGTTAGTTGGGTTTTTTGGTTCACATGAGATGTTTTGATCACATTCCTGAAGGAGTGGGTTGCTACGAAACTGCCTGGGGATCAAATTCACGGCTGCGTTGTTGTTTTTTTAAACCTGAGAACTCCTCCTCTGCTTAAAGTTGTGTTACGCTTTTGACAAATATAGCTGATTTTACTCTAGTTTCAAACCATCTATCATACTTTAGACAGAGAAGATCGACGGTTTGAGAGGGGAGTAGCATCTGTGAACAGGGACAACGAAGAGGGAGGAAGTGATTTGTGAGTTAGCTTGCATTAATGGAGCTCTTAGTGAAGTTTAAAAGCTCAGTACGGAGAAAAAAAAGTCCACTTGCCTTTTTTACCCCTCGAATTTTCATTAAAAAAGTAAAAACGTTTTTGTGCTCGGACACCAGATTAAAGTAAAAGTTGGTGTTTTTGGACTACAGAACTTTGCTTTAAAACTCCTGACATTTTTGCTTCCTAGTGAAACATTTATTTCTTCAAAAAATGTTTAACTTAAATCCGGAAGGCGAGACACAAAAATTTCCGAACAACGTTGAGCTGATTTCCGACGGGTCTTATTTAATCGCTGAAAATAATTATTTTCTATCTTTCTGTTAAGGAGAGATATTTCAGGATGGACACACAAACACCATCTGCTCTCTCATCCAGCTCATCACAATCAGCACAAAACAGAAAAAGAGACAAAAGACAGAAAGATAAAAGAAGTGGTGAGCAGGCAAATTGCTGAGTTTGAGGAATGCCATTTTCTGTTTACAATGAAACATGGGAAAGAGAAAGTGTCAGAGAAAGTGTCAGGGAGACCTGACTGCCCCTCTCCTTCTCTTGATGGTGGGTGTTTACGGTGCCCCCCGGGCCAAAACTGAAGGGCAAACACTCGCATCCTTTAAGAATCTGCCCACTTCGACTAGAATTATCACGGGTCGGCACATTTCTGCGTAGTGGACAGTGAGAATGCTCAATCAACATAAATCTCAGACTTGTAATGTTGAAAGTTCTGCAGGACACAAAGGGAAATCTGTTCTAGTAACTATGACCCGGTTTTTAACGGAGGAGGCCAGTGAATAAACATGGAAACACTCTTAATCCTGATTACGGTTCTGCCAGGATTTTTGCTCATTGTCGTACATTTCAGCTTTGATTAAAAGAAACGATACAAATTTTTTGGTAGCGTTGTGTCAAGATGACAGAAATGTCCCCATAGAAAACAGTAGGATTTTTGATCAGGTGAAAAAGCCAATCCCCTTTTGGAGCTCTATATCGCGGGTAAACTTCACTCTGAAAACATCATTCAAAATTTAAATAGGTCACAAAAAGTTGGACTTTACATGACTGAACTGGTTGTTTTGATAGCTTTTATAGTTTTTACACAATCACTTATTAGATTTTATGTTTTTTAAAGATTTTTTTCACAGAATGTTCAACTTTTGGTTGATAATACTTTTAAACTATCTATAACTTTAAAATCTTTTGCAAACAAACTGTTTTTACAAGTACAAATTATACGTCAAAACCTAGGTATTTTTGTGTTCTTTCACCCACGTGTCTCAACCGAGCGCCAAAATAGAACTTGATCTTCAGCACTTTGGTGCGGAATGGCGTTTCTGGGACGTGGGCGTAGCGCTCGTCATGGAATCTCTCTCATTGACTACAATGGTTTTTATTTAAAGTAACAGTCCAGGCATGATGTGGCGTGTCTACTAGCCACTGGTGGTTACCATGGTGACATTATTGAATAAATGGAAGCATTAACATTTCTTTTGATCTTGGTTTTCATTACTTTTCTGCTACAGTTTAACCTCCTGAGACTCTGCATGCTCCATAGGCATAGATGGAGGCGATGTGTCTCCACCAATACTCAGCAATCACTGAATTGTCCTCGCCAATAATTCCATCCAAAGGTGCAGAAATAGCACTGAAACGTGGCTTTAATTGTACATTTTGAATGTATATATGCCATTTCTTAATGTAAAATGGAAACATTTTTTAAATTTAATTGTTCAAAGTCTTGGGTTTATAAAGTCCTATTAATCAAAATAGCCACGTGGGATTAAAATGTCACACCAAACTAAAGCTCGGGACTCTGGAGGTTAAACAGGAAAATTGTCTTTGCTTAGGTTTTTACAGCTTTTAACAAGTTTAAAAAGCAATGTTAGAGGATTAAAAAGAGGTGCAAGAATCATGAAATGTTCAAAAAATAGTTCTACTGTCAAACGACCACGGTAAGATTTGGCAGGTCAAACAAAAGATGGAGGTCCAAACCAGTTAAGAAAATGTATAATTGTTCCATCTTGAGTTTATCGTCACTTGTTTCCAGTTTTAATGGTCTAAACTGTTTAAATATGAAACTGTGACATTTCTACACACTTCTCCTTACTGCACTTAGATTTGACCACTCTAATCCAGCGATTGCTCGGTCTGTATCGACAAGCTGTTGCATGTTCGGATCTTCACTTCACCAAATTGGCCGTGTAAGTCATTGTGCGACTAATTGACAAGACGGGTAAGCGGCGGGTCGGACACTAATTGATTCCTGCTGGGGCGGCAGCGTCGATGTCATTTCAGCCTCTCAAGGCAAAGAGTCTTCAGGGCTCTCGCTGATAAATGTGTCACAGCTTCGTGCGCCGAGTGCATGTTAGCGAGCGCTCAAACTCTCAGCTGGCAGGACAAATATGTGTGTGCGTGTGTGTGTGACTTGGAAGGAGCTCCCTGAGCCAGCGAGCGTCTAATTAATCCTCCTCCAGTCTTAATGAGGTCTTAATTACTCTCACTGACTCTCTCAAGGCGAGACATCAGCAACCCCGGCGTCTCGCGCTAACACGTATGATTGTCTGGTCAGAAGGCAAGAGGTTTCGCCACACAATTAGGATTCCTCGTGTGCATGTGTGTCTAAAACAGTCGTCCGCTCAACCCACTTCCCACACAGACTATTGTACATAAGAGGCTCATCTTTAAGAACCAGTTTCCCATAGACAGAGTCCATTCAAGTCCAATTAGGGGAAGCCATTTGAGGTCCTAATTCCCTTACAGTGAATCTCCCCGATCCTTGTAACACATGTTGTTTACCAGGAAGGAGGGGCGGGTGAGAATGCGGGGAGTAGTAGGAGTTTGAAGGGTGAGAACGAAAAGAGAAAGAGACACTGACCCGGATTTTGGAAATATGGTAATGATGAGGGTAATGAATACAGTGGGACAAAGAACCGGGACACACACATTCAGACAGAAAAGAACAGCCCCGCTCATCACAAACAGGATTATCCATGATTCATTTTTATTATTCGGCAAAGTCTCTCATAAATATACCAGATTAAATAGGATTAGGACTCAATTAAAACTCACATTTACTATAAACACTTATTTGCATAAAATTCAAAAGACGGTTTCTTAAAGGATAAGGAGGAACTTGTTCTTAATGAACCGTTTATCCAGCCTGAGATGTTTGTTGTAAACCTCAATGTGCTTTTGTGGAACACCCATCAAACCGTGCCCCCCCCCCCCCCCCCCCCCCC
>SSNR01000014.1:3306732-3309232 GCA_006937965.1 Callopanchax toddi
CCCCCCCCCCCCCCCACACACACACACACACACACTGCTGGGAATACTCTCTAAAATATGTCCACTAGACAGATAATAAGAAACAACCATCAACCTTCCAGTTACACTGTGACAAAGTGAGGATTACCAATTATATTTGGTGTATTTTTATATTTTAGGCAAAAAAAAAAGTCCCATTCGTTGACATTATGGGGGCGGGGCTTAAAACTTCAACTGCAGCCAGCCACTAGGGGGTGCTTCAGTTTATTTATGCTTCAACTTCCAAATCACACCAATATATCTAGTTATTAAACATGTTTGTGTTTGAAACCAAGTCATTACCTGATGTGAAAATCTTTATCTCAGGCAAAGGTTTCTGAGAAAACTGGTCTTGAAGATGCTCTGGTTAAGAATGCAATGTTAAAGGCTGTAGAAACATTAGTTGGCCAAGAAAGCTTACTGCTGTATTAGAAGTCTTAGATATGAAAGGCTCACGCGGGACACATGACGCTCTTTTCATTCGCAGTGCTGTCACCAACCTGCAAACATTTCTTGCGCTTTCGAAATCAAGACAACCACATTGAAAAGGGTTGAAGACAATTTTTACTATTTTGAGAGAAAATGTGATCAGAATTCAACCTTTTTCGTCACTTTTGGAGGAATACTCTCTCCTCAGCAGAGCATTTTAAGCATCTTGTTGCCCGTTCTGGTGAAGAAGGAGCAGATTTGGATTGTGATCAAAGGAATAAGATCATGTATACAAAATATGAGCGTGCTATTGCAGCACCCTGCAAATAGAAGAATAGAAACTTATAGCGAGCTGCTCAGCTCAGGCTGCAGCTTGTCAGTGTATTATCACGTAACACCAGTGCGCACAGGAGCTGGTACGCATGCACCGGCGCACTGCTTTTGTGCAGCCCTGATTATACTCTAGCCGGGGAACACTATAGGATCCCCTGGAGGATCTGGAGAATTTCACTGGAGAGAGGAATGTCTGGGATCTGTTACCTCCACAACCTGACTTGATAAGTGGAAGAAAACAGACGGACGATACGGGCTAAATTCTTTCAGCTATTGAGCCTCTACCAGTAAATTCCAGTATTTTTTTGTGTGCAGTTCTGACTGCATTACTGTCCATCTGCTGAGGAACGTGGCTGTACAAAGCACTCAAACCCTTCCTCCTCTAAATCCATGTTTGTTGAGATCGGAAAGATTAATTGAATATCAGCGTTAAGGATAAACCCACAGACTGGAGACTAAGAGATTAAATCTAAAAGCTGATATCAATCTCTGTCTGTGCATTAACTTATTAGTTCTAATTAATTCATTTGGCAAAGTAAAGCTTAAAATTAGACTTAGCAACAAAAATATGCAACATATTACTCAATAATTTAAATTTAATGGGATTGTTATAAATATCAATGCAAAAAAAGCAAATTTTCTCTTTTTTTTGTTTTAAAATGAGCTTTTTATGATAGAAGTTGTTATAATCAGTGGGAATGTTGAAACTCTAGCAAATACTGAAAAACTATATTTACAATTTTTGTCAAAGTCAACAAATAGCTTGTTTTTTTTTTCTCCACTGAAACTCTGAATTCTTGTTTTAAAAGTTCTGATCATGTTAAAACTTATCGAATATATATTTATATATATTTGGACACTAAAACAGTACATTTTTAGGTGATTCACTACATTGTTTCCTTTACCATATTTTTTAAATGGTGACTTTTTTTTTTGCATGAATGTCACAAATGTAGAGTTTTCTGCTAGGAATAAATTCAGGGTTATTAACATTTTTAGAAATTAGGATTATCAGTCTGATTTTGAGAAAGATATTTTAGCTTTAGAACAAGTAAATTGTGAAATTGTAAAAGTGAATTTCAAAATTCCCAATTTCCCATTTTTATCCGTACAGTAAATGCGTTTTTTTAATCACCTAATGGACTCCTGGTTAATGACAAACCGGACTCTTCCTCTCCGGCAGTAGGTACGCTTAGCAACCTTGAGTTTGCCTGGCAACCTGGTGTCCCAGCGACCCATGTTGCCTTGGCAACCAATGAGGATGTGGCACTGCCACGAGGAAGTGGTCACCGTAGACCTGAGCCAAAGGGCAGCTGGTGTGTGTGTGTGTGTGTGTGTGTGTGTGTGGTTGCTCATTTGAATACAGCGTCCTGAATCTGTCGAAGAGCCGTATGCTCCTTTTGC
Organism: Callopanchax toddi; assembly: GCA_006937965.1. Taxonomy (NCBI): domain Eukaryota; kingdom Metazoa; phylum Chordata; class Actinopteri; order Cyprinodontiformes; family Nothobranchiidae; genus Callopanchax; species Callopanchax toddi. The sequence goes on from SSNR01000014.1 coordinate 3,308,917, forward strand.
AAAACCCAAAGCAGCCCGTAAACACAAAACAATCAGCGCTTTTGTTTTAACGCTGTTGTTCTGTTGTCATCTCTTTCATTTGTTAGTCCCCCCCTCCCCTTCCTCCTCCGTCAATCCCCCTCTCATTTTTTGCCAAACATGCAATCACGCTATCTCTTCATCTTTAAAACTCTTTTCCTGCTAATGCTAACCTTTATAGACTTTGTTTTAAAAAAAGATTTTCTGAAATCTCATATTTTCTGTTTCTTTTTGTTCCATCACTTGAGCAACTGGGCAGCTCATTTTATTAAAGTGAAAGCATCAACATACACGCATG
>SSNR01000014.1:3314232-3424759 GCA_006937965.1 Callopanchax toddi
ATATCTGCAGTAACTTGACCTTGTTACCAGGTGTGTGTGTGCGTGTGTGTGTGTGTGTGTGTGTGTGTGTGTGTGTGTGTGTGTGTGTGTGTGTGTGTGTGTGAATGGAAGGGCTGGATTGAGAAGTGAAGCAGAGGGGGTGGAGGGATAAATTCATAAATGAATGGAGGACATCTGCTCAGCTCAATACAAAGGATTAAAGATACACAGACCTGAGCGTGTTGTGTGTGAGAGGGAGAGTCTTCCAGGTGAGCTGTGATCCCTGAAAAGGGCCCAAACAATGAAGTCTCAGCTCTACCAGAATCACACAACTCGTACGTTAAACTGTGGATGGAGAGAGCTTCTGCAAAATGTGGTGTTTTTGAGAAAATAGATGTAAAAAAACTCACAGAAGTGGCACAATTTTAGAAAAAATTGTAATTTTGATATATTTAAATACCACAATAACCCCATAAACTGTAATATCTGATTTTTTTAAACTCTCTTCTGATATTTTACCATCTTGTTCACTATCATGTAAACTAGATGTCTTTCTATAAGATATACAGATATTGCATGTAATAATTATAAATTTCCAATATATTCCACATCTCTAATACTCACAAGTATGATTCAGTTAATGCACAAGAGTTTGTTTTAGATAAGATCAGATTATAATTCATGAGACATTTGAAGAAAGGTAAGGAAAAATCCATATATGAAGAAAAAGATCTGGAAAATCCTTTATAATAATAAAAAAAAAAAAAAACAATTGGCTTCTTCATTTTATTCATCTATGACTAATGAGACTGGTGTTAAGTCTATGGGATAAAATTTGTGCCAAAAAGATAAAAAAAAATAAAAACCTGTCAAACACAAAATATACCTCAAAGAAACCAAAAAGAACATTTCAGAAGCAAAAGTGTGAAAATCAAAAGCAAAAACAAACAAAAAATCACTCTAAAAACTAAACTATTTCATAAGAAAATATTTATCTTTTTTAACAAAATACTTATTTTATTTCTTAACTCTGTGTTACTCAGAACATTTAGGATTTTATTTTGAAGAGCATGCTTTGTTTCTGCTGCACCTCGATTTTGCTTCTGCTCCAGGTTTTTGCTTAAGAGAGTCTCAGTGGGAGGGGCTTTTCAGTGCTTCGATCTCATTGGTTTTGAGGGTTTGGAGGTGGCGCCATACTATGGCAAACAGCCAGAGGTATTTTGTTTAGAAACAAAAACATTTACTTATGAATTATTTTGTTTTTAGAGTGTTTTTTTGCTTTTGAATTTCACACTTTTTGCTTCTGAAATGTTCTCCTTGGTTGCTTTATTGGGGAAGATTTTTTGTGTGACTTTTGTATTTTTGTTTGAACCTTTTGGCCCAAATCTTATCCCATACATTTGCTAAGTAGAAAAAATTTCAAAAGCACCAAATATTTAACAAAATATATAGATGTAATATTATTTATTATTAGCAATGAATTCATAGTTATTACAGCAAAATATTTAGGAAACTGAGAAAGAAAGGAAAAAATGAGAAGAGAATTTTTTCGAAGTTTCAAGATTATAGTCTGAGTATCAAAAGTCAAAATCTAAATATTATTTCAGGAATAAAGTAGACATAGTAAAAGTAAAGTTATTTTGAGCTTAAAAGAGGAATCAATAACTAAACCAGCACAAATACATACAGAACCCATAATGCCTCTAATAAACTAACTATTGTTACCCTACACTTCAGGACAGGATTTAATAATAAATAAATCATTTCAGCTACTTGTATCTTGAAGCTGAACACAGCCTGGAGCCTCAAAAACTCTAAGTTTAGACGCCACCATAACATTTATCAGAAAACGATCATAAAAAACTATTTGAGGTAATTTCTAAGTATATTCCATGTGTATGTTTGAGACTTTTATTGTGAAGGATTGAATAAAGTTCAGTAGTTCTATATTTGGACTTCTTCTCGAAGCTTTTCCTTTATTATGATTATTTCAGCTATTTTGAACAAATGTTTAGACAATTCTTTGCAACACTTTGAAAATATTCTGGAAGTATAAACATTTTTTACATTTCACTTTTTAATCTTGTATTTGGTTGTTTTTTTTTTATCATGAACAGTTTAATTTTGACATTTCAACTTTATTTTGAAAATAATAGTTTTACCTTTTTCTCAGGAATTAGCTAAAGTTTTTCTACACCTTTTGACTTTAACTCCAGCATTTGAACTGGATTTTCAGCGCTCGGCTTTATTATCAACTTTTTTGGGGGAATCATATTTGGACTTTTTCTACAAGATTTAGATTTTTATCACAACATTAACTTTAATCTGGAAATAATATTTCAGCATTTTCTAAACACTTTTACTTTGAAATCATTTTTGATTTTTTTTCCCCTCAGAATTTAGAATATGTTGGAATTTATTTTAACAAATTGACTTTAATTTTGACATTTCAAATTTATTCCAGAAATATTTTGAATTTTCTTCTCCATTTGACAAGTCCACAAGTAATATGCCAACTTTTTCCTCAATATTTCTACTTTAATCTTCACATTTTGACTTTTTTCTTTCCTCTGCATGGCCCTAATAAGCCACCGTTTTTCCTGCAATAAAATTGAAGAATGAATCTTTCTAAATTCATGGCTGTGAAGGTCTGTCCCTGTCTTTGAAGTACTAATGTCCAGTTTCAAAGATTACTTTTTCTTCTGTACCAAATGAATGGGAGAGCATTCTGGTTTGAAACGGCTCACCAGGATCAAGAGCCGTGTCAAATATTTCTTGCTTTTAATTAAAGCGACATCTAAATTAGCTTTGAAGACACCACTGTGATCAAATCCTCGTCGCAGCTGCAAGGAGTTCCTATTTGTCGAGTTCAAAGTCTTATTTTTTTTTCCACTTTGTTGTTCAAACGCGCGTGTTTGTGCGCTTGTGTGAGTCAGAGTGTAGAGGCCGGGAGAAGCCCTCTCCATATGAAAGGTTAGAAACGAAAAGATAAACAGCTACCTGCAAACACCTGTCCACATGCACGCGCTGTGAGAGTGTGTGTGTGTGTGTGTGTGTGTGCGGCAGGAGGATGGCACAACAGCTGCCAAGCAACTGAGAACGAAGGGCAGCAAATGAAAGTGAGTAGGAGTTGTTCCAAAACGGCATAAGGGAGGAGGGGGAGACGACAAGAAACACCTAGAAACGATAAAGACGTTTCTGATATTACACTTCTCTTTATGTTTGCCCACAACGTGGATACACACACGTTTAGAAAGCCAAATGTTTGCCTGCTCCTCCACCACGCTCTTTGAAATATGATTAGCTTTGAGCTCCTGTGAACAAGGTCTTACCTCACACACACTCAGACAAAATGAAATATGATTTGCTTTGAGCATTTATGTACAAAGTCTTTGCGATGAAAGAGAACGTAACGGCACAAGAGCGTCTCAGACAGTGCAAACAGTGTGTGTGTGTGTGTGTGTGTGTGTGTGTGTGTGTGTGTGTGTGTGTGTGTGTGTGTGTGTGTGTTGAAGAGGGAGCTCGCTGGCCTCTCCCCGCACCTTTAAACAACACAACCTGCTGCACAGACTTAAAAGAGCTTGAGAGAGCAGCGTGCGACCTGTTTAATCTTCCCCCTCTTGCAAGACCCGGCGCGCCCTTTTCATCTTCCCCACTCACTGAGGATACAAGAGGCTCAGAGCAGGAACCAATTAATGCAGATTAATTGATATTAAAGACTTGGTGTCACTTTGCCTCCTGCTGCTGCCTCTATGATGGCTCCGCGTTTGACTGGATGAAAAATGTGACTTATGGGAACTGGAGATTTCCGTTCTACTCTGTTATTCACTGTAAGAGTGTGGATTTAATACACTAAACGTGTGAGCTGCTACTTTTAGGCCCCTTCACATTCAAGAGAAACCACTCAGTTGCTCAAAACGTGGGTAAGGATACGGTGCTGCCTGAGTAGGGCGAGATGTCGGCCATGTCCTGCAAGTCCCCACACTCGGATTTGATGAGGGACAGCGACAGGCCCTCTGGCCCGTGTTGGCTTGGCGAGCTTTGCCGGTGGTGATGGTGACCCATGTGACCTCCCAGAGAAGCCATTTTGGTTCTGAGGCTGACCGCTTCCCGGGAGATGTCCATAGAATCGGGGGAGGACCGGCTGTGGTCCTTCAGCCCTGGAGGGTAGCCGGCTGCGCCCCCGTGGGACGCCAGGGGGCTCTGAAAGGGGTAGCCCATGAGGGGAAGAGGGAACGGGTGGCGGAACGACGGAGGGCTGAATCCCAGGGACGCTGTGAGAGGAGATGGGTGGAGGGAGGGATGATGAGGAGGTGGAGGGGGAGGAAGAGAGGGGGTGGTGGTCTCTCCTCCACTACCTCCACTCTTGCGCACCACCAGAGGCAGAGCTTCTGTTTGATCGTTGGGTGTCGGCACACCGCTCAGCCGGCCACTCAGACCACCGAACGAGTCCAGCGGGCTGGGGATGATCACGTCCCCGAAGCAGTGCAGCCTCTGGTTGGAGGAATGGTAGTTGGGGGTGGGGCTGCCGTCGCCGTTCAAACCGAGAGCCAGGTTACCGCTGCTGAAGCGAGAGTCTGGGGTAAGAGGGGGCAGGGGGCCGAAGGGTGGCGGACAGGAAGAGGATGAGTTGGAGGAAGAGGAAGGTGCGGCAGGTGTGCTGCTGTGGCAGCCATGATGGTGACCAGAGGTCTGCTTGGGCGGAGAGGAGAAGCCCTTAACGACGGTGTCGACGACCTGAGACACGGCACAGTTCAGCTCCTGCTTTAGAGTCTCAGCCAACTGCCTTCCTCCTCCTCCTCCTGTTGCTGCTCCAGCTCTCCTCTTCATCACCCTTTCTCCATTCCTCTCCTCTTCCTCTCTACTGTCCACATCCTCCTCCATCTCCCCATCTATCAAGGCCTGCTCGCGGAGAAGTGCTCTGGCTCGGTCCAGGAACAGTCCTGGGTCCAGTTCGGACAGGTCGTCGTGGTTGTGCCGTCCTCTGTCTCTGTGTCTCTCCTCCAGACCGTCAGACCGGATGCTGTCCTCTGACAAGTTTCCGTCTTCCTCTCTATCTCCGCCTCGGTCGGCCTCTCCGTTCACGCCGTTGTCCTCCTCTTCCTCTGTCTCCGAGTCGTAGATCTGGTAAAACTTTTCCTGAAGCTGACGCAGCTGTTTCTGAACAAAGGAAAGGAGAAGGCTCTCAAAAGACTCCACAAATAAACTTCTTTACAGATTCTCTAGTTCTTTTGCCCAAATTGATAATCGTTGTTTAAATACCCTAAAATGAAGCTGATCATGGTTGTAAATACCACCGAAGGTTTGTCCTTACCTGCATGTCCTCCAGTTGTAGTTTGAGCTGCCTTCTCTCCTCCTGCCTCTGCTCCTGCCTGGAACAAACCAGCTGGGTGAAGCTGTGCTGCTGCTGAGGCAGGCGTTGCTTCCTCTTATTCTCCCTGTACACCTCGCCAACACTGACCACGCCGCCCCGCAAACCCGGAGAACTCAGCAGGGAGGAAGGACAGTCGCCGCGTCTGCTGGTGGTGTGACCACCGTCGTCCCCTCTGTGGTTGTTGCCGCTGCTCTCGTTCTCCCGGCCGCCTTCTTGGTTGTGTTCGGCGCAGTTCGGCCGGACCAATGGAGAGTGACTCATGCCGCGGATGATGTTCTCCACGCGGGCTCGCTTGGCTCGGAGGTGCTCGTCCGACAGGCGGTCCAAGTCGAAGGAGGACAGGGGAAGGGGCTGAGACGGGGCGTGAGAGATGTGGTTTGAGGGCGGTGGTGGTCGTCCAAACGAAGAGGAGGACTGAGGAGGAAGAGGAGGCCCAGGAGAAAGGCAGTCAGATGGGCTATCGCGGGAAGAGTTGCTGCAGGCGTCCTCGGCGTGGATCTCTGATCCTCCACTGGACAGAGCACCACTCCCCTGTGACAAAGAACAGAATATATGTCATTTATTGAGTCTTTGATTGGTTGGTTGGCGACTAAAAATGTCCATACGGTCAACTGGATCTACTTTTTCTGCGTGGTTTGTACCTGGAAGCCTGAATCACTGCCTCCATTCTTCCCCATGTTATTCTTTAATAACTGTGAGATGATTGTGGCCCCAGGGAAAGGCATCATGGCGTCTTCGTACGAGTTGGCCCTCTTCAGCAGCTTCCTCAGAACGTTTGACTTCTCCCCGTCAACGTTGGTCCCCCCGTGGCTGTGACTGACCAACGAGCAGTCTACGTCCTGGTCGGGGCCGTGCGATTGGTTCATGGTGTCCAACAGGGTCTCCCTGGCGCGGGTGAATATCGCGCTACCCACAGTCCTTTTCACCCCGATGTCCACACGTCTGCGCTTGGTCTGTCTGGTTAGGAGGGTGGTGCTGTCATGATCAGGCATCACGCAGGGCAGCTAAACAGGCATGTCCAGGGGGCCTCAGAGGTTCACACACAAGGAGAGGAGTGACCTAATCAATAAAAACAACAGTTTTAGTCACAGCTAAGTTAAATCTAATTAGACGTCCTTTAAACTAAACACAAACCATGAAACTCTTAGAGCAGACAGGGAGAAGAAGCACCACCTGCAAGCTGCTTTTATCGATCGCACACAACCAAACGCACAAAAAGAGGAAGAGCGTTTCTTCACCGAAAGCCAAGGGAGCCGCTGTGAGAAACAGCGCCGTCTTTAAAATAGTTCAAGGAGATATTCCCACAGAGAAGTAACACCTGCCTGTAATAACCAAAATAATTTCCCATTTCGTCTGCGCCTCCTGAGGGGTAGCCTTGATTTCTACGTCTTGTGAGGAGCTGTGAGGAATCGACACACTCTCTTCCTGTCAGACTTCACTCGGCTCTGAAGACAAAACTTTTTCATTCCCTTTGAGGGATAATCCCCCTTTTACTTCAGTAAAAACGAGTACATTTAGATAATGTTTGATGTTTTTTAATGTTTTAAAGAGATTTGTAAAGGTGCTCACATCCATAAGTGTCTCTTTTAACTGGGTCATGTGTCCTAGTATTGATCAGCGGTTTTCCAGTGAAGTCTCACTCAGGAGTTTGAATGAAAATGAGTCAAGATTTCAAACTTAACCAGATTATTTCAAGAACAATTTATAGAATCCTGTTTTATTCTGAAGGATTTATGCCTTTTTCTATTTAAATTAGACAATTAGTTCAAGTTTTAGATCAAATCCTTTGTGTTTTTCCAACAGTCGGACTTTGAACTTTCTTTCGCTGCTTTTTTTAGATAAAAGGTCAAAATGAAAACTGCATTTTCCTCAACCTGATATGAGTTTATTATTATACGAACTCATTTCTGAGTTAGAAAGGAGCTGATGGGGAAAAAAAACAGCCGATTTCCTGCATTTTGTTCCAAAAAGCTAAGCATTTTGTTCAATTTAAATGGATTATCTGTGACATTTGTTTGAATTCACACAACCTGTACTTTTGTAAAAATTTTTATTTTTATTTTTTTTATTGAATGATGGTAAAAGAGAACAATCTGGGCACTCAAATGAAACTTTTGCTGTTTATTGTTTTATAGAGAGGTTTTCTTTTCTCAAATCTATAAATGAATCTATTTTTCATTAAGTTTATTTGCCTTATTTTGCATTTTTTAAAATCTTTACCAGCCGTTTTAGTTGCAAATACAGAAACGAGTTAATATAACACATTTTTTGTGTATTTTCTACACCTGGCGGGTCTTTATTTAGAGCAAAATGTGATGAAACTAATGAGGTTTAATGCTTAACAAACATCTTAATTACTAAGTTCATCAAATGCACTAATAATTTAAAATGTCATTTAAAAAATAATTTAAAAATCTATAAAAAAAATATCTGCAGCAAATGTAAAAACATCTTGATTAAGCAGCCAAAATATAAAAAGTTTTAGGAAACACATATTTTATTCTTGTTTTTTCTAGTAGCTGATGATAAAAAGCCTCATATAAAACATTGTGGTTGATTTCATTCTGGTAAATGGCGCAAATTAAGCAATATTCATCTGAAACTGTCAGAAAACACATAAATAAACCAAATTATGGAGAGCAAACAAAGCATAAAGTGCTTCCGCTCGGCCGTTACTAAATACTAAATACTTTGAATATGACGCCAAGTTTTACAGTTGCATATAAGAGAAAGGACAAAAAACACACTCGATCCCTGAGCAGAGCGCTGCAGTGACCCAGATCCACTCACACATGTACGTTGGCACGTGCACATTTAGATTTTCAAGATCTGAAAAGCTTTAATTATGGTTCATTAAAAATGTGCAAAACATGCAAATAATAAGGAACCAAAGTGCAAAGAATCAGCTCTTTACACTCTGACAACATTATAAAGACACTTAATTCAGACACACACACACACACACACTGACACACACACACATTTTAATAATGCTGCTAAACTTTAGAGTTCCTGATAGAAGGTGAGCCCTGAAAGGAGATGTGAAACACAGTGAGTGGGTTTCTGAATCAAAACTGAAACTTTTGGTTTTAATCTGAAATAAGACAGGAAAACCTCTCTGAGCTACTGAGAACCGAAATGGGAAGTAATCACCTAAAGTACTACTTTTATTTAGGCTCAAAATTACTTTTTAAACTTCTTTATAGTTTTAATAAAAAACAAAAGTCTGATTATTAAATTGTCAGTTTGAAAAAGAAGATTTGAAAATGTATTTTCTATAATAAAAACTTTTTATTTAGCTTATAATGTATTTTTTTTTATTTTTTAGGTTAAAATAAAGAATTGGAAACTGCGCGCTCTGAGCCGGACTGTTACTTTTACGCACAGGTCAGATAAAGAGCTGTTTGTCCCTGTCCAGACAACAATTAGTCCAGCAGCTCCAGGAAGAGTCCAGGACTCTGTCCGTGCTGTTTTTGTGGACGTTTCATCCACTAAGCGACACAAATCCTCTCGTTTCGCGAAGCTCTGTTGTAATAAATGACATTTAATCGGTTAAAAACCGAGAAAACCAACAGAAAGCTGAGCAAATATGAGCGGATTTACAACTTTTAACCAAACTGATGGATAAAGTCGTTTTTTTTAACTTACTTCTCTGGAGTGTCTCCGAGTCGGTCCGTCGAAGAAAGAGGAGGCAGATCCACACTCGCCTTTGAGATCAATGCCGTAATTTACTACGCGGAGCGTGCGTGAGGCGCGTGAATGTGTGAGCGTGTGTGCGGAAGGGAGAGGGAGACGCGCAGCAGAGCGCGGAGACGGGAGAGAGCCGCTCTCTTCCCGGGATGCAAAGCGTTCAGCAGCGCGCGCGCCCGGTCCGTCCGACGCTCCCGGTTCGCCGCGGGTCCGTCTTCATCCCTGTGAGCGGACTGGAAGACTCTCGGTGTAAAGAAACGAGAAGAGGACACGCCAAGACGCTGCGTCACGGGTCCCGGAGTGAGGTAACGGCTCCACCTGACCAATAAGGAGCGGGGACCGGACGCGGTGGATTTTCTTTATAAAGAGGCGGCTGGGAGCGGAGCGGGGCAGAGCGGAGGAGGAGAGAGGAGGATCACACGAGTCTGGGAAAGTTTCACATCCGAGCGTTTTCATTTAGTAAAGGAAATGTCATATTTTTGACATCAGATACATATCTTATAAAGGACTAAACACCTGATTTAATCAATTTAGTGGCTGATCAATCAGTTGCGTGCGTGCGTAAAATGGCATCGGACGCGGAAACTTTCAAATAATCCGTCAGATTATTATAAAACACTAAAATATCTCCTCTAAAGTGACTTTTAATGTTAACAAAAGTAGTTTTATTAAAGGGAAAAATATTCCGAAATTTGCTAATTATGAAACGGAAATTAAACACAAATAAAACCACAAGGGTCTTAATGTCACCAGATTTTAAAACAAAAAGAAAAAAAAAACCCAAAATGCTTTAATTAAAGTGACATTTCTCATGAGGATTAAACAGGAAGCGCATCAGCATAAAGGTTTTTATACGGAGGAATGCGGCGCGCTTCATTATTATTATAAAGAAAATAAGAAACAATTAGTCTCTCTTATTAAAAGTGATCCTAAACATAGAATCCTTCATAAACTGACGCATCTGAACAAGCTTTGCGCCTCAAACTGCGCATGGATGACATTTTACGCGGAGATATTAAATAATTAAAGCCGTGCGGCGCAGCTTTACAAGAATGTTCCTGAGGGGGAGTTCAGTGTTCGCGCTGCGTGTGCGTGTCAACAGGCCTGGGTCTGTCGCACTTTTTTCCTCTTATTTATTTTTTTGAATTTTAAATGACTTGTTTGACATTTTTACTGCAACTTTCACCTCATGTCCACCTTAAATATGCCTGGAAAACCCTTTACCTGTTTAAACGTGGGATTATTTAGTTTATTACTATTTAAGTGTGTATTTTTTTTAGATAATGTGAATATTTAAAAGCTATAAAATGCAAAAGCTGCATTCTGATTTTCTGAATGGATGAGGAGACGGTGTTAAGATGAGCTTGATGGAGATAAAAATAAAGAAAAATTGGAATTTAATGAATTTATAGAAAATAATAAATAGATCAGAGGCTAAAAAATGTTTTGAAGTGTGTCTAAAAATGAGATGTTTTAAAAAAAATAAAATGTTTAATGATTAACTTTCTGAGCTGCGTGTATTTGCTTGCCTGATGTGGCGATGACCCCTTCAGTGTCTGCACACACACACATTCCTCGTGGTCCTAAATCAGACAGAAAACACCCCAAACAGTCGTCCAGTTTGCTCCGATTCAACCACAAACACACGATCCTCTGAAAGTTTCTCACATTTGCCCCCCAAAAAAGGTGGATAAAACGGTCTTTGAAGTCGAGTGCAACCTTTAAATTGTGACATCTTACACAGAATCGGCGTCAATATTTAATGAGGTGATGCAAATGTCTCCGAGTGTTACCACGGACTGAGCTGCAGCTATCGCTCAGCCGGCTGCTTGAAACAAATGAGAGCGAACGAGGCCGATTCACACAGTTCTCATGTTTTATATAATAAAAAAATTAAAAAAAACTCGGAGGATCAACGGCTTCTATCAGCCACTAAACAAATCATAGACAAGAAAACAGGATCTAGTTCCACTTTTCTGTTTCAACCAAAGACCCCAAGAGGTCGAGCTCTTCCTACTTCTTAATCCCAGCCTGAACTTTTATTAAGAAAATCTCGAAACTCTCCTTTCATGAAAGCTGCTCAAGCTAATGCCGCCTTAAAAACCCCGCACGTTCCATTTTCTTTCAAATAATGCTTCATTGTCGTCTAAAGTTCACCTATAAAAGGCTGCTGTGTCATAAGGATGGCAGGGACAGGTGTTTCACGGAAAGTAAGTAAAAATGTCTGGATCATCATCCTGCTCAAAAAACACAAAGAGAGAATAATGAAAATAGAAGGGCTGAGAGAGGGAATAATGGTAGGCCTGCTGCTGATGGCGGTCTGGAGGTAAAGACACACGGTCGCAGGTTTCTCTTTCTGTCCTCCTCTCCTCCTCCGTCCCCTTTTCTCCCCCTTTTTCTCCCGTCTCTTTTCCCCCCCCCCCGTCTCCATCAAGATGCCATTATTCAGGACATTAGCGAGGAAGAGCTAAAAGCTCTCTCAGTCGAGGAGGGGTCCCAGGGTCCTCTCTGAGAGCTCTGATGTGAACACACACTCATGCATGCACACACACACTTTGACTACAGAAGTAGCGTATAGTATAGGTGAAGAGGTAAGAGGTGGTAAAACAGGTCTTATTGCAGGTATTACCAGGTATATGGGCTCCTTTGCTCTCCTGTGTCACCAAAAACACGGACATTAGCCGACACAAAGAGAAATGAACGCGGCTCAATAAAGAAACAGCATGTCCTCCTGGTTTTTTTATTATCTCTGAACTTTGATACACTCTGTGTTCCTTCTTCTATTCTTCTTAAAACTCTCATAATGCCCCGGTAAAATCCTAAAAATGCTGCAAATTATTGGTGCGCATTTGTAAAAGTTTTTAGAACTTCCAGATGCTCTTAAGAAAAGTTTTTGTAGTGCATCGTCACATGATTTCTACAATATTTGTGAATTTTCTGATCTAATTTACAGCTTTTTTCAAAAAGTTTTGGAACTTCTGATTGTTTTTCACTTGCATATATTTCTTTGAAAGACCTACACGAATCACGTTGTTGCAGTTCAGAAGTTATAAAATGATATCAATCAATCAATCAGATTTTATTTATAAAGCACTATTCATGCCAGGGGCAGGTCACAGTGCTATACAGATTTCAAACAAAAAATAAAACAATTCCATAAAGATAAAAACAGTACCCCCCCCCCCCCCCACACACACACACACACACACACACACACACACACTTTAAGATACCGACATAATAGTAAAAGTCATTAAATAAGACTAGACCTTGACTGAGCACAGAAGAACCAGGTCAGGAGATGTGACTAAAAAGATGGTCACTCTTGACTCTCTTGTATGATATGTTAGTTTGCATATTAGGCTTGGGCAGTATTATGGTAATACCGTATACAGCCGGTGATTAAAAGTTTCTATATCGTCTTGAGAAAAATGCACGGTCAGAGCTGGACTGCCGGTGTGCCGATGGTGACTTTGGGCTGGTCCGGACCAGGACGGGCCGGTCGTGCAGCCGGTGATCTGAGCGACTCGTTTTAATCAGCACTTCCTGTTGCGGCGCGAGCTCGTACAGCCGCAGTTGTTTGCGCACACTTACAGCATTTCAGTCAACAGCGGGATATCCCTCCCCCCAAGACAACCCACAACGTAGCCACCCAAACTGAACATCATCTGTCAGTGTTCATGGTGGGAACCATGATAGAAAATTCCCAGACCGAATTATGGTCCCAGTCCAACCCTGGTCACGGTAATACCGTACACTGCGGGAAAATGTGGAAAAAGTTTGACACTTTCAAAATTTGGATACCACCCAATCCTATTGCACATTAAAAACTGAAAAATGATGTTGGCCTTTTACTTGAACATGATCAGAACATTACATCCACATAATATATACAGAAGGGAGGCATTTTGAGTTACCATGGTGACATAATCCACCGATAAAACCCCAAGACACTACAGGAGAATGTTGAGAATCCTTCATATCTTCATACAACTTTATGCTCTTTGGAATCTCTGCTTATGGGAATAAATGAGGATTGTTGTAAGGTAAATATGTAAGTACAGTAATAGTATATGAATATAAGCCAGTGGTTCCAAAACATTTTGGCTTCTAACCCACAAAATAACAGTCAGAGATTTGTGATTATTACTAGCAAAATGATACAATCACTGCTAATAAACTAATGAAACAAGGATATAAAGACAACACAAACATCTACAACTATTATACCACGTATTCAACAGTTTGTACCAAATAGGGTAAATATGGTATTAGCAAGGATTTTAAATTCACTTTCTAAAGAAGAAGAAGACATCCCAGGACCCACATCTGTTATTTCAGGACCCACAGTGAGATCTCAACCCCAACTTTGGAAACCACTAATATAAGCTAGTATAAACAGCTGTACATATGTATGGACTTATTTATGCAAGTATATGGTAGATATGCAGTCATATATATTTATTAGAAGTTAAAATAAATATTTATATAATTTAATTAGGTTTAATAAGACTTACCTACTTCTTTTTGGACTTTGTTTTGTTATAAAAATGCTTTATGTTGTTTTGAAATTACATTAAATCAAATTAAAACTACTTTGACATCCTTTCGGCACAATTGAAGCGCTCTACATGTCACAGGGAAGTGGACTATCATCAACCCATTCAGCTTTTTGTTATCTTTTACCATTTTGGTCAAATCAAACTAAGTTTTACAAAGTTTCTGACTTTTTAATGTGTTTTAGTGGGAAGGAATGAGTAGTCACATGACCTGGAATGCTGACCTCTGTGATAAATTCATAAAACTTCAGCGTACAAACTTCTCCTACTCCCACATCTTTTACAACACATATACAAATTAGTCATCAAAACGTGGGTCTTTTAGTTTTCTTTAATCTAATATGTCTCTCATTCCTCTCTGACCTTTGGTTTTCACTCAATTCCCCCTCAAAGGTAGAGACTGTACGTGTAATCCCCTATAGACTTCCATAATGACAGTGCTCAAAATTTCTCTTCAAAATCAGAAGTGAAGCGTCTATTTAACCAGTTACCGGTATTTGGCCTACATAGAACATTGTAGAACACTGAAAATTTAAGTGAGTTAACACCAGAACCTCTTGTTTCTCACGCTTCAAGAATTATTTGAATATAGTTTATAGTTTCTGCCCAGTGACTGTTTGTTTTAGGGTTACTTTCAGTCTATTTTCTGTCTACTTGTCCTACAATGTGCAGCTGCTTCTCTAAAAAAGTGGGAAAATCTAGCGCTCTGATTGGTCAGCTGCCTTTGTGCTTCTGGAACTTTCCTTTTTGGTATTGATCGATGCAGGACTAAAGCAGAAATACAACAAAACTGAGTTGTGAGTCTCTCTGGTTTCATCCATTAAAGTAGTTAAAGGAATCTTCTGCATTTGGGGCCAGTGGGGCCGGGCCCCACCAGATGGCACCGTGGAGCTCTATGCTCACTGAAAATACTCAGTGAAAAAGAGTTTGTTTTAGAGTATTATTGTTTAAAAACCCATTCTTATACCAGGAACATTCTGTTATAAACATTTGTGTAATGTATCAAAGTCTTTGCCTTAATACTGACAAGCTCAGGAGGGTTAGGGTCCTCTTGAAATACAGAATTTGGTGCCGGCCCCACCAGTGTTTATCTAACAGCGCACAGTCTTGACTTTCAAGGGGCACAAAGTCCAGTGCCCCAAACTCGAATCATCCAGTTAAAATACTGGAATATCACATGTGATGTTACGTTTACGCTCTGTGGGATAGCAGTTCTCGCCATCTAGCGTTGGTTAGCTTGTTAGCTACCAAGACACAAAATGAATGTAGTAGATTTTTTGATAATTTGCGTCTTTTCTCCTCAAAAACTGAACAACACTGGTGAGTGAGCCTTTATTTACATATAAAAAGGTTGTTTTCTCAAATTCAATTTAGATAAAATTGCATTTCTAGTGTAAAAGTTTTTGCTATTTTAGACGGATGAAACCAAAACCAGTTTGTATGCATCACATAAGAATTAGTTGCGCCTGAACTTAACATATAATGTCGTGTTTTTATTTAACCTCGTTAAAAGCTTCTATCAAGAGGCTGGAGGTGAGGTGTGGTGGAAATAATTTGAAGAGAATCATAGATTTTCATTGTTTTTTTCCCGTAGGGCAGGGATCAGCAACTCCCTTCCCGGAGGGCCGGTATCCAGCAGGTTTTAGGAGTCTCCCTGCTGTAACACACCTGATTCAAATGACTAAATTACTTCCTCAACATGTCAAGTTGTGAAGAAGTCTGTTAATCAGCCATTCATTTGAATCAGGTGTGTTGAAGCAGAGAGAGACCTAAAACCTGCTGGTTATCGGCCCCCCGGGAAGGGAGTTGCTGATCCCTGCCGTAGCGTTTTACTTTTCTACGATACCATCACGATTATTTATCTGCTTCAATTTTGCTCTTTTTCTTTCTTTTATTCTTTTACTTTGTTTGATTCATGTTGGTTTTATCAGACCTATGGAGCTCCACCATGCTCATGTATTTATTCATGCTTTTCTGCCTCTGATGGATGAAGTAGCAGCTTGTGTGTGTGTGTGTGTGTGTGTGTGTGTGTCTCTTTGCTGTAGACCTTCTCCATTGTGCTGATTCTCAGAGAAGGTCTTAATCTGGCCACTGCCATTACCACTACTGAGACCTCCACCCTCCTCCTCCCCTCTCGTCCTGATGTTGTGCCCAGCCATGAAGGCTCTGTAGTGGGCAGAACGGCGAGCCAGATCGGGGTCTTGGGTCTAGAGCTTGGCCCGGATATCTGGTCCTCAGCCTCCGGCACCAACGCCCCCTACAGCCCCATAACGAAGCCTCCAGCCTGGCCCGGCCTGGCCCTGAAGCTGCCTTCCTGGCTCGCAGCCTCGGTGGATGGAGAGGGGGAAGAAAGCCTGTGCAGTGGAGTGAGGAGAGGTGGAGAGGCTAACAATGCTATCAGAGAGCTGGCGTCCGTCTCTCAAAAGAACACACAAACACATTCTGCCGTGTTTGTCTTTATTTATCGCAGCTCTTCACACATAGACGACAACAAAGGGCACACGCAGAACAAGAGAGAGTGTTAGAAATAGAGCTGAAGAGGCTTAAAGAGATGGATTAAGGGAAGCAATTGGGGACAAAAGGGAATTAAATGTAAAGAAATGAGTAGTAGTGTGAAAAAGATGAGTGGAGAAACAACGGGACACAATGCGAGCAAAGAGAGAAACCAGCAGCAGCATTTCCCAGCATCCCGTTGGCCGAAGCCTCTGTGACATTGTCAGCCCTCCTGGATCCCCATGGAAACACAAAAAATCAACATATTTGCCTGAAAATGCTTTCATTAGCGCCTTGTAGCCAAGCCAAGTTAGCCTAACGAGGGACGGGGCGATGCTGAATTTAAAAAATCCCAACACAAACAACAAACAAAGACAAAAAAGGCTAAACAAACTTAGCGGCATCAGCATTTTTCCTTTCTTTTTTCTGTCCTTTTTTTACGTCTACTCACTGACCCGTGTCGTGGGTACACAATGTCACAGACGGGCGTTGGGGAGCGTGCTGTTGAGTGGCCATCACTTTGGGGATCGAACTGCATTCAGTGTAATCATGTCGCCATGTTTGCATGGGGTATTAAAACGATAGCCTCTGGCACATTAGAATAAGCTTCGGACAGGAAGAGCAGCTTAAACCAACAATTTGTTGACTTTTTATTTACTAAAAACCACACAGGACAACAATAAATGAACCTTTCTGTGTTTTTCACCTCATTTACACCCCCTTTTTGTTGATAAAATGAAAAGAATTAACTGATAAAGTTGATCTACAATGAAAGTTCTGCCTGATTATCTGGTGTGGGCAAGAAATTAGCTAAAAGAAAATAGGATGTGTGTGTTTTTGTGTGTCTACATTAACCCAAACACAGTTAGAGCTTCATCTTCTCTACTTTACCTCAGACTGAAGACGTCTAAACGAGCACATAAAGGAACACTTCAAGCTGATTCCTCGCATTCAATTCACAAGTAAATTCATAAATAGGGAAGTTACACAAATAAGACACTTGTATAAATAAAGTGCTATTTTGGATTAGAACTTTTATGCTTTCTCAATTAGTTTTCATTCTGCATTAATTGTATTCATTTTCCAGACGTATTTTTGAACATAAATAGTGACATCGATAAAATAATTAAATTCTGTCACCCAAAATGTGAAAGGTGGGCAGGGTGTTTGGTTCTCTAGCGTTAGCAAAATGCCTCTAGCCTGACAAGCCATCCTATATACTGTATATACTTACTGTATATACTGTATAGTCTGGCCATGACTCATTAACAATTCATTCGTAGGGGTGGGATCAACAGTTGTCTTTCAAACTATCTTCACATGCTATTGGATCAATGCTAGGATCAATCAGAGCAACAACCAACATGCCATAATGGAAAAGAAGAGTGGTGCAGTCATGGCGTCTAACAACATCAACGATTTCTGTCATTTTTGTATAAAAATCATGAAAATATCTGGTGTACTTGCAAAACGTAAATCGTCCAAAGTGGATGACAAAGCTGTTTCAAAAGAACGCGGTTCCTAAGCTGCCGCTATGTTGTTTAATTTCAAAGTTGCAGCTTTGCTGTCATCAGCTAATCCCACCCACCAAATCAAATAGAGCGCTGTGATTGGCCTGGTACCAGACTGACCAGGGCTGCGGAGCTTCCAATGGCTAGATCATAGTTTGCAAAGCAAAACTGACGGTCTAGTTTACTGGGTTAAAATACCTCATGAGCAACTGGGCCAATTTTAGTGAAGATTTTCAAAAAGTAATCATTGTACTTATATCTACAGCTGATCTTCTATTGGAGTCAATCCAATTCAAGATGGCTGCCACAGATAATTGACCATAGCTTATGGTCCGACTGGGTTAACTTGTCGTCGTGTCCTTGATCACGACACGTCACCTACCTTGTCTGCTGGTGGTGGTCAGGAGGGCCCGGTGGCACCAGATTGCGTGTGGTGATTCAAGCCTCTGATAGTCTGTGGGCGAAGGACTGACTGTAGCATAAAGTGCTTTGGGAGTCCTTGGACTTAGAAAAGTGCTATACCAGTACAGGCCATTTAACATTTATGTAAAAATGGCTGTAATGCTTTGAGATATTGAGCTAAGATTTGGTGTCATTGTGGGAAGGAGGGATCCCCAACACATATTGTGTGGGCAACACAAAGTGGGACATTTTAGCTTAAAACTCTGCCAATAACTGTTGGAACCAACACTAAGTTCTTTAGAAAATATCTCCTGAACCTTTGGATGAGTTTTAATTCTTACTTTAGGAATTAAAAAAAATAAAATGATGTTCTTTGGACCTGTTGAATTTAATCCTCGCTGTGATGGGTATGTGTTCTTGACTGGTCCCTATTGGAACTGAGCAGCTTAATGACTTTTTCAGGCATTTCAACTCTGCTGTTCCTGTTTAGTTAGTTAGTTGTTTTTTGTTACACATTTTAATGTTTTCTTGTCTTTTGTATAGGTTTTCATTTATAATAAATCAAATCAAGTCAATAATAACCATTACAGGTACTTAAACAACGTCAATCCAATTCAAGATGACGACAAAAGCTAATCTTAGCTAACTCAGAAATGCTCATGACTTAATTGATTTTACAGAAATTGAGTATAGTATGATTTATTTTTTTACATTTTTACTGAAACTTGCCTTTAATTCCAAAACTGTAAAGGCTGTTGGAGTCGGCCCAATTCAAGATGGCCACCGTAGCTAATCTACATTAGCAAACAAACATTCCCATAGCTCGGTCAGTTTTACAAGTGTTGAGTTCAACTTTGGGGCATTTGTAGCTGAGAGTAATCCCCAACACATGCACTGATTGCTAACAGATCAAGCAAGATCCTAATATATTTTATGATGGAGAGTTACTTTAAAGATTTACCCAAAAACTGTTTTATTTTAAAACTGCGGCATGAAAGGTAGCATGAAAATTCACTTCTTGAATAGGCTAAATAGACCTTTAGTTATTTATTTCTTCACATTTCTAGGTGTTATGAAAAATTGACAGCAGGTCAGTGCTGTAAATTCTTAGATTAATTTAAATATTTTATTAACCCCTTGATTGTAGGTTCAGCCACTCAATAGAGCATATTTAAGACAGTTTATTTTATTTAAGCATGGACTGAATTTAACAACAAAAACACTACTAAACCTAATTAATTCTAAAAATATGAGCATGTTTGAATAAAACAAAACTTTTTACCTTAGTTTATTATTACCTACCCTTATTGCCCCAAATGAATTAAAAAACCAAATAAATAAATAAATAAAAAATGGTATTGATGCTAAAAGCTAAATGATGTATTTATGTCCTTTTTATATTGATGTTTATAAGATAAATGATAATTCTACACACAAAACAGCATGTTTTTCTTTAAAAAATGAGTAAAGCAATACTGAAATATGGTCTTTATAGGTGTCTGCTTTAGTGCCTAAACATGACGTATTGAAATGTTTTCAGTATTTAAAGTATTCAGCCACTGAGAGCTGCTGATATTATAATAAGTCATGGAATTTCATGTAGTCTTGACCCCAAATCTCAGTCATCTCATTTAAATGTCAAATGAAAAGACGGCCCTGAAATAACACACAACATTCTTAAAGTGTTTTTGTTACTTTAATACATTCCAGTTTTAGTCACGCTTATTCATTTTTAAGATATTAGGGAACAATAAAGGAGATGCGTATGAATAAAGTTAAGAAAACTAACCTTGTTTTTTTTTTTTTACATCTGTATTTGAAGCAAACGTTAAATAAAAACCCTGAATTCTTTTCCTGCTTCTCCACCTACCTTGAGACCGGGCATCAGATTTAATAATCTGGATTTTATTTGAATGTTTGTCAACATATTTAATGTTTTTCTGTAATTTCAAGTAGTTTCATTGAGCTGAAATTGAAGAAATAAAGATCTGAGTCAAATCATTTGAGTAAAAACAGCAGTACAACAGAAGGTTTTGCTGCATGTTTTAGTTGTGAGAATCCTAATGTGAAGTTGAAACAAGAAGAAAACAAATTGGAGGAAAAAAGGTACAAAAAAAAAAAAAGCCAAATTTAAAAGCGAGCCGAGCCAAGCTGTTTTTCCCCAGTCAGGAAATCAGCTCTAAAGTACAACAAAGCCACCTCACACTGCACTCGTTTATCATCCCTTTTTCATCTTTTCTTTTTTGTCTACATGCAACAGAGCTGCCCTCTCTTTTTTTCCCCTCCCTCGTTCTGTCCGGCACACTGGGATAACCCCACAATCTACCGCTTTGCAGACCGTCCAGTCTTTGCCAGATGGACTCGCAAACAAACACTTCCTGTGATATTTTCCTCTTGTTGCTGCTCCTCCGAGTCACTCAGACACAAGTTTTGACTCCTCCCCCTCCATCCCCGAGCTGCACCTTGGTCCGCCCTCCCCACCACCCACCCCCGCTCGGTGCAGGTCGAGAGGTGGTGTGTTGACTCCGCCACCTGCTGTCTGATAGCATATAAACAAACTAAACACACATTTCCTCCGGAGCCGAACCCCATAATCACAGCGCCAGTAAAACCTCACACTCCATTTAGCTTCGGCGCAGGTGACTGCCTGGGTAAAGAGTGTGTGTTTGTGTGTGTAGTACGAAAACTTTTTGAGACTGTGAAGGAAGTGAAATTATTTGTGGAGGTAAAGAAATGGATGGGATTTGGCAACAATTTTTACTGAATTAGCGCAAGATTTTAATAATCCAGCTTTAAAGTTATGTTATCCTTTTTGTTGCCATATAAAATGTGTTTCATAGTTGGCCGATCTCCATTAAGGAGGAAAGATCATCAACACAAAGACTTTCAAACTGAATTTTAGATATAAAAATAACTTTTTTTAATATTTCTTTTGTTTCACGTCTGAGTTCTTTCGGTCAGATTCAGGAAGGTGTGAATTTGACTGAAACTGTCTGGGGATCAGGTTCAGAGCTGCAGTGCTCCTCTGTTTAATGTAGTTTTTTTCTCATTTGTTGTAGATGACTTCCTTTACTCATCTTTCAGACCATCTCTGTCCAACATGTGTACGTTAACATTTTCAAAAGTGTGTCCCTTGTCCTCGAGGTGTAGGTGGACTGCTGAGTCCTGGCCTGAAGAGGCTGGAATGTTGTTTGGAGAAGATTCATAGTTTCTCTGAGACTCCTGTCCTTCTTAGTTTGTTGCTGTGGAGTCTTTTCAAGACTTTGTTGATCTAACAGAGGCCCAGGTTGAGTATCTGCTGGTATGGAAGGCTTTCTTGATGTCTCGCCTCGCCTTCTTCCCAGTGGCGTAGCAAGATTGAGCTGGGCCCCGGTGCAAGTGTTGCTTTAGGGCCCCCCCTCTCAAATGCGGGCCTAAGGAATCAAATCACCAAATACTATTGTGAAAAGAGTTGTGATGATCACAGACAAATCTGATCTAAGAGAGAAAGAGGGAAGCAGAGTGCTGATACTGATGAGCCCTGATATCTAGCTGAAAGTTTTAAGTTACGTGTTGTAACTGCATGGTCCGGTAAACGCCGGTTCTGTAAAGTTCCTCTAGGTCAGACTCCATCATGGCTAGAGCCTTAACACACACTAAACTCACAGGTTTGGATGAATAAATGCTCACTTGTCTATTTCTCCTGAAAAATGTTCACTTTCTGGATCATTTTTGCCTCATGATTGACACCCATCAGTCTCCCCCGCTACGGCTGATTTTGTGTTGCGTTCAATGACTGGCTCGGATATGAGTTACTGTCGATTTGATCGCAGAAACACAGTTGGTAGATTAATATCATTGATGGAGGGGCCCTCTCAGGGGGCTGCACGGACAGGGCCTAAGCGGCTGCTTCTTCCGCTTATCCGGGTTTAGGTCATGGGGGCAACATTCCAACCAGGGAATCCCAGACCGTCCAGCTACTCCGGCAGGACCCCAAGGCATTTCCAGGCCAGATTGAAGATGTATTTTCTCTAACATGTCCTGAGTTCTGGGACATGCCTGAAACACCTCCCCAGGGAGGCGTCCAGGACAGCGGTTCTACTTCGAATCTCTCCCGAATATCCGAGCGTCTCTCCCAATCTACTACTGAAACTCATTTCAGCCGCTTGTATCCACGATCTCTCGATGTGTTTGAGCTAAAAAGTGACTTGTCTAAAAGGCCCCAACATCAAGTGTATCGCTGCCATCTTGAAAGAAGCTCAATTTAAAAAATCTGAATCACAGATTAGATTAGATGAGTTCTAAGATGGCAATACACTTTAGAGTTGGTTCCATTGAGTCGTCATGTCAGTGTGGTCCAAACGGACCCATGTGGCTTTTGAAAATGTATAAATCACACACAGGTTTGTAAATGTTGGACAGTTGTGCAGATAAAACAGCACAGCAGGCAGGTGTGTGTAAACGGATTATAGATTATGTGAGACAGTCATCTGAAGAAGTCTTAGAGCGCGTATTTTGCAGGTTGCCACCTTAACCAGGTGGTCCACACACACATTTATCACCTTATGAAAAGCCCTAGTGACCCAGAAGAAATCACAGACAGATTGAAGATAGCAGGAGAGGAGGAGGAGGAGGAGATGACACAAAGGGGGAGGAAGACACACCTGTTATTAGCTTTTCTCCAGACGGCCGATCAGATGGAAGCCGAGACGGAGGGATCGCAGGAGGAACGACGGGAAGTGTGAGGGGGATGACAGGAGATCCTGGGAGAGAAAGAAAGAGATTGTGGAGCATTAATAATGAATGGCGGCTCCTTAGAGACTGTGTTCAGACATTAATAATGAATCGGACTCAGCTGGAGGCAGAACTTCTCCGAACAGCAAGAAACGAATTAGATCAACTTTTTCTGAAACGCAAACTACAGCAAAAACGTTTAAAAACCAGGCGCTTATTTGCATCTGATGCTTAAAATGATAATCACTCTGAATGATTTAAAATGCCATGTTTTCACAGATTACACCAAAACCAAACAGGTAAAGTAAAATGACAGAAAACATTTCCTGAGCGAGGCCAGAGGTGGAGTTTGAAATGTTCCCACTGAGTTTGAAAAACGCAAAAGTTTGTGCTAGAGAGGAGATTTTACTTTAACACGAAAAATAAAGTTTAAGCTCAAAGTTTGGTCGTGCACACTTAGTTTTAACACCTTTATTTCACACGAACTATTATTTTTTGTCAAACATTTAGCAACAAAGACCTCAGCTTGTTGCCTCTTCACCCCCACTTCCCTCAGCTCTTTCTTTCTGGCCAATGTGCAGTTGTTGACATGCCTAGACACACAACAGCATTCACGAATTGACACACAAGCGCACATTTAACATCTACACACACAGATATGGGTGTATAATTACAGTGAGAGAAGCAGCGCTGAGGAATAATTACAGAGCCTGCTTGTTGTTGTTGTTTCCAACAAATAAAGCAGAACACAAACAAGATGGAGGGATGAGCGGCGGGTCAAAGGATCAGTGTGATGATTCTGTAAAACGTCTCTCATATCTATTTTCATTTGAAAACGAGTTCGTCACAAACGGCATCGGCCGGCTTCTTCCAGTCCTCTGAAAATGTGATTTATCAGTAAACCCAGAAACATTTCAGACTAATGTTCAGTAGAAGGGATCTGGATTGGGTTAAAATGTCATATCATAGAAAATAAGCATCAGAATTCTTTAATTTAATAAATCTGTCCTGTCTTTAACCAGAAACAGACTGAACCAAATCAGTTATTTTCATTGAAAATAATGTGAAAATGGGGGGGTTGTCTTATAATCGCAGCCTAGTCTTTTGGTGTCAATACACGACCACAGCAGCAGAGGGCGCAGGCTTTTTGGTCAAAGCGGCAGCAACAGGAAGCAGCTCAGACCGTGACCGGTCCCGGTCCAGACCAGCTCAAAGTTACAGGCCCACTGGGGATTAAAATGCCCGATGATCAGTCCAGCCAGGTCCACATCCAGACCCAGGGAAGGTGCTTTCAGTCTGAGCAGCTCAGCTCGGAATTAATTACGTATTTAATTACGGTATTATTTAAATTATTTTCTCAAAATTTCAATAAAAATAATTTTAAAAAAAGTGAATTTTGTCCTTTTTTTTTGAAGACCAGTCTTGAAAGGGGGGGTCGTCTTATATTCGGGTCAATACGGTATTTATCTTTACTGCTAGCGTGGGTCCAGACCACTGATTCCGGATCTATGGAGCGGCTAGCCACCTCCGATGCTAACGCCAGCCTATCCAAACTAATGGGCATCAGACAAGGGAGTAGGCCTTTCAACCTAGGAATGCTAACTGTTTGCCTCTCCAATGCTAACTCAAGTGAGTAGTCTTCATCTCATTCACCAGTACCAATGATGCACCGGCCTATCATTAGCGCACATCAGCCACTGCTGCATGTGCATTTTGGCCCCAGTGTCACGCCATAGGGTAAATACTCAATAATGCCTTCTGCTTCATCATCAAAATAGGAATTTAGTTTTTATTGAAAACGATAAATATCACACAAGTTGTGATACATTTACGTATCTATGTTGGTCAAACAGAACTTAAAGAATTCCACTATGAAGTGTGTCTCTATGTAGAATACAATGCTTTTTGTTACATAACTTCATGTGCATCAGAGAGAAGGATTCAAATCTGAAAGTAGACTTGGACTTATTTTTAAAGACTCTAGTCTTGACTCAGACGTAGGGTTTGGGACTCAATACTACAAACACATTTTATGTTGTGTAATTAGAAGTGAAAATAGAAGTGGCTCCTTGACTGATTCAATATGCACTAACGTATCAGTGGAACAACCATTGGGTGCCATTTTTTGAAGTCATTTTTTAAAGGCGGATCCAGGACACGCTGGAGGGATTATAGATCTGACCTGAGAACACCTTGATGTCCCACCGGAGGAACTGGCGAGAAGACAGTCAGGGTAGACTTGGGCGGTATCCAAATTCAAACTTCCTTCACATTTTCCCATGGTGTATGGTATTACCGTGACCAGGGTTGGACTGGGACCACAATTCGGCCCGGACATTTTCAGTCATGGCTCCCATGAGCACTTACAACTGATGTTCAGTTCGGACAGCTACGTTGTGGGTCGTCCCGGGGGAAGGATATCCCGCTGTTGACTGTAAGATTGTGTGAACACACCTGAGGCCGTACGACCTTGCACCGCAACAAGGCAGTGCTGATTAAAACAAGCGGCACAGATCACCGGCTGCACCACCGTCCTGGTCCAGACCAGACCAAAGTTACCATTGGCTCACTGGCAGTCCAGTCTGGAACGTGCATTTTTTTTCATAACGGTATTGAAACTGATATCGTTGTGGTATTAACATAACACCGCCCAAGCCTAAGTCAGGGTTTCCCTACTGGGAATTTCTTACATCCTTAAAATTTTCCAACAAAAAATCTTTATAAAGACAAAAACACAACCCCCCACCCCCCAAAACAGAATAAATCATCCATCACCATATGAAGAAAATAACCAAGATGTCACCTTTTCAGGTTATTCTTTAACAAAACAGGATATTACATTTGATATTTGCTTCAGATTAAGATGCTGTGATAAAAAATTCTGATGTTTTTTTGGTAAATATTGTAGCAATATGAGCAAACACGTCAACTAATTAGAATGAAGCTTTCTTGGTTCATTAGATATCATCATTTAGCTGCTGCTGCTGTGGATCCTGATGTAGAACATCTAAATGAAAACTTGTAAATTTGACAAATAGAAGGCCAGTGCTTCAGTCGTACACTACAGTAAAACAGTCAGAACATCACACAAAATCTGTATTTACCAAGAAGAGTCATCAAAAGAGATGATGTTTTTGGCTTGACTTTATGAAAATCCCCCTGGTTCTCCAAATTGAGACTAAGGAGTGTGTTTTACTTTTCACAAGACACCAACTTCTCAGAAGAAAGACATGAAACCAAATTAAAAAACACAATCTCCTGACTTTAATTTAGATTTGTAAATAAAGTCATGCGTACACGGTATGGCAGATTTAGAGAAGAAAATCACAAAGAAAGCCAAAATTAGGGGTAGAAAATGTGTGTGTGTGTGTGTTTCTCAGAGTGTAAGTGTGTCTGTGAAGTGGGAACAGACGGAGCTGTGGCCTTTTGCTGGCACACGAGTGTACTCAGGTGCAAGGATGTGCGTATGTGTAGAGACAGTTATTTTAGTCTCAGGTGCATTGAGGAAGTGAGTGTTGGGTGTTGTCTTTTGGCAGGAGTGTGTGTGTGTGTGTGTGTGTGTGTGTGTGTGTGTGTGTGTGTGTGTGTGTGTGTGTGTGTGTGTGTGTTTGCTTCCAGAGAGATGATTTAATTACTGTTCTAGAAAGACTCTTGCCAGGCAGACAATAGTTCTAGCACACACACACTTACCATTTTCTACCTTTAAATTACAGACCTCCTCCTGCCAGTTTATCATGACTCTACTAATAGTTACATTAGTGTTTTTCATGAAGGCTTTATTTACAGTATAAATAAAGTAGGCAGTTGCAAGAACTTTGCATTATTCAACCCAGAAATACAGTATGTATATGTGGTGAGAATAATGCAATGTAGTTTCACATAATTTACACAGAGGCCCAAATTTACAAGTTTTTGCTGCTTTTGTGAGTGCAAGTTAGGGTATTTTACTTCTGTTTTGTTCTGCAGGCCCACCATAAAACTATTTGTGCATTTGTGCTAGTTTAAAGGAAAACACACCTGTGTTGACAAAAAGACCATTACCGTTTAAGTCTTAAACTGATTAGGAGTAAGGATCAAAAGACGGCGCTACTGTGATGCGGCACTGTCTCCTATGGATTTCAACCTTTAGTCATGTCTATATGTGATAGTTAATCAAATCAAATCAAACTTTATTTATATAGCACCTTTCATGCCCCAGCGAGCAACACAAAGTGCTTGACAGATTAAAATGACCCATACAACACACATTCCCTCCCTTTCCCACACATAGAACAATTATGACACTCTCCCCTCCCAGTCCACAACCCATTCCCAGGCACACATACACCCACACATACACATCAAAACCACAGTAAACACTATGTTGAGCTCAGATGGCTCCAGTGATGAGAAACACGCCATCTAGTGGGCCCTCTGCCTCGTCAGCTGTAGAACCAGGTCAGCAGCAACACACCAACCAAGGGCACCTGGGGATGGAGGGTGGCAACCCCCCGCCACTGCCCGGGGAGCGCCCGAGCCGCCACCGCCGACCACCGGTCCCAAGGCAGAGGGCTCCACAGAGGAAACACTGGAGGATTAAAATGCGTAGCATATAAAATAACGAGAACTTATATGAATAGTAAAATGACCAATAAAATGTGAATAAAAAGCTAAATAAATAATAATCAGTTAAAAGCTAATCTAAAAAGGTGGGTCTTGAGTCTATTCTTAAAAACCTGAACGTTCTCTGCGGTCCTGAGGTCCTCTGGCAGTCCGTTCCAGAGGCGAGGACCATAATAAATAAAAGAAGCTTCGCCGTGGGTGTGTGTCCTGACTTTAGGGATGACTAGGAGACGGCTGCCAGAAGAGCGTAGTAACCGCGGGGGTTCATATGGCAAAAGCAGTTCAGAAAGATAAGAAGGGCCAAGACCATTAAGACACTTAAAAACCATTAACAGTATCTTAAATTCGATCCTAAAGCATACGGGGAGCCAATGCAGTGATTTTAAAACCGGAGTGATGTGCTCCCGCTTCCTGGTCTTTGTCAGGACACGGGCTGCTGAGTTTTGTAAAAGTTGTAGACCTGAAGTACTCTTCTTGGAAAGACCAGAAAGCAGGGCATTGCAGTAATCGATTCTACTGGTGATAAAAGCATCAGCGTCTCCGTATTGGCCCGAGAGAGAATGGGGCGGACTCTGGCGATGTTTTTCAGATAATAACAATGTTTTTTAGATAATAACAATGATAATGTTTTTGAGATGATAACAAAGACATGTCGCTGTTGAATGAATAAAATCACTAATCGGGACTTAGCTTTACTGCTACTTCACGCTGGATGCAGTGCTGTTGCGGTGCTGTGCGGAACCACAGCCGCAAGAAATGTAGTCCACACCGGCTACGGTTTTGCTGTAGAATGTCTCCGGCTCTTTGCCTCAGCAGGAGCGTCAAATCTTGGTGGTTCACGCGAGGACAAGTACGTGGTTGGCAGCAGCTGCTAAACAAAAGCTAGAGTCTTCTTCTTGTTCTTTTGTTGAGGATTATGTATTCACTTGGCTTGTTCCATTAGGGTAAGCACACTTTGTTTTTATATAGTTTAATGTTATGCTTAATTAAGTTTTATGTTGTTTCTTTGTCTTTGAAATATCCAAACTGTATTAACATTAGCAACGTAGCTAATGGTTTTATTTTGAAAAAACGAATGCACCTCGTCTGCTCGCGTTTCTCTTCCTGTTTGGCGCACGTAATGTCGTTAACTTGATGACGATTCACTGCGGTGTCCGGGAACAATAGACTTGTTGCGGAAAGTTAACTTTGCCCCGCAACCGCACCGCCCCGGAGTTGGTGTGAAGACTCTGATTGAAATAAATGGTTTTTAATCCTTGCAGAGTCCGCACTGCACCACAACCGCATCCGGTGTGAAGTAGCCTTTCGTTCATCAGCAGTTTGAATGTAGTGCTGCATTTATATTAAAACAAGAGAAACAAACAAAGCAAACAACTCACCATGGAGTTGATTAAATCAGGACACAATATGGAATCAATCAGCAGGGTTGTCACAAGCTGTCAAGAAGTATTCTTTAAATAAATATCCATTTGACCAGAGAGCGAACCGCCACAGACACAATAATAGTGATCGCCTAGGAACTAATAATGGAAGGGTTCATCCCCGCCACAATAAGAGGATGCTCGGAAGTGGAGATTGACATCATGTGATTAACAGCATGAAAAGAGTTCACCTAAATAATATTCCACAACTCCACACACTGTTTTCGTCTCATCGCACCAATGAAAACTCTCGTCTCATTTTAGTCATCAAAGATTCGCGTTTACCTCGTCAGTGTCTCATTATCATCGTGCAAAGGTGCGTTAACGCTATATTTTTGTTATAGTCCTGCATGTATTTTGTTTGATGTATGCATATAGTTGTCCCAGATCAAGTTGAGAACTGACATGTTGCCTGCAAACCTTTGTTTCCTACAGGAAATATGTGGAAATTCAGTCATTTATATACAAAGGGAGAAAAAAAAGTGGTTAAAGCACACATCCTTGGGGAACATTGATGTTGATTGCTTTTTTGTTACGTGGCCACACATTTTACTGTAACTACTTTAAAGTCTAAATTTACTTGTATTTATAGAGAAAGCATGTAAATGATTCTTTGTATGATTTCCGTCGTCCTCTTCTTAAAAGATTCTTATAATAAAAAGAGTTCTTGTACTTTAATTAGCATTCAATCTGCTTTTATATCCTTGTGAACTTCACAAATGCCACATATTCAACAAATAAAAATTAGGCTTAATTAAAGTGATTAAAAACTCCCATCTAATCTGTCAACATACTGTGTTTATAGCTCACACAACGCAAGTGTGTGTGCGCGGATCTCTTCATGGTTCACAAATCAAGAAGATGACTGCATAATGAGCAGGTCCTCAAGATGCACAAACACACACCCACATGAATATATCTATATACACAAACAAACGTGTCCTTAAGACAGGCAGAGCTTATCAATAGCTGTTAATTAAAATCTTGTGTGTATTAATGAAAGAGTTTCTGCTCACACCGAGTGTGTGTGTGTGTGTGTTCTCTTGTTTGTTTTCTTTAATGAAAAGATTTCACCTTGCAAGAGTATGGGTTGTAGGGAGTGTTTGTGTGTGCGGGTATGTGCGAAAGGCATGTGTTTACAGTGTTTTGTGTTTTATAATGTCAAAGTAAACACAGATATTACGAAAAGAAGATGGTTTTAGAATTTAGATATAAAAAGAATAAGAGAAGTAGAGAAATCCAAAGCAAGAACGTCTATAGAACTCAAGCAGACCACATAAAGTTTGATGTACATTACCTTTCCTTGATTTTCACAGCTTTTAAAAGAAACATTTTAGACCTTCAAAATAAAATGCTTCTTGTAAGGTTCTGGGTTGCAAAGCTATGAGACTCTTATGCTTTTATTTTGGCGATTTTATGCCAATGAAGTGCACATAAATGCGTTTATCTTTATGTGATTGTAGGGAAAAATAGTCAAAGAAATCACACCTTTGTTATATTCTATGTATTAGCAAGTTTTTTTTTTAAAGAAAAAAGTTTAAGATCTTTTCTTGAAATTTTATAACATGCTATTTAATTTTATGATCCAAATGAAGGTAGAGGCCATTTTTACCTGCACAGGGCTGGATACATGCTGCAGTTCTTGTCCTGAACTGTAGGTGGCCCTACTGAGGCTTTATCAGCATTTACAAATGAATTGTTTTCTTAAAACTACGGTCATAATTCCAATTTTGGAGTTTAGTAAAAAAAAAAAAAAAAAGTATAAATGTAATAACCATTATAATTAATACTAAAGAGAATAAGAGATGATATGAGCCTTAAAGGCTTTTTAGCAAAAAAATAAATAAAAATATTTTGACAGCCATCTTCTTATTCTAGACGTGAAAAATAAAATAAAAGGTGGCAAAAGTTGTTTTTTTTAAAAGGTCAGTTTTTTTAAATTGGTGTCACATCTACAATGAATACCTTCTTAAGTTTGAAGTCCTACCAGGATTTCTAAAGGATTAAAGTTGCTTACAACCCTTTTTCTGCTTCTTTGTTTGTTTTACAACAGGTACAAAAGCCGGGAGGAGCACCACCCACTGATGGGACAACAAGGTGTCTAACGCCCCAGGTGTAGGGCAAGTTTAGTGACATCAACATGACCATAAACACTGTTATGAACGACAGTTTGCAGTATCGTGAGTACTACTTTTTTACAGTTGTTGTGGAACTACTACACTGAAAATTTAGAAGATATTGAAAAAAAGACCTGCTCATTTCAGCATTAAAGTTCAAAGAGATTTAACCAAATAACCTGGAGTTTCTATGTATGGATGATTAGCCCAACTTTCCTCACTCAGCTACTCTTTACTTCATAATTACTAAATGGGGGAGGAAGTTAAAAGTCCCTTCAGAAAACCAGTTGATTGAAGGATGGTTAAACTCCAAAAGTGAAAAGTCCCCGGAGCTGGGCCCTCGTCTTCATGGACAAGGTGAGGCGAGGGTTTGAAGTCGTATCAAACCAAGTCCAGCCAAGATTCTGCAGGAAGGTTTAATGTTGGATCAGTGTTCAAATCTATCAAATGAGTAATGTGTAAATTTTATTCAGTTCAGTCTATTTTTATAGCTTCAGTTCACAAAAATTTTTTTGCAGAAAGTAACAAGTCCAATTCATAGCAGGTCCAGATTTTAAGACATTGGTAATTAATTCAATTCACTTGTAGAAAAAAAACTTGATTCAGTAGATTGATCCCATCAAAATCCATTCAAAATTTTAGCTCAATACGTCGGTCTCATCAGGTATTGCTGGTAGATCGTGGAACAGTCCCAAATGCAATACGTTTCAAATCTACACATACACTACTCAAAAAAGTTAGGGATATTAGGCTTTCTGGTGAAATTTCAGGATGAACCTAAAATGCACTCTAACCTTTACAGGCGACCTTCACTAAACCTTTCAGCTCAGTACTTTTTGCATAACTTGCTGTTCTCTAATAAGGAGCTGAGCGGCAAAATTCACAACAGCTGTTTGATCCATGAATTGAATAACATTTCCTGGTTCAGTTAGAATTGGTATCTAAACAATCCTCATCGTGCTGTTCATACTTTGACATCAGGAGACCAAGACCTCACCTAACAATTGATCAACAGTACCCATATGCCATTGTGAAGCTTCAAACAGGATGTTCTTAGAGGGAAGTGTCCACTGAGAGTCATCAGCAGGTTGCAACAGAGATACAGAGACTGGAAGAGTCACAGAAAGGCATAGAAGTGGACGTCCTTTGGCCACTGTGAACAGTGAACCTGTGGAACCGGATGAGGAGTGCCAAACAACTCCAGGCACATTTAGGGGGTGAGAGGAACCTAAGTGTCATGTCAGACCATTGGAAACTGTTTACATGAGCGTGATCTGTGTGCTAGATGACCAGCAAGGGTGGCCGACCAAACCAGCAGGTACAGGCGTCATCATCTTGTGTGTGCTAGGGTACATTTACGATGGATGACGGACCGGTGGACCTCGGTTCACTAATGAAAGTTGATTTACGCTGCAGACGTGTTTTTCTGCCAACCACATTGGAGACGTCAAGGAGACTCTATGCACCAGTCACTGTTGTCATCAGACCAGTCTTTAGGGGAGGTGGTGTTATACTACCTGGATAACATCATCAATCCAGTCATTGTTCCTGTGCATGAACACAGACCTAATTTCATCTTCATGGACGATGATGCTCCAGCTCATCGAGGTGGCATCATTGGGGAACAGCTGCTCAAAACTACACTATCGCTGGACCTGAATCCCATAGAAAACCTATGGGATCAGCAGTTACCATGTAGAAGCTGGTAACCCTGGACCCCAGAACCTCAATGACCTGAGGGCCATCTTTCAAGTAGTCACCATTGCATGCTTCTTCTTAAATACCCTACTTTCATGATATAAGATCACTGTATTGTGATTTTTTTTTTTTACGTTTTCAATACATTTCACCAATAAGCCAAATATTCCTAACTTTTAGTGAGAAGTTTATGTTCCCAAATCTGACTCAACACTCGCACTTCACAGAAGTCTTATCAAATGTTATCAGCAGAATGTTTCTTTTACTCATTTTTCTTTAAACCCTTCGACTATTATAAATCTTGAAAGATTAAATGGAGAAAAAAGAAATCAATTTTTTTCCACACAAACACGCGCCTCTTCATTTTTTTTTCCAAAGCAATTTGCAGGCCGAGGTCTGCTCGCCAACAAGAAAATATATTAATGTGGTCTATTTTCAAGTGCTCATTTAAGGTCAGCGAATCATAGTGGTCCAAATTTTTTGTCTTGACCTTAGTGGGTCTATATTATTTTCAATGCAACTGCTTTTTTTTTTGAAGTCACATTTGAAACATCAAGGCCAGTCGATTACAAAAAGAGAAACTTGTGAAACATTCCGGCAGTGAATATGGATCATACCCATCATTTCACGTTTATTCCTTACAAATTAAAACCTCACCTCTGGGTGTATTAATTTAAAGAGATAACTGGTATATTTTATTCCTATCGGCAGTTAGCGAGGGCTTCCCGTCACCTGTGTCATTTCTCTAAATATTTGTTCTGCGTGTTAACATTCTTTTGGGTCATCTAACGAGTGATACAAAGAGGTTTATTGACATGCAAAGACTTTCTCTGTCCTTTCTTTATTTGCTTTTTTGTCCCTCACCGTATCTCTGCTCTTAGAGCTGAACGCCATCTGTTCATCTTTAGCAGAAGAGAAGCTCACTTTCCTCCCTGGCTCGTGCCTGCTCTCTTTTAAACTCTGACACTGTGACCTGGACTCGTGCCTTTGGCTCAGGTTTAAAAGAAACGGGGAGCTTTTCCTTAAACAAGAATCCGTACTGTCTTGGAAAAAGCTTCAGGATAACTGAAACAGAAATTCTCTCGGTGGCGTTGAATTAAAAACCCTTCTGAGATCTTTAGGTTTTCACTTTTATCCTAATTTCTTTCAACACCTTCCAACGTCTCCCGTCTTCCCCTGCATTTCCCATCCACCCTGCTCCATCTTGAGGGCATATGTCAAGAGGAAGCAAGCATCTGCTCCTTAAGAGGGATTTTGAGTCCCGTGTTTTGCCGATTCGTGCCAGAAGTCCGTCAGTCGCACGGCGGCAGCATGGCCATGTTGTGCCTGGCGAGAAAGTGGGACACGGATCTAGAGGGAGGCTCCGTTTGAGTCCATTTGGGTGTTTGTATCTTCTTGGAAGTCACAGTAGATTTTTGTGTAGTGCTTCTACATTTTACACAGGGAGATTATAAATATCTGTTGGGTAATGGGGCATTTTTTGATGTAGGAAATTAGCAAAAGCACCAGAAAAGGTGTTTATTATGAGCATATTTAGATTTATTTTACCGGAAATGGTAAAGCTTTTTCCTACAGTTAGCATTCTGTATTTTCAGGAAATAGAAAAACGACTTGATGTTAGCGATGCCACAAAGGTGTTTTTCTCCCATCCACATTTAATGGAGTTTTAGAATAGAATATAATTACTTTATTGATCCCACAGTGGGGAAATTCACTTGTCACAGCAGCATACACATGAGAATAGAAAGCAAGTAAATTACATGAAGTTCACATGATGACACACAGAGACAATATAAGAGGATAGGATAAAATACAGATGTGAATTTACAGGTCTGTACAGAAATCAACTGATAGAATATCAAGATAAAAACAGAATGCAATAGTGCAAACTGTACGGAAATGTAGCGATATGACCACTGCACAGACCCTATGAGTTAGATAAGAATGAAACTAAACAGTGGAGTTGTTCACCCTTACAGCCGTGGGAATAAATGATCTGCGGTAACGCTCTGTTTTACGTTAATGAGAAATACTAGGATTAAAAAAGCTCTGTTGGTTACAGAGCTTTTAATAACCCTAGTGGTGCATTTAGGATATTTTGGTGTTTTTGCCAGAATATTGTGGGTAGAGATGTTTTTATGAACAAAGAAATGACAAAAAAAAGTTTAAAACCTTCAGAAATTTTCAGACGTGTAGACAGGGCCTAAATCTAGATTAAAGCAGCACTCTGGAGGATTTCATCAGGAGAGCAGTTTTTGAGTCTAGCGTCCAAAGGCTCCTCCTCAAAACATCTCGACACGCGTGTCCAGTCGCGTGTGCGCGTGTGCACACGGCGCATATACTTCGGACATGAACTGTACAGCTCAATGTGTAGGGTTTAATCACTCACAGTTCACAATCTTATTCCAACAATACTACGAGGGTCTGAAGAGCCCTCTCTGTCCCTGCTGCTTCTGATATTAGCTCTGTTAGCAGAGAGCTGCTGCTGGACTCTGAAGCTGAACTTGACTCGCCCCTGGATGAACTTTCTGACCAAAATAAACGCATAGTCCTGTCAAACCTTGCCATTCTGTGAGGTGAAAGGTTTAAAAATAAAAATAAATCCATCTTTAGCTGGAGAATGGGTAGGTTTTTAGTAGAAATGAGCTGTGAGTCCTCAGTGAACGGCTGAGACGGCAGAGAAACACACGGAGCGTCCTGTACGACAGCGCCCCCTACTGGTACAGGTTTGGTCGATGCGCGTGCATGTTGAGAGAATGCAGAAATTTGAATTTCATTGGCTGAAAAATGTCGGCGGCAAGAAATAATGGAAAGGGGTCTCTAGGAGGAAGGAGGGTCTTCATCAGAATGACAGATGTTGTGGAACTCAACCCATAGATCATAGTTTAGACCTGAAATATCATTTAAAACATTTAGAAAACTTTGATACAGAGAAAAATGCTCCAGAGTGCCGCTTTAAGGAGGATTTGTTTTAATAAAATCGGAAACATTTACAGATGACATTAAAGGGATACTTGACCAAAATGTGATTTTTTTTTTTTTTTTTTTTTTGGTGTCTATTGCCATATTCCTTCTAGACAAAAAAAAAAATCACTTTTTTTAACACAGCTTGTTAAATTTCTTCTTGTTTCTGCTGCAGAAAGTATCACTAACGTTTTTTAAAATGGCTATGCTTCTGAAAAATGTATTTCCTGTAGATTTGTCTTGCAGTGTAAAACTCTTCTTCTAGTGCCATTCCTGTTCTGTAACAGCATTGTTCTCTTATTAGGAACACCTGCTGTTTTAGAGGAAAACTGCAGCAGCACCACTTGAAAAAAATACTGACACTCTGATCATGTGGATCAACCAATATTCTATAGCCTCACATTTACCAGTTTTCTACTAAATAATCATTTTTTTGTTTGTTTTCTGCAGCAATAAGTCATAAACCACTTGTGTCACAATGTAAAAACATGTAAATCAGACCTTCACTAAACACTACAGTCTGTCAAACTTATTAAAAATGATAAATGTGTCATGTTTGTAAATGACATTTTTAAAAAACCTGTTTATTGTTCCTCAAATCTCTGCTAGTATTTTGCTTTTATTACTTTTTGTCCATTTGTTTGAGTTAAACACTGATAAATTTATAGGTTTAAAAAAAAGAATAAAATGCAGTCTATGCAAATGCAGCCACACACACACACACACGCAATCTAACACACACATACGCACTGCACTTTAAGACCTCTTCAGTCCTCAATTTAGCACAAGAATAAACAACAGCGAGGGGAAAGAAAAGAGTAAATGTGTCATTAATAAAAAGAAAGACGAGCTAATTGTGTTGCATGCTCTGGAAAAATCAAAAATCCATTAGAGAGAGGGAAAAGGACGCTTTTTGAAAAACAGATGATGTCTCACAAAAGAAGAAAACCAAGAGCGCTTTTACCTTTAATTTGGTCCTATATCCTTGATTTAAGATGGTCTTCTTGTGCAGCTCTGTTTGTGTGTGTTTGAATGTGTTATTGTTGTGCTCTGCTTAATGCATGCCAATGACTCAGGCAACTTTATCTAATCTCCATAAATGGCCGTACAGTTCAGGAAGGTCACCAACACACACGTGTGCTCACACACACAAACGCATCCCCGAGAGAGGGAGCAAAGGGAGACGATAATTGAGAGAAATTAGAAGAAATGATGGAAGGGACCGGTCGGTATAAAGAGGAACGAGAGAGACAGAATGGACTCTGGGGTGAAACAATTAGCTCTGTCATTTAGTATTTGTACTGCTCTCCCAGCTCAGAAAGGTCGGCGTGCTCCTACAAATGAGAAGATATTTTACCCACACAAGTCTGGGAAGGTAAAACATTTCTTGGAAAGCTTTTCTCAGAAAGTAGACAAGAAAGATGAAAGGAAATTAAATCCAGAGTTTGAGGTTTTATGAGCGCTGATAATCAGAACCCTTTAGAAAACCATGAAAGGAACTTTGAAACAGAAGCATCTGAGTTAGGTTTAGATAAATTACTATTACTACTGTCAATGCAAAAACAACACATTCCTATTATTATCTGGTTTACAATTCTGCCAGTTTTGGGAGTATTTTTTACACCCCACCCTTGTAAATAAAGAAAGAACAATACGTTAAAATGCATCAGTACGTGTGTTAGAGGTACACCATACAACAGACAGAATGTGACTTTGATTAAACGGGTGAGAAAATCCCACCCCCTTCAGAGCGCTATAGCTAGAGCTGGAGCGAATCGTC
This sequence comes from Callopanchax toddi, assembly GCA_006937965.1. Taxonomy (NCBI): domain Eukaryota; kingdom Metazoa; phylum Chordata; class Actinopteri; order Cyprinodontiformes; family Nothobranchiidae; genus Callopanchax; species Callopanchax toddi. Next base: position 3,351,536 of record SSNR01000014.1, read on the forward strand.
GATGACGTCGACGAATCGATTTTAAAAAAACGTCGACGTCGACGTTCGACGGAGCGGAGGAGGCGACCGTCCGGTCAGCGGTGCTCGCGCGCGTCGCTTGTCTAGCTGTGTTTCTCAGTCTAACTGTCAACAGCTGTGGCTTCAACAATATTAACACTAAAACCACATTTATCTGTCGATTACTTTATCAGAAGTTAGTCTTCCTTTAACTTCAGTTGTTTTCAGAGACTCACGTTAAATACCAATGCATAAATAACCTAGATAATAACCTAAATAATAGTTTCTTTAGCCAAATATAAATATAATGACTCCTCCTGTTCTACAGCGATTCAGAGTGTAATACAGAGGAGGTGATGAGGGAGGAACACAGTGCTATACTGCACACACTAACAGAACAGCAGTTCAGTTTCATTTTGAGACGATGAAATAGTTTAACTAACACTCAGGAATGTATGCTGTGAACTGTCAGTGTTTGTTTTTGCTCTGCAGTTTTTAAATCTTTAAAACAAGAGATTTATGTCAAACTGCAGCTCTTCCTTAGAAACTCACTTTATTTTGTGTTAAACACTCAGGAATGTCCATACTGTGCACCTCAGTGTTTTGTTTACTACTACAACTTAATATTTTTTCCAAACCTTTAAACTAGAGTTATTGTCCTGTAAAAGAGTAAATACTGACAGCTCTTCCATGTTGTAGAACACTGCTTTGATTGTGTTTTAAGCAGAAGATGTTTGGCTTTGGAAAATAGTTTTACATTTAAGTCATTTATTACATTTTTTTGGGGCGGGGGGGTATTTATTTGAAATTTTATGGTTTTTATTAATCGTGCAACACAAAAATAATCGTTAGAATAATCGTCTAATTATCCATTAGAATAGTCGACTATTCGATAAAATAATCGCCCGAATAATCGTTTTAAAAATAATCGGTTTCCCCCAGCCCTAGCTATAGCTCAGGTTTACTTCACAATAGAAACATCACTCAAAGTTTAAACGGAACACAGAAGGTTGGTCTTTACATGGCTGGATTGGTGTTTAATTGCTTTATAGATTAGAGTATATGCAATAAGTTTATGTTTTATGACTTTGAAGATTTTCCCACTGAATGTTCACTTGATGGTTAATGATTTCACTTTTTTGAATTGTCTAAAATTTTCCAAATATTTAGCAAACAAACCCTTCATACTCACACAACCTCACCTTGCCTTGCCTCGCCTTCTTCCGCTTATCCGGGTTACGGGAGCAGCATCTCAAGTAGGGAATCTCAGACAGTCCACTCCCCGGTCACCTCCACCAGCTCCTCTGGCAGGACCCCAAGGCATTCCTGGGACAGACTGGAGATGTACTTTCTTCATCATGTCCTGGGTTGACCTGGGGGCCTCCTGCCGGCAGGATGTTCGAAACACCTCCACAGGAAGGCGTCCAGGAGGCATCCTGACAAGATGGCCAGACCATCTCTACTGGCTACTCTCAATATGGAGGAGCAGCGGCTCTACTCCGAGTCTTTCCGGAATGCCTGAGCTCCTCACCTTATCTCTAAGGCTGAGCCTGGCCACCCTGCGGAGGAAACTCATTTCGGCCGTATCCGAGATCTTGTTCTTTCGGTCATTACCCAAAGCTCGTGACCATAGGTGAGGAGTGCAACGTAGATTGACTGGTAAACAGAGAGCCTTGCTTTCTGGCTCAGCTCCCTCTTTATCACAACAAAATGGTTCAGTGTCTGCATCACAGATGCTGCCCCCATGTACCTGTTGATCTCCGGCTCCCTCATTCCTGAACAAGGCCCCAAGATACTTAAACTCCTCTACTTGAGGTAGGACCCGGAGTTGGCAAGCCACCTTTTTCCGGTTGAGAACCATTGTTTGAGATTTGGAGGTGCTGATCCTGATCGCAGCCACTTCACACTTGACTGTGAACCTCCCCAGCAAAAGCTGAAGATCAAAGCTCGACGGAGCTAGGACGGAGCTAGGAGGACCACATCTGCAAAAAGCAGAGGAGAGATTCTCCTGCCACCAAAGTGGACACCCTCCACATCATGCCCGAGCCTAGAAATCCTGTCCATAAAAGTTATGAACAGAACCAATGACAGAACCATTTGAGTCTACCAGGTCTGAGCGGCAGCTTCCCCTGCCATCTGATCCAGCTCACCACCAGGTGGCAATCAGTTGACAGCTCTACTTCTTTCTTTACCTGAGTGTCCAAAACATACGGCCACAGGTCAGAAGATACAACTACCAAGTCAATCACCTGCCACCTAGGCTGCCCTGGTACCAGGTATATCAATGAGCATCCTTATGTTTAAACATGGTGTTCATTATGGCCAAACTGTGACTTGCACAGAAGTCCAATAACAAAACACTACTAAGGTTCAGAGTAGATGGGCCGTTCCTCCCATTCATGCCCTCCAGATCATGCTGTCGTGAATTTTGAAGCCCCCCAGCAGGACTATGGAGTCCCCAGTCGGAGCATCATCTAGCACTCGTCCCAGGGACTCCAAAACGGGTGGGTAGTCTGAACTGCTATTTTGGTGCATAGGACAGACAACAGTCAGGACCCGTTCCCCAACCCGGAAGTGCATGGAAGCTGCCCTTTCATCCCCAAGGGAAAACCCCAACATACAGTCTGAGAGTCTTGGGGCTAACAGAAAGCCCACCCTAGCCCTGCACCTCTCACCTGGATCAACTCCAACATAAAAGAAAGTCCAGCCCCTCTCAAGGACTTAGGTTCCAGAGCCAATGCTGTGTGTCAAGGTGAGTCCAACTATATCTAGCTGGTACCACTCAATCTCTGCCACAAGCTCCAGCTCCTTCACCACCAGAGAGATAACGTTCCATGTCCCAATAACCAGTTTTTATGTCCGAGGATCAGTCCGCCAAAGCTCCCGCCTTGGTCTGCTACACATTGCACAATGCACCGGACCCTTCATGTTCCTTCTGCAGGTGGTGAGTCCACAGTTGGATGAACCCATGTATCCAGTTTGGGTTGGGCCCTGCCGGGTCCCATGAAAGAAAGTCCGGCCACCAGGTGCTCAACCACAGGCCCCAACCCCAGGCCTTGCTTCAGGGTGGGACCCCTAACCCTCTGGGCTGGGTACTTGGACTCTGTGCTGTTATTTCCATGAATGGTCTTCTGCACAGCTCATTGTCTCACCCTACGCCTAGGACCAATGTGCCATGGGAGACCCTACCAGGGGCATAAGTACCCCAGACAACCTAGCTCCGAGGATCATTAGGGCTCTCAAACTCCTCCACCACCATAAGGTGGCAGCTCAAAATCGGAGCCATGTTTGACAATTTTCAACTTATTGGTACACAATCGAATCATAAAAGAAAAGAGTAATTAAACTTCTAGGCAAACAAAATCCTCAGGTACAGCTGTGATTAGGTGGGATTTGAAATTAAAAGGATTGTAATTTACATTTTGTCTGTGTGAGTGTGTGTATGAGTGTTAACCTGCAGGCACTAGTACTTTCATGCTGTCACAATGATATTCCTTTTATTTTAAGGGAGGTAATTACTGCTCTCTCCTTTCAGCCTTCATGTTTCTGATTTTCCTGTCTTCTCCCTGCTTTGATTTTGATCTCTGCATGACACCTGGTTCGAGCGGTCTCAGGGGTGTGTTCGCACTTTGTATGCATGTGCACTCCCACATAAGTGAGTGTGTGTATGGTGTTGGCATTGCCCTTTGTCTCTTTGAGGCCATCTGGAGTTGGCACATGTGGGAATACGTACTGTTACTTACCCACACATTTATAATAAAAACGTCACATCTGATTTGTTACCGTTTGGAGGTTGAATGCACCAGCTTTAAGACTGGTGTGTATTTACAAAACATGATGATGGTGTAAGAAATAAAATGTAAAAAAGATGGACAAGACATACTGTTCTGTTGACAACATTTATTTTATGCTTGCTTTGTTCACATTATCATCATTATCATTGAAAAATAGAAGGAAGTTCTGCTCAGGTGCAGATAATTTACTATTTGATGATACAAATCTTTGCCAAAACTTGTCATAATGTGCATCATATTACATTTTTAAGTTATATTACTTATTGGTGGGGATTTTTACTGTGGAAACCTTAACATTTTCAATCTCTAGAGCAGCGATCAGCAACTCCAGTCTTCGAGGGCCACTATCTGGCAGGCTTTAGATGTTTCCCTGCTTCAACACCTGATTCAAATGACTGAATCACTTCCTAAGCATGTCAAGCTCTGAAAAAGTCTCTTAATCACCCAATTATTTGAATCAGGTGTCTGGAAGCAGGGAAACATCTAAAACTTCCTGGATAGCATCCGTAAAAGACTGGAATTGCTGGTAACTGCTCTAGAGGAACAAACGTTCTGACGTCTCTTTACATTGCCTGCAAATTTGACATTTTTAGGTAGATTTTTACTCAAATGTCTTGTTTTTTGGTGTATTCTAATAGTTTTGTGTCAATATCTTGACAGAAATGCTTTGATTATGCTTGCCTGGATTCCCCATTAGTCTTATTTTACATAAAGTTTGTATTTTTATTCTTTTGGACAGCTTGTGGAAGTTGTATCAAGGAATGTTTCAGGATGCAGAGAGCAATAAATTTATTTATTGAAGCTGATGAAAGGTGAAATATACTGTTAAAAGGGGGGGGGGGACAGACTGGCTGGAGGTTTGTTTAGGTGTGACGCCCGCTGCCAAATGGGGTGAATAATAGATGTGTGGGAACAGATGATAAAAAGAGGAGAAGAGGAGGGAATGTTCTCTTCCTTGGAATTTAGGGACAAATATAAAAGGTGGTTAATTGACTGATGTCAGACTCTCAGGAAGTTTTTTACTTAGTTTTACGTTTACAAATACAGTCATAGGCCACTTTATTAGGTACACCTTTTTGTACCAGGTTTGACCCTCTTTTTTCTTCAGAACCACCTTAATTATTCATATAGATTCAACAAGGTGTTGGAAACGTTCCTCAGAGGTTCTGATCCACCACATCCCAATGGTTCTGGTTGCATCCTCCTCTGACATCAAAGCTGCCCTGTGATTGGCTGGTTACATCTGAACAGGTGTACCTAATAAAGTGGCTGATTAATTACATGAAAGATAAATTTTTTCTTCACCTTTCGTCTGATTTTGTACCTCAAGTTGTTATAAAAACAGATCTATTAGGAACAAACACAAAAAAACTGTGATCAAGAGAACAATGTTCCCTTCTGCACACTGATCCTCTCCCTCATTCACCTTTTCCATCTCCATCTTTTATCTTTCCCTTTCATCCCTCGCTCAGCCCCATCGGACCTGAAACCTGAGCAGCTGAGCTCTTCCAGTTGGACCCGTCGCATTTGCATCCGCCCCCTCGCAGCGCCGCACAGACACACACCATTAACACTTCACGCACCGCCTCTTATTAATTTTCTTTTCCTTATCCGTTTGAATCAAGACCCTTAAGAGTGCACACAAATGCTGACCTTGAGGCGCAAGAGATTAGATACTTGAACTCAGACTGAAGAGAGACGAATCCTCTCAGTGGGGGGAAACCTTGTGGAGATGCGACAACATACTTTTCTCAGAGATGGAAGGCAGCCACTTCAGGGAAAATTAAAGCTTCCCAAGGATGCTGCCGGGGGCATTGAGAAAAGACTGATGTTTTGTGTCTAAATACATGTACATTGAATTAGTTCTTTTCACTCGTACTTTAATTTTTCATGTTTTGTTTATGAATTTGTGTGCTTTAAATTTCATAGAAGGAGGCTCGGCAAAAGATAGTTGAAAGTTTCACTTCCTTTGTTTTCGTCATTGGATGAAAACTTGAAAAATAAATTAAAATTGCTTCAGTCCAAAGTCAGAGCGAAGTCCCATCAGTGGCAGCGAGCTCAGAACCCACAGTTCTTCCAACATATTTTCTCTTTTTTTCAATGATTCTCTAATTGTACATGTCTAGGTCATTACCTTGTCTTTTATGTGTTTCTGAAATTTTTTTTTTTAATAATTATGTGAAATCTTTTTATCCTGATATGAATGATAAGCAAGCTCATTTTTCTCTCTAAATGAAAGATTTTACAAGGGGGGAGGTCTAAGACCGTTTCAGGTTTTAATGGTTCATTAGAGTAACAAATACTGTATTTTGCAATTGTCCCTCGTTTCTTTATACTCTACCTCTGACGCCAGACTTGTAATTTTTTTATAATAATCCTGATCTTTAGTTCAGGCTTTGTGAAGGTTTTTCTTTGGACTTCTTTGGTGTCATTTCACTGACCAAGGATATTTTAATGCTAGTAATAGTGATTGTTGTTGACACGTAACAGACAACTGAGCAAAGATATCATAAAATTACTGTTTCTTGCAGTTATGAGATAAAAAAAATAGTGACATACGTAGCTTATCAAGCAGTCAAAACACATTCCTCTGATTTAGTTTTGAATATGAGGCTCTAATGCTTCAGCTCCCTCTTGTGGTGGCTGAAGGATATTGCAACTTAACTCAACAGTAACTTTCAGAAGGAAGCAGCAAAAATTTTTATTTTTTCTTGATCTCGTGTTTGAAGAAACATTTTTTGTTGTAGAACTGTTATAGGGGACCAAAAAATTACAAGCTGTATTTTTGTACCCATTTATGCTACAGCTAGCATTAGCCTTGTAGCTTGACTAGCTGCAACAAAAAGTTAAAACAGTTTAACCTCCTGAAGCCTTTCTTTAAATGTGGATACTGGTTTTCCTGAACTACAATATTTCATATTTTTCCATCTTAGACCTGTTGCTTGTATTTAGAGAGATGAGCTTTTAAAATGTTCAGTGAATTTTTTAAAATATGTATTTTTTCTTGATCTGTGGGATTGTGGGATAAGTTACTTATGGGATAAGATTTGTGCCTATGTTTTATTTTTTTATTTTATGTCTAAACAAAATATTTATTTTTACTTCTTAACAATTCATATTTTACTTCTTTGACACACCTTTTTGCTTTTCACTTAATTCCACGTTACTCAGACCATTTAGGCTTTTATTCTGAAGGGCATGTTTTTGTTCTGCTCTTTGCGTTTGCTGCACCTCAAATTTGCTTCTGCTCCAGGTTTTTGCATTGCAAAGAAAGTCTCAGTGGGAGGGGCTTTTAAGTGCTTCAATCTCATTGGTTATAAGGGTTTGGAATAGGCAGCTCTAGCTATTTGCCATAAGTATGAAACCACCTGCAAACCCTTATAACCAATGAGATAGAACCACTGAAAAGCCCCTCCCACTGAGACTTTATTTCAAAAGCAAAGACCTGCAGCAGAAGCAAAACCAAAGCACAGATTTCATCCCATAAGATTTTATTGGTGTTTTTAACCCTGAACTCCTTTAGCTTGCTGGAGAATGAGTTTCGGTACCCAGCCCTAGTTCCCATCCTTATCCTCCTCTTTTCATGTTTACAGTCGATTTCACAGACAGATGTTTTTTTCTTCTGTTGTTTAATGATGGTTGAGAAACCAGCTTGTTTTCTCCTGTAAAAGTCTGTCACATCCAGCATACAAAACCCTTTAAAACAGGTCCTCAACCTACATAATAAAAGCAGATTTATGGACTCAAATTGGTCAAAGTATCTAGTTTTTATTTCAGAGATATCAACTAACAGTTTAAGCTGCCTACATACGATTTTAGGACTCACCTTCTGGTCCAAAATGGTTGTTTTTGCAAATATTAAGGACCTAAAACCAGTCATACCAGACTTCTACCATTCGGTCTGTTTTTCAGTGTTGTGAACCAATTAGTTGCATTGAACCTTTAAACAGTTTGACTTTAAATTCTTTGTCTCTCATTTAGCTTTTTTTAATGACTGACTTCCAATGTTCATTTGACTTTGACCATTTTACAAAATGACTAGACCAGCTTGAGTTGGAGACACTGAAACACACACACATGCACGCACGCGCACACACACACACACACGTGCAGGCTGGTGTGTAAAAAGATAAAACAATGAAACATTCATAACTTTGTGAAAAACCACAGGTTGTGTCACAGAGGGAGCGACGGGATGAAAGAAAAGGGAGAACGCGAATGAAAGAGAGAGGTAGAGCAGCGGGGTGACTGAGTGGCAGTGCAGATCGCTTGCCAAGCCACTGTCACTGGCACTTAAAGAGCAGAAACACACACACACACACACATGATGCTGTCTGTAAATGTAGATGAAAATCTAAGAAAAAAGAACCCACAGACCAACTCATTTCTTACACATGAATCAGCAACTTGTTGGTAAAAGTCTCCTCTTGTTACCTTGTCTGGTTATCATGATGCCCAGGGCTGTCAGTCTCACACACACACACACACACACACACACACACACAGGAAGTCGGGCACACGGTAACCTGCAGTGGGCGACGGTGTTCAAGTGACTGCGGGTGCCCACATCAAAATGCAGGTTGGAGGTTTGACATTCCTGGAGGCTGTGTCCGTCTAACCAGTTAGGAGGAGGACAGCCAATAACACACACACACACACACACACACACACACACACACACACACACACTGCTCTGGCTATCTGATGAGTTTAATGCTGATTCAAGTCAATATAGAGAGAAAAGAAAGATTTAAAATGTTCCAGCTATTATCAGTGTGCGTTCATGTATTAGTGTGTTAAGAGTGTGGAGTTTTAAGTGTGTGTTTTCCTTGATGCTTGTCTCAACTTTTATGTGTGTGTGTGTGTCCTGTAACAGTAATGAAGGCAGTCTGAGAGATTATCACAGTTGGGCGCTTGCAGACCTCAAGGTTAAAGGAGCACAAAGGCACAGCTGAAACACTACAGTGTGTGTGTGTGTGTGTGTGTGTGTGTGTGTGTGTGTGTGTGTGTGTGTGTGCACGCGCGCTACGACAGAACCTGAGATTTTAAGACTTCACTGAATCAAAATATGTGTTAAAATCAATCGGTTTATAGATTCTGGTAAATTTAAAGTTTTAAAAGCTCAAACATTAAATTATTTAAAATGTATTTTTGGGGATTTTTAATAGTTTATGTTGAAACAAACCTCCAATTTTGGCTAATAAAATTAATAATGAAATTCCGTCATCAATTTTTATGGATATTTTCAGAATCGACAGGTTGGCGTTTTTGTAAAAGGATGTAAATCCTGTCTTTGATTTAGAAGCTGGAACCTAAATGCCCCAAGGAAACCGAGCTGATGCCTGATTAGGATTATTGCACAACGTTGTGTTAATCCTACTGTTACATCAGCAGCTTTGTCGTGTCTATTATAGAATAGAATAGCTTTATTTGTCATTAAAACAGCGTCCTGGTGATAAAAAAACATGTCCTTTCACCATAAATATTATGTACGAAATTATAATGTAACTTTTTTTGTAGTTCTTTGCATTTTAGTTTGTTTAGAGAAAGAACAAACACACATTTTAAAATCAAATACCAATGATATAAAGACTTAATCTACCTTAGACTATTTTTTTGATTCATCCAAGCAAGAAAAGTAGAAATTTGATTAAAGTGTCAGGGAATTTAGCCTTAGCTGGAGTGATTTAATATTGAGCTAAAGGAAGAGGACGCTTTTTCCTTTGTGCTCCAGGTGGTTCCTTCGGTGTTTACGACTGTTTAGTCAACCTTGCCAAATGGCCTCAGAAGTTTTTAATGTCGCTCATTCAATTAAAGTTCGAGGGAGGTTTGAACCTGGGGGGGGCAATAAGTCACTTATTGGTATTATCCTGCCCCGCTAATTACTGAAGCAATGAACTTTAATTAATATTTCAGCTCGCCGTGTGTACGTTAAAGCATGCAAATGTACATGCATGAGAGAGTGTGCCTCTTTACACACTTGAGGCGAACTCTCCTTTATCTCCAGCGATCTTCATTACACAATAACACACGCGCGCGAAGCGGAGGCTGACATTTTGCAGAGTGTCCCGGTTCACCTGAGAGACGTTGACACGGTGAACTGACGGAGGCTCGCTCTGCTGTTATCAGGAGCTGCGAAAAGCACAGAAATAACAACACGCCTTCCGTTCTTTAACTTCTGCTTTATTATTTTGTCAAATCTGTAGCTATATTGTCAAAAAATTTAAATATGCTGTACTAATATTTTATTAATATGCTGTGGAATCTGTGAAAAATCTGAAGATGGTTTATGACGTTTTTACTGTCAAATTAATTCCTGTAACATATTCTTCATAAATGGTATTTACACCCTTCATGGTTTTATGTAAGTTTGTTAGTTTTTGTGTTTTTTCTTATTCAAACTTGGTCTGAAATCATGATTTCACCCACATTCAGCGAACTTCTAATAGTCAGAATGGATATTTAAAATTATAACCAAAACGTAAGGGACTAATCACAAAACTATCACAGAATATTCGGACTACTGTAAGGAAAAATACAAACTTAGGGGAAAATTGGGAAGAAATCCAGAAGCTTTTGTTTATTACCTATATGGTTTCTTTAATTTGAAAGAAAATTGTTTATTTTTTTTAATAATTGAAGGCATAAATGTACAAGACTAAACCCTTTTTGACAGTATAAGTTCATCAATGTACAAGAAAAACAAGATACTTGAGTTGAAATCTTAAATTTGCAAGGAAAAAAGTTAAATATTACATAAGTAATTTACAAGAATAAAACAAAGAATATTTTAGATTATAAAGTCAGAAGATTGCAAGAAAAAAATTTTGCAGACACTTTTATCCAAAGTGACTTTATTAACCAAGAAGTTATCGTTGACGCTAACAAACAACTAACCCTGACATTAACCATAAACAAACTACTTAGATGGTCTAACACTAGTCTCTAAGGTGACCGTGAGGAAAAAAGGACACAGGATAGAGTGAAGTGCATGAAGAGAGTACAGAGGAGTAGTGAAGGTAGGTTCTAGTCTAGAAGATGTTCTCTGAAGAGCTGGGTCTTCAGGAGTTCCTTGAAGATGGACAGGGACGCCCCTGCTCTGGTAGCTTGGTAGGTCATTCCACCATCGTGGAACGACTCATGAGAAGAGTCTGGACTGTCCCAGTGTGGTGTAGCTCTGCTAGCTGATGATCCTTTGAAGTGACCGAGTCATGACGTCAGCCTTAGCAAGAGGATTCAAGTAGATGGGAGCCGCTCCTTTCAGGACCCTGTCTGCTAGCGTTAGCGACTTGAATTTGACGCAGCAGCTAAAGGTAGCCAGTGGAGCTCAATGAACAGAGGGGTGACATGTGCTCTTGCTGCTGCGTTCTGAACCATTTGTAGAGGTTTCACATTGCACACTGGAGGACCATGAAGGACATTGCAGTAGTCAAGGTGGGAGATGACCATAGACTGCACCAGGAGCTGAGTGGTGTGTTTTGTCAGGTATGGTCTGATCTTTAGTATGTTGATTCGGCACGAACGAGCGACAGAAGCAACATGATCTTTAAAGATCAGCTGGTCGTCAATCACAACCCAGATTTCGAGCTACCTTTGAAGGAGCCAGAGATAGGGAGTCCGTTTGGATTGAGATAATGTGTTGTATGGTTGGTTTGGCTGGGATGACAAGCAGTTCAGTTTTAGAGGTTGAGTTGGAGGTGATGGGCTTTCATCCAAACAAAACAAAATGTCTGTTGTTAAAGGCATTTTAATCCTCAGTGGACCTGTAACTTTGACCTGGTCTGGACCATAGATATCATATATATCACTAGATATCTCACCCGCGCTGTTCGTCAATGGAGTCTGATGTCCCTACGCCGGCGGCCATCTTAGTTCGTACAGCTGCCCCATTTCTTACATTGGTGTCAATGGAGCATGTACTAATAAATACCTCTAACTTGCTCAATTTTCAAACGGTTTGCATTTTTATAAACGTCAGAGACGTGGCTGTGAATATATATCAAAATATAACGATAATGGTCGGGAAATTTATAAATTGTAAAAGTATCAAATCTCAAATCTATACATAATAAGGTTTGTAAGAAAGTAACCCGTTTGTAAATCCGTTCATTTTTAATTGAGTTATGAGTGTTTTTAGTTAAGCTGCTCGCTCACCTTCCATCTGCTGCCATAGAGTTAAACGTCAGCTGTACGAAGCAAGATGGCCGCCGTGTAGGGACGCCGTAGAGTCCCACATAGGGCATCTAGTGATATATATGATATCTATGGTCTGGACTGCCTGGAACGCTCACGGTCTGAGCTGCTTCCTGCTGCTGCCGCTTTGAGCAAAAAGCATGCGCCCTCTGCTGGTGGGGTCGTGTCATTACTAGGCCGCGATTATAAGACGACCCCCTTTTTCACACTTGAAAAATGAAAAAAAAAAACTTGCTTTTTATTCGGGTCAATACGGTATTTGTTCTTAATGTCTTTGGATGATTTACTGATCCCAGTTCACTTCTAAAAAACAGAAAACACAGCAACATAAATGTCAAGTCTCAGGAGACTACTAAATGTCCAACCTGTCCATCAGATTTATGCTATTAAAACTATATATTTGCTGACTATATTAGTTCATCCTCCTGTTTCCAGACAAAACACAATTTGAGATGCATAAACCTTCATTAAAAGGTTTAGTAAAGTTAGCTGAATGCTGTGTGCTCCGCTACCTGTCGGGTTTAGCCTTAAGCTAGTGACGCCCTTCACTTCTCTTTGCCCAGAGCTTTGTGACGTCCACCACTGCTGTGAGGCAAACGGAGAACCTGCATCACTAAAACAGCTGCCCTGATGTGATCAGTGGCTTTGTGGTCGTGCAAAAGCTACTTTGATTTCCACCTGTCCTTTCGTTCTCTGGCTTAACAACATCCTGCAGTTTGGTAGCATTTCGAGCTCAGATGTTGTCATGTGACCACATTCCTGTGTGCTCATTTCCCCCTTCATGATTCAGACTCAAAACAACAGACAGAAGGTGACTCACCCCTTCAATTCGAGTTGGATAAAACAAATAATAGATTCAAGTTAGATGAAAGTAATAAATTGCCTGTTGACCTGATTTTTCACTTAAATCAGAGCTTAATCCATCCTTTGCTGCTTTCATTTTGTTTAGTACTTCATGAGTGTCTCATGTACTAAAAGATATCCGTCTTCAATTAAGACAAATTTAAAAATGGGTCCAACATTTTGATTACTTTTGATTCTTGTGGCTACATTTAAACATCTCTCAGTTCATTCACCAACAGGTTCTCATGGTCACAATATTTTATTCATGAGAAAAAGGTAGTGTATTGATGAAGGTAGGCTCAAATTTGTGCTAAAAAGCTGTTTGTGTGAGAGGCAGTTCAGGGCTGGGACGTGTTATGAAGACCTGAGGCTGCACCACCACGATTGACTCTAACCAAAGAACAATCTGCGATTTCAGAAAATAACTTTTTAGTCACTTTTGTCTGTGCGATTAGCAAGAACTGCAAAAAAAAAAAAATACTTGTTTACCAGAACACAGAGGAAGTGAGCAGGGGAGGTTCAAAGAGGGGGCAATGGTGAAGTGCATTTATTTTACAAAAGGAAGTAGTTTTCTCATTTGAAGTATTAATGTGAGGTGCTTTACAAAAGGCTTTACGGACAGAAAACGAGCACCTTAATAAAACAATGACTATTCAAAACTTTTTGCTTACCATATTTTTGTTGAAATGTGTCAATAGTTGTAAAATTTTTAGTTTATTTATGCTGTTGCTTCTCTTTTTTTACATTTAAAAAACATATATTTTTGTGTTTTTGCATAAACCAGTCCTGGTCAGTGGTTTTATGGATGTATTTTCTTCTTTTTTGTTTTTTTTTTTAACCCCGTGTCCTGTCTGGCTGTAGAGCAAACAGAATAATGTCTGAGTGCCAAAAACAAGCCCAACAGTGTTGCTGTTCCAGGTGAGACGTTACAGCCACTGCTATAAAACTCCTCCTGACTTATATTTAAATATAACTTTAAAAATCTTTATTAGAATTTTTTAATGGTTGATTTGAATCCCAATGGACATGGAGTCTGAAAGAAAGGGGAAGGGTACAGAAAGAAGGATGGGGGAAAGTAAACAGAAAAAGAAGGGAACATGAGACGTGAAGAATCCACTTCTAGACCTGCAAATAAAACACAAACACACAAAACAGGGAGAAAATATATACACATATACTTTACATATACAACAGCAACAAACAGCATATGAATACTCAACAGTTGTGATATCCTTAAAATGTATACGGTAAAGACTAATTCAAGAGAGTTCAGTGTCAACCACAGCCCCAGTCAATGTGTCTGAAAACACCTGAGTCCGTCTTTATGTGAACACCTGTGATCACCTGTGTGTGTATATATGCGCACTTGTGTAAGTAAGATTTCTCTGTAGCAATATTCAATAATAAGTTCGAGGAGCCACAGACCCGCCCCCAAGGCCCACGGAGGATGCGGAGGAGGTCTGAGCCCCAGACGTCTGGAGGCCACTCAGGGCACGGACACCCCAGGGAGATCACCGCCAGGGCAGCCGCAAACTCCCCCCCAGAGAGCGCAGAGGCCCACCCCGCGTGGGTCACCCGGCAGTTGCCGCGCTAGAGCCCCTGGGGGTCACGGCGAGGCGAGGGGCTCACAGGCACCGCCTGCAGCCGGCCATCCAGGGCAGATCCAGCCGGAACCAGAGACCCGAGACCCAGGAGCGAACCGGCCCCAGCAGAGGCCCGTCCGCCCCAGGGGGCCCAGATCCCACCAGGCAGCCACAGGGGGGAGAGCAGGCAGACACCCCCAGCACCCAGCCCCAGACCCCGAGACACCCCAATACGCCGGTGGAAAAAGGCACCACCCAATGCCGAGGCACAGCCAGGGAGGACAGTCTCAACAGAGGAGGGTCTAGCATGTCTCAGAAGGGGGGGGAGAGACCAGACCCGACAGTCACACACAGACACAATCACTCTCTCCCTCCCTCATGCATACACACACACATCCCTGCAAACAATCCAAGACATACAATAGAGGCTGTACACCCACTCTCACTCCTCATGGATACTCTATGTTCCCAGGACCGGAGACCAGCGCCCTAAGAGTGAAACCGGTCCCCAGATCCAGAAGATGTTCCCTCCCTTACTGAAGTGGGGATGAGCAGACCACCACGCACACTGCAGCAGCCGAGCAGCCCCCCACCACAAACCCCGACCAGACGGCCCGCTTTACTCCAGGCAGCGAGCAGAGAACAGGGCTGTATGAAGACCCCAAGTCTCCCCCCGCCTGCTCCACTGTGGTGTTGATACGTGTTGTAGTAAGATGCTTTTAAAATAAGGCGGGGGGCAGCACGGATGAATGGATGAATTTTCAAACAAAGTATCAAGAAGAAAATAAAAATCTGACTTTTCAAAACAAACAAGAGAAAAAACACGTTACCTGTTGATTTTTTAAAATAAAAATCATGTTTGGCAGGTGTATAGCACATGATAGTTTAGATACTGAATAATTAAAAAGTACTAAAACTTGAGTTTCAGGTTATTAAATCTATAACCGGTAATCTGTGCTGTCCTGGATGCAGTTTATAAATTCTACAGGAAGAGAATCTGCAGAAAAGCTTGAATCTTTTTCTGTGATTTTTGCTCATTTTTGATCACCATCACACCCTAAAAGCCTCTGATTGTCGCTGTGCAGCTGCTGAACGAACTCAGGAAACAGTTTTTATGTTTTTGAGTTGATGAAGACGAAAACTGGGCGGAGCATCGTAAGATCAAAGACAAAGAAACACGTGAAACACTTTTTATGTCAGTCTTTAATTCCAGTCAGTTCCAGATGTCACCAGTTGTCCCTGCCAGCCAAACTGACACACACACACACACACACTCACACACGCACACACACACACACCGTGCTCACGCAGTCACCTTGCCACAGGCTCTGTCCTCCTACTTCAAGCTGGTGCTGTTTGCAAGTGTGTGTAGTCGCTTCAATCAATGATTAATTGTGTGTATGGGTGTGTGTAAGCATGCAAACAAACGTGTGTTCCTCCACACACACACACACACACACACACACACACACACACACACACACACACACACACACACACACACACACACACACACACACACACACACACACACACACACACACACACCCCAGTGAGTCACATACATTAAAGTGAAT
This sequence comes from Callopanchax toddi, assembly GCA_006937965.1. Lineage (NCBI taxonomy): Eukaryota > Metazoa > Chordata > Actinopteri > Cyprinodontiformes > Nothobranchiidae > Callopanchax > Callopanchax toddi. Next base: position 3,367,523 of record SSNR01000014.1, read on the forward strand.
TAGTTTCTTTAAAAAATAAAAGCCTGTGGTGTGATTTCAGTCTGAACTGAGTCTAAACTCATCGATCTGATGCTCTGGTTTGAAGTGGAGGTGAAACATCCACACACAGTTCTCCATATCCTCACGGATGCAGCTGCAGTCTGATCCTACACCTGCCCCCGACCTTTGACCCAGGAAGTGAAAGTAGCTTTGCTTCTCGTCTGACCTGAACAGGAAGTGTTGTAGGTGACTTCAGCTGGACTATCAGACCTTCCTCTTTCTGTATATTAAACATTTGAGTCTATTTGTGAAGAAATATTTTAAATTTGGAATTTTTTTTTTTTAAATTTCCAAATTTCTGGTCCTTCTCTGATCACTAGTGAATGGAAAGCTGGCGTAGTCGTCCTGAACTTTATCTGAACTGTCCTCAACGTAGAACAATACTCTACTGGACGCCGCCCCGTCCTACCCAGGGGGACCACCAACCTTTCTGCAGGTTTTAAGCGTCGCTCATGTTTCCTCTGCTAAAATCACAAGGCTCAACTTATAGCCTGCAAGTGTAGTTAATGCAAAACACACCCACGTGATTAAGGTGTGACGTGCATCCTTTTACTTAGCCAAACATCAGGAAGAATATATCTGTCAGCTCCTATTATACACATCTCCTTTGAGGAAATCGCCCAACAGAGTGCAAGAATACACCAACGATGATTTCTGTGCCTTGAAACAAAGACAACTTTCTCCTTTTGGTCAAAGATGATTTGTGACAACGAGCCAAAGAGAGTTAGCCTTTGTTAAACAAACACGCCAGCGGCTCACCAGGAGTTTCCTGTGTCATTAAGCGCTGACGTACGAAGTGCTCGAGTCAAAAAGAGGAAAATAGACACGCCTCGTCAGCTGTGTCCCCGTTAACGAAATCAGAGGCAGCAGCTTGAACTATAAACCAAAACATGACTTAGATGTTTAGAACCCGTGTTTCTAGTTTGATATAGAACATGGTTTTAATATTTTAATACCTAAAATGTAGTTGTTTATCGTTATATTCCATCTTCTCGCTGTATTTAATACTAGTCTTTGTATATGCTGATATTTAGAATATTTTCCATTGTGACAACATGAAGTAGGCTAAAAGATCTCAAAAAGCAACACATCACGTCATGTTCTAAAGAAATTAAAATTCAATTATAAAATTCAGATTTTCTGAGACATTGAAATTGAGGTTTTTGTCTACCTGTAAGCCACAGTCACCAAAATGACAAGAAGTAAAAAACTTTAACTATTTTACTCTGTGTTTAATGAATCCATATGAGTTTCACTTTCTGAAATTAATGACAAAACATATTTTATGTTTATAGTTATTTTTACTTAAGATTTGACTTTATATATAGGGATTTAATTCTAAATATTCTACCATTATGATCTGAAGTTAAACATGGTAAAACAAATCTCAACAGTCTACTTTATAATGTCCGTCTTACACGTCTCCGAAGCTAGATACATTAATTTTACTTTATTGAACAAAAACATTACGCCATTAATTTTGAAGTGCATGTCATTTTCAAACATTTGTGTATTTTTATTAACTTTTTGTCCTCCTGGTGTTTGTACAGTATGCTGTGTTTGCTCAATGTGGAGGAGGTGATTCTTTAGCTGTAATGTCTGCAGAGCTTTTTGTAATGTTTCTCAGAACAAGAGAGTTTCTAAAACCGTGGGTTAGAGTGAATATCCCTTAAGCTTCACAGTCACCTTGTGGCTTTGTGTAGCTGGCCTCTCTCTGTGTGTGTGTGTGTGTGTTCTAATTGATGTGTGTTACAGATGTTTAAAAATACCGTGTTCATTCTCTCTTTCCCATTTCCTGTGGAAACCCCTCCTTCTTTATTTAAACTGTCTTTCCTAAAGGTGAAGTCACTTTATAGTTTTACAGCCGAAGTTTCACTCTGGTTTTCGACGCCCAGGAAAAGAGGTTGAAACTCTTTCCAAATGGAAAATTAGCTGTTTGTTATCAAGTGGCTGGTCATCATTTCTGACAGAGAAACAAAAGGACTTGGACCAGAGTTTATCTTTGTTTTTGCATCATTATTTTTTAAAATTATTTGTTTAATTTTACATTTTCTTCTAATTTTTTTTGTTATTTTTTGCTTTTCCATACAAGTACAATAATTTAGATGCTTTGCAGATTTTATCTTTTGATTGTTCATAATTATAGATTTGAAAATGTATAAACAAAATTAAGTCAAAAATGACTAAATTCACTTTTATTTATGATTTTTCTTCATAGTAAGTTTTCAAAATAAAAGCTGTTGTGTATGAATTAATAACTAATGTTGCTTTGGTTGTTTCATGACATCATAATTAGCTTAATCTGCTTTATTTAAGTTCTTTAATTGAATTGTTTTAAACATTTGCTTTTTTAAATTCTCATTTATTTCTCTCACCCAACTATACAATAATCAGCAATTAATCCATTAACTCCAAAAAATTAATGAGTGGAAATGAAGCAGGTTGAAGGAAAGCTGCCCTTTTCCTAATCATAAGACAACTAATTACATCTGGCTGTGAATAAAAAAAACATTAAATCAGTCCTAAATAATATTTAATTACTTCATACAATATCATTCCTTTTATATTTATTTATTAAGATTCAGCTATTTTTCATATCATCCTCCAGGTCATCCCATAATTTTACTCTTGCTTTAGAGTTTGCAAAGAAATGTTTAAAGTTGAGTTTCCTCCTTTGATCTTAATACAGAGAATAATATGACTAAAAATACTTTATAGTGCAGTACTAATAGTTTTTCAATTCACTAAATATTTAAATTTCAGTATGCATGACTTGATAAATAGACACAATTATGTCAAATTCTTGTTCATTTTTGGGGTTGAATTCACAAAATTGAACTATATAATATAATATCACCACCACTTCATTAAAGCATGGGATCGTTTTCTATTGAATTGTTTTGCAGCTGCTGCCCTAATTGACACATGAACTTTCTTCTTTAAAATTCCAATATTTTTACTCTGTAAAAATGAGAATAAGAAAAAAACAACAACAATACTCTTTAATTTGTTGGATTATTTTAGTTAAATTTTACAGTAAATCTGTTGTTTTATTGGGTATTAAAGGCACACTATGCAGTTTTGACTTGTTTTTAGCACCCCCTAGTGTCCGTTTTAAATCACTGTCATAAAAATGAACTGTTCCCGTTTTCCTCGCTGTATGCTGTTGACATGTGTGAGCTCCAGAGAAACTCCCTAAACATCTTCCTGATTTTTAAAATCCCAAAGTTAGCCTAAAGTTTTGTCATTAAGCCAATAACCTACGCTGCAGCACAGATAAGGTCCACCAGCGTGAACACAAAAACGAGCACATATTACAAATAAGATCTCCTCGTATAAACATCTGAATGTCCGTTTTAATACTAAAAGAAATACTAAGAAAGAGGAGTGTGTTGAAAGGGTTTATTCTCTTATAAAAACCAGCTCCTGTCAGTCAGTTCATCTGCGTTTAGCGTTGCGTCTCTGGCGCCTGCTTACATCAGCGAAGCACTCGACGGAGCAGAAAAACACGGAGCTTTTTCTTCTGCCTGTCTGATCAGCAGGGTGGCAATCGAGACTCCTGGAAGGTCTCCAGAACAAACAAACACACACGAAGTGTCCACCAGAATGAGTCGCTAATGTGCAATGAAGAAGAAAAGGCACATCTGCACATAGCTGCTGCGATGGAGGGAATAATGAGGATAAGTGGTGAGCGTCAGCTGCTGGAGGCAAACTGGAAACAGAAATAATCTGCCTCAAATGTTGGCTGGAGGAAAAGGAACGATTTAAAGATATGTGTGTGTAAATGAGGAGTATTGGAGAACCACTGAGTTTAGAAAACTGTTCAACAGTGCATCTGGAAAGTATTCACAACACATCACTATTTCTACATATAATGTTACGTAGTTATTCCAAATTGATCTGATTAAATCTTTGGGCGTTTTGGATCATTCCTCTTTGCAGCTCCTCTCGTACTCCACCAGGTTGGATGGGAAGGTCAGTGCAGCCCTTTAGGACCTCTCCAGAGAGGTCATCCTATAGTATGATGCTGCCACCACCATGCTTCGCTGTAGGGATGGAATCCTGGTGATGAGTGCTGCCTGGTTTCCTCAAAACGGGATGCCTGGCATTCACATCAAGATAATTTAGCTTCTCATAGTCTGAGAGTTCTTCAGGTGTGTTTTGGCAAACACCAGGCTTGCTGCCATGTGCCTTTTACTAAGGAGTAGCTTCCGTCTGGCCACTCTACCATACAGGCCTGATTGGTGGATTGCTGCAGAGATGGTTGTCCTTCTGGAAGCTCTGACAAAGTGACCATTAGATACTTGGTCACCTCCCTGACTAAGACCCTTCTTTCCCAGTTGCTCAGTTTATTTCATCGCATTATCACATCTTCTCTCATCACATTTTGTCATTTCCTAACTCATCCCATTGTATCACACCTCTCATCTCCTTGAATTGTGTCATGTCATCTGTTATCTCATCATAGTGCGTCATGTTCTTATTTCATCTCATCAACATTGGGTCACGTCTTCTCTCATCTCATAGCATTGCATCATGTTGTCTCTCATCTAATCGCATCTCATTTAATCTTACCTTATCGCATTGTCACATCCTAGCATTGCATCTCATCTCAAAACATTGCATCTTATGTCATTGCTCGTATTATATGTATACATATTGTTTATTATTGTATATTATATTTTTTTTTCATGTTAATTTCTCATTCAGTTGAAAAACACCAGTCAGAGTTCACATTTTAAGCAGAATGCAGACACAGTTTTATGTCAGCAGGTGGCAGACTTGAGCTGTTTAATGATGATTAAAATGTCTCTTTGGGATAAGAAATATATCAAATACAGACTTTTAACATTGATTTGATGTATTTGTTTTATTTTACAGTCAGTTATTTAACAATGTGTTAAATATATTAATATTAGCCAACAAATAATTCAGTTTTTTGGTTAACATTTCTTCTGTTGGGCAATTAAGAGATATCAAAACTTTCATTTAAAAAAAGGTAAAACTTTAATGATTAAATTCTTCAATTTACTGAAAAAATGTTCTGTATAGGGAGATTTTTTAAATTGAATTAAATTGCCACAAAGGAACAAAAAAATCTGATATAAAAGTTGAGAATTTACAACAAAGACATCAACATTTTCTTTAAAGTTTAAGTGGTATTTATAATGTATATATGGGTAAAAACAAATCACTTATTTAGAAAAATATTAACTTGTGAAAAGAATATAAGTAGTTTTCCATCATACACAGCCAGTGTTTCCCATTGAACTACCTTCTTTTTCTTTTTTTCTCATTTAAATGTAAAATACTTCATTGATTAATTGCACAGCCCCAATGCTTCACTTTGAGCCCCCAAAATGTTTTACGTCTAGATTTAGAAAAATATGCATTTTTTTATATATTCTTTTTTTATTTCATTTTATCAGATTTTTTACAATTATACACAGAGAACATGTACATTCACCCACACACACATAGAAAAAAATAAAATAAAAAACCAAGGTAACATAAGTGGACTGACCATACTAGAATACAGTCTAAATCTAAAATAATGACTAGTATACATAAAGTAGTTCAGGGGTTAGCCCTTCTGAGGTAAAGTCTCCATTTTTCCCAATTTCTTTTGCATTTTTCTGAGATGTTTTGTTTTAATCCTGTAAAACAGACTGCTCTTTCTGTTTCGTACATCGTATGACTTAAACATGACAAAGAATTAGGAAAAAAGGCAGAAGACAGAGAGCAAAAACTAATCTGCAAAAACATAATGTGAGATTATACATGCACCACTTTGGAAGCTCAGAGAAATAAAATAAAACGGGCAGAAGATTATAAAGAGCAGATTTAGAAGATTTAAGGAGAAGATGTGAGTGATAGAAAGAGACAGAGGGGATAATAAAGAAAGACATCTGTAGCAGTTGTAAGGACATGGATTTACTGTCTTAATACAGTTACAACACTCCCACGAGGAACCGAGGGATTAGATATGGTCATTTCATCAGACAGGAGAGGGGACGGATTAAGAAGAGACTAAAAGACTAGTGGACAAAAAATGATAAGAAACCGAGATGGACGAGGGGATTGAAGGAGGAGGCTGGAAATCATTTGGCTTTTATGAAATTGGACTAAATCTTCACAATCGTTCGCTATTTAGGAGTCGGTTTATGGTCGTCAGAAATCCTCGACTGGAACTGTGAAAACGGGAGACGTGAATTTTCCTTCGAGCCAGCCTGACCAGCTGTCCCGACACGGGACACCAGGACACACACGGACTTGCGCACACAGCCCACAAATAGAAGGAAAAAAAAATTTATCCATACAAGTGTTTTAGAAATAACTGGAGTTTTCAGAATAAGAGACGAGCTGAATGATGTGATCATATTTTGAGATAAAGTTATATTAAAACGCCGTTTTATGTGAATTATAACACATTTTAAGTGGTTTAAAATGTGATCTCTACATCAAATGAGGCAGAAAACGAGGAAAAAATGATTAAAAGTAGAAAATTTCAACAAAAAAGATGTAAAGTTGATGTAGAGCAAGAGAGCAGAGGCTCAGCACGCTCAGACATATGGTTGTCTCCTTCTTGATTACACTTCAGCTGGCTGGAAAATTACCAGCTCTGTGTGTGTGTGTACTGTGTCTACTCCTGCATATGCTCCAGTGTGTGTGTGTGTGTGTGTGTGTGTAAGACCTCACATCGAATCCTGCAGAAGATTACTCGATATCTTCAGAGTGAGCATTTAAGACGACTTAACTCTCCGTGTGAGTGTGAAGTCAGGGAGTTGAGGCCAGATTATGCGACTATGTTGCGTGCACGTGATAATGTGTGTGTTTGTGTACGCTCTTCACTGGCTTACTGGCATATTGAGCGTTTCTTAACACCAAGATTACTCCAAGTGATCCCTCGGGTCAGTGAGAAGATGAGATCAGATAGCTTCTGGTTTTCTTTAATCTCACACACTCCTACTGCTAGATTCTGAGTGTGTGTGTGTGTGTGTGTGTTTCTGGATTGTATTGCTGGAATTTTTCATATGTTCCCAAGCGTGTGTGTTTGCACTCGTGTGTGGTCTCATCTGGCTGGAGATTTCTTGGAAGGAAGCGAGTCCATATGCTACAAGAAGGCTGCCTGTGACCTCTCACCAGGACCCTGCTGTAGTCTGCCACAATCTGCAAGGAGGGCGAGAGACATAGACACCATGAGAACCAGAGAGAGAGAGAGAGAGAAATGAAATGGGGTGGTGGGTAGGAGGATGGAGGCGAAGGGAGGGTACAGGAAAGAGATGCCAAGACGGAGGGATGGTGCACATGGAACGAAAGTCGGTGAATCGCATGTCAGGTGTTGCAGCTTGTTCATATTTAGCAGGTAACTAAAAAAGAAATCAACAGATCAAATGATCCAAATCAGATTAAAGGACACATAAATATAGACATAAAAATGAATTTCATTCATCATAAACTTGAAAAATCTATAAATATTCCTTCCACTTGCGAGGAAGTCTAGGATGACACCTGCAGAGAGGAGTCCCAGTTTTTATAAAATGTAGTGAAGAGTGTTTCCACTATCAGGGATCATACAGCTTAGCCTCCTCAGGAATGTCTCCTGTTGGTAAGGAAGCTCTGACGGAGTGTCAGACATCACATCCAAGAGGGGCAGTGTCGTTTTCCTCCAGGTCATAGAACCGAGGACCAGAGTTTCTGAGGGGGTCAGTTTGGCTGTTCAGTTCACGTTTTATAGGCCTGAAGTAAGCTTTTAACAGTGTCCATTGAGGATGCCAGAGTATGGGGTGCTGTGGTCACTTGTATGGACCTGCAGAATCAAGGAATCACTTTGATAGAACCTGTCTCACAACATGAGTGGGCTAAAAGATCTCAAAAAGCAACACAGCAAGCCATGCTCTAAAGCGGGGTAGTCAATCCAATATGCCAAAGGTCCAGATCAGCATACATGACCTGGGGGTGTTCTTTGCAAACTCTACTGCAGGTGTGTGACTCGCTTTGCTCCTGACCACGCCCCCTCCACTGGACAGAGTTCCAAACCATGAATGGTGTGGTCCCGTTCAGGGGAAGGGGTCATGCCGGGTGCCAAGTTTGTAGCTCCTCAGCGTCTCCCTGGATGTGCCTCCTTCACCTGGACCAGGTCCTGGATTTGCTGCACGGTCTGGACAGAACCGACTCTGTGTCTAGATCCGTGCCAGAGTCCTCCATTTGGTGATGCCTGCTCTAAAGTAACTCAAGAACAAAAGAACCAAAAGTAGCATCCAAAGAACGGCAGGCCTCACTTGATTAAAGTTGAGGTCAGAGGTCATGATTCAACAATAAGAAATTGGACAAAAATGGCAGCCGAACATCGGGTAAGCATTGGAAAATGGATGAATGTATGTTGTCTGTTTGTCCTTTTGTGGCATTCACGTTTAGTTTTATGACTGTTACAGTACTCAACAAAACTCTTAATTTATTTTTGACTTCAGTTTTGCTTCTAATTTTGCACAGTCCTGAACCTTGTTTAGAGGAGACCTCTGGGAAATTTATATTGTTCTTTCAGGGCCGGATCTAGCCAGCTCCACTAAAGGGGGCAAGTAGAATATCGGGGGGGCGAGTCTGGACATGCTAAGAATTTTTGGTCATCACATCCATCCAATCCCTTAAATGCATCGAAAACTATGACATCATCATATCAGTTCCTCTATCCATATATTTATTTTCATATTTGATCCCTACCCTCTGCATTTACCCGAGCTTGGGACTGGCACAAGTAGGACACTGGCTGATGCCCTGTTGAGGCTGCATTAATCTGGTTAGTTTAGTTTTTTCTTTTGGGGTTTTTTTGGGTTCGTTTTTGTGGGGGGGGGGGGTTGTTCTTTTTTGTGCTTTTTTTTCATATTTGTGTTTCTTTTTTGTTTTTTGTTCTTTTTCTGTTTTTTTTTTATTTGTTTTTTGTGGTTTTTTGGGTTCTTTTTTGTGGTGTTTTTTGGGTTCTTTTTTGTGGTGTTTTTTGTTCTTTTTTGTGGTGTTTTTTGGGTTCTTTTTTGTGGTGTTTTTTGTTCTTTTTTGTGGTGTTTTTTGGGTTCTTTTTTGTGTTTTTTTTGTTTTGTTTTTGTTTTTCTTCTTTTTTCTGTTTTTTTGTGCGTTGTTTTGGTTTTTGTTCTTTTTTGTTTTTTTTTTGTTTTTTTGCTTTCTTTCTGTCATTCATCAGTAGCTACTTTGAATGAGGACAAAATGGAAGAGAGTGCTCACTCTGACCATTTTTCACTGAAATATTTTTGAAATTTGTTTTTTCTGCATGCAATCGCGTTTGGGGAGTCATGGAATTTGGGGGGGGGGGAATGCCCCCCTTTGCCCATGCCTACATCCGGCCTCGTGTTCTTTCCGAAAGCACATGTGTGAGGTCAGATACTGGTGGTGGACAAAAAGTCAGTCAGTCAGGTTCCTCCACACCAAATTCACTCATCCATCTTTTTATTGCTTCATGCAAATGCATTGGTTTGGTTGGGTATCCCAATCTTTTTGACTGTACTTGGTGGCCAGTCTTTGCACACAAAAAAAATCTCTTGTCCTCTCTGCACAAGCTTTTAACATCTTGACTTCATGTGACAGGGTTCCTTACCTTTTGAACAGCAAGTTTTTAACTCAAAGTGTTGAGCAGACATGATCCTTACTTCTAAAGTGTCTACTAAACTTTCTTTTCTCTTCAGAAAACAGCTCCAGTTTTGATTCTATTCACCTGCTCCCTCCCTTTCATCTGTTTTAACATGTAAGTGTGTTTGTGTGTGTGTGAATACGTCTCCAAGTCTCCACATGCAAGTACTTGTTTGCTCACAATAAGTTTATTTGAGAAGACCGAGCCTTGAAAGAAGCACGTCTAACAAAGCAGGAGACAGAAATGTTTAATTCAGCGAAACACTAATAGGTCAAGGTTTGTTTTTTTGTTTTTTTTCACGTGTTTCAAGTATGCATGCACATCATTCAAAGCCATTACGACTGACGTTTAAGATAACGCTGTCTTGCAGAAGACACAAACAGCCCGAGGGCGATGAAAGAAAAATAATAATTGAAAATTTGTGTGCATGAGTGTGTTTTCTTAGGATTTGATGAGAAAACATTCTCCTCAAATCAAGAGTTGTATTCATAACTCGGATAAGTGCTACTTTATCTATATAAATACCTGTGAGGTTGTGCATCCACAGAAACTACTCAGCAGCGCTGCTTGATTTAATTTTCCAATAAGGATTCCTTTTAAATTCTCTAATAAGACATGTAATAACCACATCACTGTTCGTCTGCAAGCTAAAGATGATGGTTTAGCTGTGAAAACAGGAGTTCTTCAGTTTGTACTTTTTTTGTCACCTAAATGTTTCAGATCAGCAAACGTATTTCAATATATAGACAAAGAGAACCTGAGTAAATACAAAATGCAGTTTTCAAATTTTAGTAGCTAGCCCCTAAACCTAAAAACCTGTTGTTCACAATCTTTGTGAAGAGGTAGAGTTAATTACATAGGTGAAAGAAAGAGTTGTTTTTTTCTTTTACAGATCCATAATATCACTTTGATCTAAAAGAATATACTGTATATTTTATTTTACTTAGGGATGCCTTAAAATGTGAAACTTACACAGATGCATGGTGCAAGAAAGATATGCACAAGTCAGGACTATTTCTTAAAAAAAATGGCTGCATAAAACAGCTGGTTGCAGTAGTCAATCTTTTAAGCCAGATTAAATTGTGCATTTGCCTCAAACTATTTTTAGTTTTATTAGTTGGTTTTCTTTGGTTGGCGACTGAAATTGAATGTTTTTAATCGTAAATTTGTTTTTCTAATTCTGTTTTTAATTGTTTGGTGGCAACAATAAAAGAAAGATGCTGCAACAGAATTACATTTTTATCAGTTATAATTTGTAACCTGTTGTAAAAAAAAATCTGTTTTATCTGTAAAACAACAGATTGAGAACATTGCTGACCTACAATCACACAAAAACCCCAATAACTCCCGATCACAGCCAGGGTCTGGCTAACCCAGCTCTGTTAAACATTTAACCCCCCTCCACGGTGTTGAAGGGCAGCTTTTGCAAACACGGTTTGTCCTCCAGGACTCTGATCTGGCCGAAGACCTAAAACCATTCCCGTTAACGCGAGCTGTGAACTGGGAACCCGGACAGTGTGGCGGGGCCCGCCGGATGAAGAATCTCAAGCATGAGTGCGCCCTCTGAGCTCCGCCATTAAATCTTTAGTGAAATATTTGCACAGCGGCCGCTGTGGACGAGCGATACGACCTCGGAGCTTGAACTTGATCCACCTGCAGCTCAGAGCGGAGTGCACATTAACGTAATGAGGGACGGAAAGAGGCGAAGAGATGACAGATAGTGAAGGGGACTTAGCTGAAGACCAAAAATGGGAGGATAAAAAGGTGTAAAGTTGAAGAGCCAAGGTGGATGGAGGGATTGAGCGGAGGGAGGGGATTCTTGGCAGAGCTCGGTGATAATCCTGTTCCTGTGTGAATGATTAGCATATATACTAAACACTTCATTCTATCAGCTAACACTGAGAGGTTGAGATAACTAACACAGGACGTGAAACTCCCTCCATCGCTTTCTGTCTTCTCACTCCTGCTGCTGCCCTTCGTGGTTTTTGTCATTTCACCCACAGATTTATCATCATTCATCCTGTCTTTTTCATATATTTGCCTTTAATATTCTCTAACCTCTTGACTTTGGTGTTTTCTTTAACAAAAATTTGCTCTATATCTCGTTTTAAACTCTTAGTTGAGCATTTACTACTTTTTAATTTTGCATATTTCCTGGAATTCACCACATTAATTTATATTTTGCTTTTTAAGATATTAAAATTTAAAGTCCTTGAATGAATGTGTCTTTTTTCAGATTTTAGATTATGATGAGAATTGAAGTTATAGTTGTTTTGGTCAAATCTTGATAATAATGTCTCCAGTCCTGCTCATCTCTGCATTTTTGCAGATTTCAAAGAGTAATCACAATGTACTAGGATGAGTCAGTAAATGAAAAGTTGATGTTTCTCTTCCAAAAGAAGGTGAAAGGCCACTTCGAGGTTGGAATTTAGTCTTTGCCTCAAGCAGAGGAGTTCAAGTATCTTGGTGTTGTGTTCTTAAGCGTCAGTAGGATGAAGTGAGATATGAACTTATGGATCGATGAGCTTCCTCCGTAGGGTGGCAGGACTCAGCCTTAGAGATAGGAGGGGGAGGCTGCTCCTCCTCATCAAAACAAGTCAGCCGAGGTGGTTCGGGTTTCTGATTAGGACCTCCTCTGGAGGTTTTCAGGGCATGTTCCACTGGAAGGACAATCTGAGCCAGATCTATGTAGATGTTGTGGTGTGTGAAAGGTGAGGGCCCACATGCAGACAAGGCGTGGGCAGGAGCAGCACTTTTAGTGAATATTTTTTCCAGTACTCTGTCGCAGGTGGGTGGGACACGCCCCCTACACCCGAGTCAAGGAAGCCACTGCTGATGGTCGCATGCTTTATCACATCATATCAATGTAGCACTGGAAAAAAGTCCCTGCAAGTCACAGTACACACCGGTACAGTGGAAAAAGGTCCCAGTATGCTGAGGGGTCAACTTTAAAAGTGCTACAACTGCATACCAGTGCATACTGACCCATTTAAAGTTCTTGGCAGGATCATGATGTTTGTTAAGGAATATCCAGAAAAAAATTACAAAATCAAAGAAACTGGCAGCCACAACCACTAGGACTGAACCATTAAAACTGAGAGGGCTTTAAAAGGACTGGGAAATGATCAGGGAGACTGGGAACTGGTGTGAGTAAGGAGGGAGAGGCTATGGTGGCACAGGGGAAATAAACAGAGGCAAATCCAAATGAACAGAAGTCAAAGGACACATGGTCGCGTGCTCCATATTAAATCAACATGGCACCGGAAAAAGTGATGACAGTAGGGATCTTCTCTAGCCTGGAAACACCTGAGAGGAGGATGTATAGGTCTCCTTCCTGAACCCCTTTGACCTCTGGCACTGGATAAGTAGATGAAGATGGGTGGATGTGAAAGAGTCTGCTTCAAACACCTTAAATTCTAGCTCAATATCTCTAAAAATGACTGAGTTATGGACATTTTAGTGTGCTTTGGACACCATCTTGAATTGGGTTGACTGCAAACAAAATAGTGGGGAAAAATAATGAAACCCACCACCCAAAATGGTGTTTTCCTCTAAATAGTGATATAAAGGGGTCAACACCCAGCTTCTTCCTATAGGTTAGATTAAATTTTAGATGATTTTTGGTTCATTTGTTCTCCTGATCTTTGACTGGCTGTTGGACCAGAACCCATGTGGTTTAGAGTGACATCAGCCATGCATATTAATTAGACATTAATTTACCAACTGCATTTATTTCAGACTAAACAACAAATTAAAAAATTCCTTCACATTATTTTTTCCCCACATCGATGGTTCTTATTTTTGTCGTTGAGTAAATCACAGGAATCAGTGACACATTTATTGTTTGCTTCCACAAAAGAAAATACAAAATATGTTCAACAATAAGAAACTGCGACTATCGGTTCATGTTCTGTAAAAAGCAGCATTGTGCCTGAATAATATGTCACCTTTTGTAAACTTATCAAATCATTTTATAAGGAAGAGATAAACATCTCAAACAATGATAGACGAAGGCTTGAATCAAAGGTTTCAAGTGTTTTCTGTCTCGAACAGCATCTGTTTATCTCCACCAGATACAGTATTTGCCTCCCAGAGCTCCTGGCCTTGCAGACTGACACTTCCCTCCCATCTTTTATTCAGCTGCTGCCCAGCTAAGGGCTCCTCCAGACGGGCCGTGCCTTCAGGCGAGCCCCAGGCCTCGACGCCCAACAAGGCCTCTCGAGTGAAGCTCTGCACTCGATCGCTGCCCCTGAACGCGCACTCACATCTACGTGGAGGGGTTTGGGTCTCACTCATATAAACATGCAGCAGACGCTGAAGCAGAGAGCCGTCCACGCCTGTCACGCCACCTTTAGTTTTTATTTATACGGCTAGTTATTCATTTATCGCTGCTCTTTTATTCATTCTGATGCTGAAGACATGAGCTGCTTAGGAAATGTTGTTCTTGCTACAGCTGTGACCTAATGCTTGGAGAATGACACAGAAGAAAATGGCGTCTAAGAAAAGCCAACGGCACCAGGACTATTTTGTAAAGTTGATGCAGTTGTGGGATCAGATACCATCAACAGGCAGGTGAAATGCTTGTAATTCTTCCTCTTCAGTTCACCCTGGTAAGCTGCTAACTCCTTATCTAAATCCTGACTGATGGCGGCCCATTCTCTAATCATTAATGCTTCGTGATTATCACAATTTGTGGGATTTTATTTGTTCTCCTGCCTCCTGAGGATTGGCCACAAGTTTTCAATCAGGGTAGTTTCCTGGCCTTGAAGCCAAAATGTTGATGTTTTGTTTTTAGAGCCACTGACTCCTAAATCACACCGCCTCCGGAACCGATTCGGTCCGGTTTTCATACAACTTCCGTACAGACTGCAACTCAAAGTGTGCAGAACGTCTTCGGTGGTTCACGTGTTAATATGTACGTGTATAAACAGGAGCTGGAAAACAAAAGCTACACTCGTCTTCTCGTACTTTATTATTATTTATTCACTTGCTTGTTCTACAATAAGTAAGTAGACTCCGTTTTTATATAGTTTAATGTTATGCTTAATTAAGTCTTATGTTGTTTCTATTTCTTTTAAATATCCAAACCGTGTTAACTTCAGCAACGTAGCTAAAGCTTTTATTTTGACATATACCGGATTCAATTCGCCAGTTTGTGTCTCACTTCCTGTCTGACGCATGTATTTTGTTTAACTTTACGAAAAGCAGGATACAGCGTCTGGAAAAAAATAGACTTGATGCAGAAAGTTAACGAATCTCTGCATCTGTACCGCAGCCGCACTGGAGCCGGTGTGAGTGCTCTGATTGGACTCATGTTTTTTCATCCTTGCGGAAGCCGTACAGAGTACGGACCATGTCCGTTCGGGAGGCGGTGTGAATTAGTCTTCAGTCCTGATGTTAACTTTATGGCAAGGTGTACCAAGATGCTGGAAAAGTCATTAATCATCACCGAACAGTTGAAGGATTATTACATTCCTTTATTAATGGCTGTCTTCTTAGATCAGATAAAGGTTGAGTTCTCCCTCTGGGTATCTTGTTTGTGAGTGGTGGTGGGATGGAGCTGGAAATGACTGAGGCTTCATCTGTAGCAATGAGGACATTGCTTTGGTCTGTCGTGGTGAAGAAGGGTCTTAGCTGAAAGGCAAAGATCTCATTTTAGTGGACCGTCTATGTTCCAACCCTCACTTAATGGTTATGAATCCTCTCTGTCCCAGGAACATCTTGGGGTCCCATAGGGGGAGCTGGAGAGTGTTGCTGAGTATGCGCTTCCCTTCTGGGTGTCTTAACTATGTAAGCCAATCTTGGTTAAATATAAGAAAATGGATTGATGTGCAGATGTCTTCTGAGGTAGGCTGAGAAGTAACTCTGAGGTCTCACGATACTTTACTGTTGACAGAACTGATGGGAGTGCTCACCTTTTCTTCTCCAGACAGTCTCATTCCCATATGCCCCAAACAATCAGAAAGGGGATTCCTCAGAGAAAAGACCTGTATCCCAGTCCTCAGCAGTCCAGTCTTTGATGCATCTCTTGGAAAGAAGAGGCTTGTTAAGGTTTAAAACAGGATAAGAAGGCACAGCGGGGTCACTATCGGCTAAATTTTGCACTGACGATGACTTCAGCATAGCGTAACCGATACTGTTTGACATGTTTTCCTTTTCCCGGTCTCTCTGAGGGATTGCAGACAAAAGGACATACAGTTTAGCTGTTGTTTGTGTGTGTGTGTGTGTGTGTGTGTGTGTGTGTGTGTGTCATGAGCCCTGAAGAGACCCAGGACAGGAAGACTTCAGACCGGGTGTTGAGAAATACTTCCAGGTTACCCTAAGGTCATTTTTTAGAATACAGGAAGTGTTGAGCTGACAGCTGCATCCATCCGTGCCACTTCACGTGCGTCCTGTTTTTGTTTTATTGCGCTGAGACAAAAGTGAGGCAAAGAGAAAAAGAAATACAGCAGATTACGACAGAAACGGCAGCAGAATTTCAGCTTTTCTCTTTGGTAAAGACGTGTCTTGTATTTTATGATTCATGAGAAGCGTGTCTGCCTCTGTCGTCTTGAGGATAGGCGAGACTACGTGACAGCTATTGTGTTCAAGCGAGCATATGGTTTCTGACACGTCTCTTTCTAGTGCCATACTGTCTATACGGCACAATGACGGCCAAGACAGCCTTCCTTTTTACTGTGAAGGCCTGTTTGAAGGAAAACATGGAAGAGCATTAGTGGAAGTTTATTCCCCGGCTTATCGTTTTGGACTCCACGGACGAAGACGGTTTTAAAAGGTGGATTTGGTTGAAAGGAAAAAGGAAAGTTTGCGTCTCCCACTTACTTTAACTTGGTTTCTATTTATACTTGCTGGAACACTATTATTCTCAGTGGGAATTCGATATCGAGGGGGGGAAAAAAACCCTTCCAAGTGACTCGGGAAGTCAAACAGAAAAGGTGGCCGTTTTTCTTTCTTATTGTTTAATTGGGATTTTGGATGGAAAACCCTGGAAATGTTTATTGTTTTAAATGCATTCAGCAGTGATCCAGTGGGGACTGAAGATCCTGTTTGTTTGTTCTTACAGTCGGAAACGATCTTCCTACCTCCTTTTAATTACAGTTGTTTTAAAATATAACAATATTGTTTTGCCACAAGTAGGTACAATTTTCAAATACTTTAAAAAGTCTTAAATTATTTAATATATTTTGGTTTGGGAAAAAAGTCAGTACTAATATGTCGAACATACAATATATATTTTAGTAAAATTTCATAAATCGAATTTATAAAGAAAAAAAATGTATTACGGTATTTAAAATGTATGCACCCCCAACAGTGCAGGGGTCGCATTACCCAAAATTTTTTCGTCTTTGACCAAATTTTCAAATTGGTGATAGATAACAATATGAAAGCCGTCAGTATTTTTAAAATTTTTTTTTATTATGACATATTGCAATACACGCCCTTGACCACTTGGTGGCGAGTGTGCACATTAATTAGCTGCTGTCTCTCTTGATGCATGACCTCGTTAGCTTCACTTAGAAGAAATGTCAAGACAACTGAGTGTCCAGAGTTTCTTCAAAAAGTCAAATAACGACAATAATGTTAATAAAAGAGGGATCAATGCAGTGGAGGATGAACGTCAACAAATAACTTGAAGTCGTCTGTCTGAGGCAAGAATCAAAAACCTCATGACAGTAGACTCTGCAGCGATCCTACTTGAGACATTTAATTACACATAAGTGTGCATGATTCAAGTCTATAGGAGGCTGTGGGACTGTGTTCAGGCCCCAGCATGTGAACTGTTCATATTTTAGGTGCAGTCATTTTATTTCATTGTTTATTCAGTAATTGGCCATAAATGTTCAATGACAATGCACAGCGTGAGGCAGAAAGTACCATGCCGTGCTGATAGGGGGCAGTGCTGAGCCGCATGGGGAGAAAGGTAACAGGTGCACATTGCTGCTCTTCTTCTGCTGTAGAAGTGTGCAAAGCAGCTAGTGTTTGTTTTTGTTAAGGGTAAAAAAGTATTTGTATTAGTATTTTTATTTGAATTAGAGTCTAGAAAAATGGGGAAACAGTTGGGTCACATACCTTATATTAGGTGTACTAATAGTTGGATTCGGCCCGTGAGCTGCATATTTCTGATCCTCGAGCCGGACCTGCACGTCTCTGCCGGCCTCTCCTCCTACACAGGTCATCATTACAGGCTGAGGAGCTGTAGCAGCTGCTGTCCTTAAGGTATATTCTTGCAGTGTTTGTGTTAGACTGCAGTGGGCCGGTCCATGAGCTGAACGCACGCACCCCCTCGTCCCCCTAATCGCACTACTATGCACCACAAAGACGTTCGTGGATTTTCATGTGTCTCTTTAAGATTTGTAATGAAGCTATAAGCTATATACGGTACTCAATAAGAGGAACCACCTGATCAAATGAACGACGTCTAATGGGATCCCAACTCATCTAGGCATGATGCACTGCGGTGTCATGAGGAAACGCAGCTGTTTGATATAAAGTTTTTCTTGTTCCTGAATATGTCTTTTTTTTTAAGTACTTGTTCGAAATAAGTATTTGGAAAAACCAGTTATTTGTGCCTTTCCGAATACCGTATCCGGGTTCGGCTCCCTATTCTGCTGCATACATTTGTGCCTCACCGGTCATAAAGTTTATTCATCAAGACGTAGGCACTTTATCTCTGCTTTGATCAGAAGCTGAAGTTTAAATTCTGGACAGTAGCTGCAGTGTCTTCAGATTTTCTTTAGCTGGTGATTATCATCACTTCGTTCTCAATTTATGAGTTTTAACAGCTGTTTTTGTTTGTAGGTTGATCAACTCTGCCAAATCAATAAACTCCCAAAAGCTTATTTTTTAGGACTTATTTACAAGATGCAGTCCCTCATGATACATTAACGTGGACCTATAGATAATTTAGAACTTCAAGAGGTCAAATTAAATCAAAACCATAGCACCAACAACATATTAGAATTTATTCTATTTGGGTTTTTGCTGTAGAATACATCACTGAACCCACGTGCTTCAGCAAACACTGTATAAGAACTGATAAGTGTTGTGCTAACAATGACTTGGGGAGGGAAAAAAATGCCAGCAGCGGTTAAAATAGGAGAAAGGAAGGACACGAAGGAAAAGATAAAAGGTGAGGGAACAAGCACACGTCCCAGAGGATGAGAAACCCAAACAAACGGGGTAATCCTGTGGAAAGAGGAGAGCAGAGAGGGGGACGAAGAGGTGGAAGGAGAGGGAAACATTGTTTGATTGCTGTTCATCTTAAAAGGTGACACTCTCGATGCTGCAAAGAATGTCCCCGTAGAGCAAACAGATGCTGAAATCAAACACTCGTGGGAGGCGGCGGTGACCGGCAAACTGAGAACCGAGAGGTTATGAAGAGGAAGGATGAGAAGAAAGAGGGGCGAGATGGAGGAGTGGAGTGAGCTCTTGGTTTACACCGAGTGTCTTAGAGATGCTCCGGTTGTTTAGGAATGGTCACAGGGGAGATTCAACAGAGGACTGGTGGAGAGGAGGGGATGAGTACGCTCATCTCAAGAAGTCTGACTCATTCAGCCAGCAAGTAAAATAAATAAATAAAACAAAACTCACAGAAATTAATCTGAGGAAATGGTTTCATTTGAAAACAAGCTTTTATTTACTTAATTGATGTAAAAATGTCATTAAAAATTCACCTGGTAGATCTGGAACACAAGTATGACGAAAAAGACTAAAAGAACTATTGAGTCGTGGGAAACAAAGTCCTTTAGACTCCTATGCCAAGTCTTCTATCAGGGTAACTTTGACTTTGATTTTACGCCATATGGTCACATTCTGGTTCGCTCGAGCTTTGATCGTTTACAAAATAATGCTAAGTTGAGTAATATTGTCTCTCATGCTGAACTGGAAATTGATGTTGATGCTTTTGTTTTTTGGTGGTTGTCTTAACTCAGTATTTATCTGTCTAACAAAGCGTCAGTAGACCATCTGTATGGGATAAGATTCGTGCCAAAAGGTTCAACCAAAAAAATTAAAGTCACACAAACTCTACCCATATAAAACAAACAAAAAGAACGTTCCAGTAGCATAAGTGTGAAATTCAAAAACAGAAAAATTACTTCTGCTCCAGGTTTTCGCTTTTTTTTTTTTTTAAACGGTCTCGGTGGGAGGGTCTTTTCAATTGTTCTATCTCATTGGTTATGAGGGTTTGGAGGTGGCTCTATACAGCATGTAGCTAGAGCTGCCTACTCCAAACCCTCATAACCAATGAGATCGAAGCACTAAAAAGCCCCTCCCACTGAGACTTTATTAAAAAAAAAAACTGGAGCAGAAGCAAAATCAAGGTGCAGCAAAAGCAATGAGCTGTTGAGCATACCCTTCAGAATAAAAGCCTAAATGGTTTGAGTAATGCAAAATTTAATTAGAAAAGTAAAAAGATGTGTCAAAGAAATAAAATATGGATTGTTAAGTAAAAATGAGCATTTTGTTTAGATATATAAATATTTTCTTATGAGTTTATTTTGTTTATAGAGTGATTTTTAGCTTTTGAATGTCACACATTTACTTCTAAAATGTTTGGTTGCTTTATTTAGGTATATTTTGTGGTTATATTTTTTGGTGGATCCTTTTGGCACAAATCTTATCCCATACTTCTGCAGACTGTGCAAAATCCACGTCATTCATCCAGCTTCACTGGCTCTCCATCCACTACAGGGTACATTTTAAGGTTTTGTTCTAACGTACAGGGCTTAGAATAATCAAGTACTGGCAGATATCAAGGAACCTTTACATTTGTACTGTATGTCCCTAGCAGCTTTTTAAGGTCATGTGACCAAGACCTTGTATGAGGCTGAAAACTAAAGGTGACAGGGCTCCAGGACTTTGGAACTCTCTTGAAAATGACGCTTTGATAGATAAGGGAGCTTACAAGTAGATTAGTGGAAACTGAGTCTGAAATGTTGCTTGTTGCTTTCCAGATAAGAGGTACAGATCTGCAACAGGAAAACTCAACATTATTTTATCTGTTGGAGTTTTTTGGTTTCTCTTGGAAAAAGTTGGATTTGTTGCAAGGAAAGCTACGTTTACTATTCAGGACATGTTACGGTTGGCAGACATATTTTTTATTTTGGTCAAAACGTAGATTTGTTAACTTCAAACTAATATATAATTTTGTGATTGCAGAATCAGTGACAAAAAAGGCAATTTTATTCCAATTTTTCTACTGAATCATCATGGAGCCTTTATTTATATTAGGGCTGAAATTGCTGTTTTTCACATGTTAAGATCTATAAATTAGATCTGCTGTTCCTCTAAAGGACAGGGGAAATGGTCTCCCAGCAGGTTGACCTCCCCTGCCTTTCTGCAAGATGCTCCTCCTGTTGGAGGCTGCACCACCTCTTGATTTCATTTTTTAGGCCTTTGTCAAAGAACCGGATCCTGCAGGGTGCAAGAGAAGGAGGATCATCGGAGGGAGATGAGGAGTTGTTGTTGGTCCTGCTGTGAATGAGAACGTATTTTATCATGTCAGATCCACACGTTAAACACCAGTTCTGTGCCTTAGATGCAACACAGAATCCTTTAGCTTCGTCTTCACCAGTTTTTCCTCCATCAGTCATTCCGTCTTGTACTCTCAACACCACCTTCATCCATCACTCCTTCCTCTCTTCTCCATTCTCCTTCCTCTTGTCTCGGTCCTTCTGTCTCCACTCCATCAATCACTTTGTACGATGGTGGTCTTTTGACAAGGGCACATCGTAGGTTAGACTATACATCATCACTGTCAGCTACAGCTCATCTGATTTTTTTGGATGCAAGTTATTTAGATATAAAACTTTAAAATAGTACATGAATGGATGAGTGTGTCCAAAGTTTTGACTGAAATGATACACACCAACCAGCCATAAAATTATGTGAACTGAAAAACATGATTCTGTATATTTTAGGCAGAATGTGACATTGTTCATTTGGAAATTGATGGAGAGTATGAAAAAGTATTCTTTAAAAATGGACAATTGTTGAGCAAAATAGCTGCATCTGCAGCTCCTATAAAAGAAATTAGAAAGAACTTTGTATAGACTGGGTGTCAAAGTGATTTTTGACTATTTAGAAGTGCATTTCTGTGTAAAATGTATAAATAATTGTCTTATTCAGTCTTGTTTTTAGCAGCCACTTTGGTTTTAGTCTTAGCCTTTTGGACTAAAATGTTGATTAGTTTTAGACACATTTAGTCATGTCTGTATGTGATAGTTGTAGTCCAGTTTTAGTCGACGAAAATGCAAAACGGTTGTAGTCTATTTTTAGTCAAAAAAAGTATTAATCCAAAGTAATTTAGGTCAATAAGTTGGAAATTAGAATCACTCGCATCAATCAATTCAAAAGTACCATAAATGTGTTGGCATTAAACAGGAAAATTAACAATGAACATCCAAAACAAACTAAACTACAACAACAAATGTATTCAATCAACACTATAAGTATTGGTTTAACATTCGGCCATAACCATAACAAAGACATGCCGCTGTTTAATGAATAAAATCACTGATCAGGCCATAAAGCTCGTTAGCCTAGCCCAGGGATTCCCAAACTAGGGGTGCACGAGCTGCCACTAGGGGGTGCGCGAGATGAAAACTGTAATGGCAGAAATTTGAAATAATTACACATTTACAGTGTTTTTTCCCCACTCAGTAAAAATGTGTAAATAAATATGTATACCATTATTGTGTGGAGCTGTGGGACAATATTTGGATGAACTCTGTCTTTTTTCTGTCAATCATGCCCTTTCGAGCAGACCTTTATTTTGAAGGCAAGGATATCTTTCACTATTAGTTCTGGGGCAAAGTTGCGATGAGCTGCTAGTCTGTTTACCTCTCAAATGGATATTATTTATTCAAAGAATCCTTCTTGACAGCTTGTAACAACTCTGCCGATTGATTCCATATGTATCCTTATTTAATCAACTCCATGGTGAGTCATTTTCTTTGTTTCTTTTGTTTTTACTAAAGATGCAGCGCTACTTTGGGCGCTGGGTGTTCATTTTACATAATTTAAAAACACTAAGCAGTTAGTTAAATGAACCGTCAGCTTAAACCAGTGTAGCAACCTCCTGCTCCCTTCCAAACATTTGATCAGCACTCCCCCCCCCCCCCCCCCCCCCCCCCCCCCCCCACACACACCTGCCGTCTTTACAAGATAAGCGCATCACATGGAAATGCGAGGGACGTTTACTGACTGTAGGACACGCGACACTCACAGTAATCCTTGGTTACATATGATTTAATAACACTCAAAAGCATCAAAAATTTGTAACATTAATGATTCGTAGGTACCAGGAATTTGTTCAAATGTCAAAGATCTCCATCCAGGGATTGGGGGTGCGCGAACACGGCTGGGACATAGAAGGGGGTGCGCGGCAAAAAAAGTTTGGGAACCGCTGGCCTAGCCATTAGCTCATCTGTGCTTTCAATGGCTGAATGTAGTGCCGCATTTTTAGTAAAGCAAAAGAAACAAACAAATCAAACAACTCACCGTGGAGTTGATCGATAAAGGGCAGAATATGGAATCAACCAACAGGGTTTTTACAAGCTGTCAAGAAGTATTCTTTGAATAAATATCCGTTTGATGAGAGAGCACGCCACCAGAGACGGCAACAAAGTGATCACCCTGGAACTAATGGAGGGTTCATCCCCGCCACAGTAAAAGAATGCTCGGAAATGTAATGTTTTGGTCTCAACTCATCACACCAACGATTACTCACAGATGTCTCCTTTTAGTCATCAAAGAGTTTAGCTTGTCAGTGTCTCGTTAACTTCTTGAAAAAGGTGCGTTAACGCTATAATCTGTTATAGTTTTCATCAACAAAAACAACACTAATCATATTCATAGGAGAAATCTTCCTGAATGGCCTTTGTTTGGAGAACTAGTTTTTACATCTAACAGAACTAATGAGCTAACAGTAGTAGTTTTTTGAAGGTATGCATCTGGTTGGTGTTATGCTTTTATATTGAAATCCTCATCTCTTGATAAATGATGAAGTAAGGGTTGTACAATAGGACAACAATCTTGATAGAAGTCATTTCTATCCCTTAACTGATATAGTCCATTTTCTATAAATTCTATAGTCAATCAATCAATCAATCAATCAATAACTTTATTAAAGACACAAAGAGGTCCATAGTAAAAAAAAAAAAGGGGTTGATAATAAAAATATAAAAACATAAATAGTAGAACAGGTAAAATACATAAAATATAGTTTTTTCATGTGAAAGATTTAGCTAAAGTAAGGCTAACACTAGCCTGCTTCCTCTGTTTTTGTGTTCTCACGCCATAGAAACTTACTCAAAAGTTTTTCTACTGGATAACAAATGCATTTTGTGTTTAGCGTTAAATGTAACTGCTCAATGCCTCCAGCGGACCTCTTCTCCTCAGCTCACTCTAGCCCAGGGGTCACCAACCTGGTGCCCGTGGGCACCATGGTGCCCCCAGGAACTATACAAGGTGCCCACGGGCCTTTTCTCCAAAAAGCACAAGTCTAAAATAAAGTAAAATAAAACGCTTTGCCATCATTTTCTAATCACAAATGCATTAATATAGATTTAAAAACTACAATTTTCTATAAAATATGTTGACCAGGGGTCACCAACCTTTGTGAAGCTGAGGGCTACTTCATGGATATTGAGCCATGTAAAGGGCTACCAGGTTGATAAAATATTTATCTGTAAACTAGAATAGATCAGAAATAAACTAATTTCATGTATAATAAACATATTTTATAGAAAATTGTAGTTTTTAAATCTATATTAATGCATTTGTGATTAGAAAATTATGGCAAAAGCGTTTTATTTTACTTTATTTTAGACTTGTGCTTTTTGGAGAAAAGGCCCGTGGGCACCTTGTATAGTTCCAGGGGGCACCAGGTTGGTGACCCCTGCTCTAGACTGTCCCTTTCATCTCACACACACCGAGGCAACAGGAGGCTGTTGGAGCTGCAGAATCCAGTTTCTCCATCATTAAACATCATTGTAAAATGTAAAAAACTCAGATATGTTAGATAACATTCACATGTTAAACTATGTAAGGACAGTTTGTTTTGGTCCTTTTGTTGGAAGAACGACCCAGTGTTGTGTGGAAATGCTTTCTTTGTCAAAACCTGTTATGGTCCTGCCTGCTGTGGTGAGCACTGATAAAAATAATACCACAATATTAACTATAAAATAGAAATATTAATTTACTGATTCCATATGTCGACATATCCCACAGCTGTGAAGGAAGCTTTACATGTTTGACTCAGATCTCGACAATAAGATGTTCAGTCTGACATGGTTTTGTAAGAATGTGTGTGATCCTTTGGTGCGTGTGCGTTGTATAATGTGTCATTTCAGTTGGCTATGGCGGCCATCTTGAATCAGGTTGACTTCAAAAGTTAAACAGCTGTAGATGTTCATCCAACAAAGACTTTCTGAGAGGTTCAATAAAACGTGATTCATTAGATATTTAGCTAACTAACAGAATTGACTCATTGCTAACGTTTAAGCTGAGCTTCTGCATGCTCAATTTTATCTTGACATTTTGGATTAGTAGGACATCACAAACGTGAGCAGATGGTAGACTACAGCTAACATTTGAGGATTATTTGGAATTTTTCTTCTTTTTATTGTAAATAGACGTGAAATGTGAGTCTGAAAAAGAAATAAAGCACAGAAACAGGACATTGTCAGGGTTAAAAGAATCAAATAGATATTTTTTTTCTTCAAACTTGGCTTTAATTAAAACAAAAACAACAACATATTACTGCAATTACAACCTGGCAGACCTTGAGCATTTTAGCTATTAAATTTTCAAGGTAATTTGAGGAGATTTTGCTCTATAATGTGTAGTTAAAAATAAAAACAAAACATTTAATTAACAGAGTTAAATAAAAGCTAGTCTATCCAAATAAAGAAAACAGGCTCAAGTTCACTAAATAAAATATTATTACTGCTGATGTCTAAAGTATGTGTATTTTAGCTACATCAAATATTAGTTTATTATCAAACTGACAGACCTATAGCCATTTATGTGTTTGCTATTATTTGAGCTATGTTGACCATTTTGAATAATTTTAACTTCAAAAGTCGTAGATAAACATCCAGTAACTGCTTTCTGAGAGTTTCATTAAAATCCTTCAAATGGCACATGAGATATTTTGTTAAAAGTAATGGATGCAAATACAGACAATCTGAACCATTACATTTATAAAACATTTAAATAAAAGCTTTTTTTATTTAGCCATTTAAAAGTGACTTTTTATATGCATTGTCAAAGACAACAAAGTCATAAATGTTGCCATTTTTTAAAATTCAGAACCAATTAAACATTAAAAGGCATGAAAATAGAAAGTTTTTAGGAATTACTTGATTCGTTATTGTGAACATTTTCCTTCAGGGTTGAGTTGTGATGCTTTCCATCAATTCCAGACTCTGAAAACTTGTTCAAAACACAGAGACGAGCAGCAGAAGAAACTCAAGATAATTACCCCCCTCTTCCTCTGAAGAGCTCTTCCTCCATCCCTCCTTCATTGCCCTTACCCCTCTCCTCGCAGCACTCCTTCCCTCCCATCAGCCACCTCACCCGTCACCTCCTTAATCTCCCCGTCTCTGTCTCCTCATTTCCTCCGTCACCTTTGTGGCCCTGGTAGTTTTCTGAGGATGCTCTGCTAACGCACACACACACGCACGCACATACACACACACACCTGAAATATTCGTATGCAAATTATTCACGGGCATATTTATGTGGAGGCAAACGCAAAAAAAAAGATGTTTGTTAAAAAAATCTATGCAAGTAAGCACACAAGTAGAAGAAAAGTAAAGCCTCTGTGTTCACGCACGCACGCACGCACGCACACACACACACACACAAATAAGGTAATGAAGGATGATTAGGGGCAAGAGGGGGATGGCAGCTAAGACATGACCTCCTGACTCAAGTAACCACTCAGAACGAAATGTTCGTCTGAACTACTCCAACCTCCCTACAAGAGCTTGATTGCTTCCTAGAGAAGCTGCATGTGCATGTGTGTGTGATTTTGTGTGTGTGAGCAAAGGTGAGGAAGAAAAGGAGAGAGTGAAGTTGTCTTCCACCACATCCTCCCCTTCTCCACCTCTCACAGCTGAGCAGAAATCCTTGATGGAAGCGATTGGCCAATTCAAACTCACTTGAAGAGACCACTTGAGGGAAAAATGCAGGGATTGATTAGAAGTTGCGTCTGCGTGTGTGTCATGTCCGATTAAGGCGGCTCAGGGCCGAGGCGACGTCTTTTGTGTTGTTCTAACGGAGAAGAATCCGATGCAGCTCTGCTGCTTGATGCTTGACTCAGACACTCAGTTTCTGTTCGATGATCTTAAACAAAGCTCTTTCTCTGTTTTCACTTTGAAACTCATCAATAACAGCTGAACAAGAGCAGCGAAGAACTGAAACACAAGAGCTGTTCAGATGCGCCTCAAGGTTTTGGTGAAAGAAGAAAAAAAAAAGATGTGAACGAGAACAAACTGAGACCTTCACGACAACTTCGAAGGTTCACTGTGGTTGTGCTGATGAGTTTATCCTGATGAAGCTTGTTTTCCAGCTCAGTTACGGCCTGATTTGTGCCATCGTAGCACTGAATCAGAAAGCAGACTTCCCAACCTTCATTTTAAGGTGGATGACAGAATTACTAAAGAAAACTGGGTGAACAGTTTGTCTGAGTCGGGAGTGAATCTTCGCCTTAAAGGAACTAGGGTCAGCTTTGAGAAACGAACCTCACGAGCGCCGCGAGTAACTACTGCCTTGAACGAGAGCGTGCACAAACTTCTCACTAGTTCATCTCATAAGGGTTCAACCAAAGGCAGCCGGAGACATGATTCCATAAATAGAAATAAATTTTATTAATACAAAAGGAAATATAGTAAAACAATGCCCCGCGCCACACACAGGGTCAGGGTCAGACCAAGGGAGCCGATCCAACAGAGCTAATTTCGCTAGCTGCTATGTTCCAGTCCATCCCAGCTGCCCGTATCGCTAAAAGCTTTAATCAGTTGGTGTTTTCTGACTCCCGGAGGTGAATTTGAGAAATCTAGGGTAATAGAGGCATGTCCCGCTGCCTCTATCACTCTAGATTTTTCAAATTCGCATCACAGAGTGAAGCTCCGGAGCACCCGGATGAGCGTGCGCTGCACTTTGACGCACTGTAAGCGGACTGAGGTCCAGGAAACAGTCGGGGATTTGAGGCCTATCGTGCCGAGACCCATAAACATCGACAGATTGCTGTGCGGTCGCCTATAACAGCACCTTTAGCTCTGTAAAACCCTATAATCCATCAGAGAGGTTTTCAGCTCCATAAACGCTGCCAAGATAACACCAGTTTTATGAGAAAAACCACAGATTCAGACGAAGGAAGTCTGCCGTTGACCAGCAACACAACACAACAGTAGATATACATTTATTATTACTTTTTTAGCTTCCAGAACGCGCAGCAGCATCAGTTGACATCATTTCCGTAGGATAGCGCGGGAAATTCGTTCCCGAATTGCAGAACATTTTACAGCTCACAGCCTGTTCAAGATTATAGAATGATACATTGGTGGCCTCATTCTTTTTTATTTAAAATGCTTCATCACTCATTAGCCTAAATAAACTGAACATGCATGATTATTTTTATTTAGAATCCTGCCCCTGTTCCCTTTAAGTCAGTGGTGGTCAATCCTGATCTTGGAAGGTCGGTATCCAGACCTGCTTCACTAAACCCACATGGACAAATCAGGCAGCTGTAAGAAACTCCAGAAGACACGAGTGGATCCTCCACAATCACCTGGATAAATGACTACCTGACAAATAGACAGGAGCACCACAGGGAACTGTACTCTCACCGTTCCTTTTTACTCTGAACACCTCCTGTCATCTGCAGAATCTTTGGGATCAATAAAGTACTTTTGAATTGAATTAAACAAACTTTGTGAGAATTAATGATTTTCATTTTCAAACTTCAAACAACAACCTCTTTCATTTCTGCACTGAGATCCACCAAACACGACACGTCCTGTTTATTGGTGAGAAGCTGCTTAGCAGAAAAAAATAAAGAATAAAGGAAAAGGGGGTGAGAAGGTGACGAGCAAGAACAGTGAAGGATAAGCAAGGTGAGAATCTAGGAGACAAGGGAGAAGGATGGTAGGAGAGATAGAGGAGAGATGAGAGGAGCGATAGCACAATGGACGCCTGAAGGACGCGTGTACTTCGATAACAGATGCCATCAGAGGAGATGCTATCACCCCTCCTATCGCTCAGCACCACACACCGTTAATGGACAGCAAATAGAGCAAACCCTGTGTGTGTTTTACAGTATACATGTGTGTTTTCTATATCCCCGCATATGGCAGGTTCCTTAAATGATGGCGGCTTGTTTGTCTCGACTCCCGAGCCTCTTCTGCCTCGCCATTTCACTTTTTATTCACACTACATCTGTCTTTTTCCTGCCGAATTCGCTTTCAAGCCATTATGTGGCTATTATATCACAAATGACTCATTACAGAGAACAAGGGAGCGAGCGAGAGAGGAAGAGGGGGGAGAATTATCTAATTGAATGAAATCATTTCTCCAAGTTGGCAAACTGGTTCAAGTGTTATTAAGTTGTTCACGGGTGCGCATTAGCTCTCTGTCTCCCTCGGAAAATGCTGGTAACAAAAGAAAATTGTCACTGGCTAGATGTGTTTGGGGGCTCGTCAGACCCTTTCACTCTGAAACACACACACACACATGCACGGGCACATCCATCAGCCAATCATGCAGACAGATGGGTCATCAGCTCTCTAATTGTCTGATTGGCTGAAATCAGCAGCAGAGGATGCACCGAGCGCTTAGACGACACATTAGGTTTATTCCTATGTAAACAGACTATGCAGAGCGTGCATTTATTTTCCTCGTATGCGTATTTTTTTCGCTGGCGAAAGCCGAGAAAGACCGAAAGATAATAAGAAAAAGTTGGAAAAGACCCGTCTCTTTCTCTGTAGTATAACCAGAAGTGATGGATAACAGGTGTGTGTGTGTGCGTGTGCTTTTAATTTTTTGGGGGTCCACACGGAAAATGAGCCAAAACACATTAGAGCACATCTGTCCACTCCATACCCACTCCTCACACCCCTCATTCCTATTCTAAAGAGGTCTCTGTCTGTCCGTGAATCCAAATTGTTTTCTTCCATCAGTTCATCTCCATCAAGTGTCTTTAAACTCTAAAGAGGATTCATGAAGCCCAAACGTCTCTCTCATTTTGCTTAATTAATTTGGGATTATTTAAAAGTGCTTCAACTGGAATTTTAGGTTTTAAAAATCATTTCTGGCATGAATACTTTAGTGGTATTAGTTCTTCCTGTTCGCTAGAAGAATCTACAGCATCTTTCTAATCTAAAATGAGATTAAATGTCTGTTTTGATGTTTAGAACATATAAAAACTGTAAGAGAACCAATATCAAAAGAAGTGTTAAAGCTGCTGCCAGTAGGTAATTAGATCACCATGGTAACCATACACCTTCCTCTCTCACTCCATGGCAGTAAATTTACAGAGAGGTTGATAAAAAAAAAAATAGCACAAGTCTTATAGCTTCATAGCTTAAAAAGTAACAGCTGCTGTAATTCACAGAGTGTCTGGAACAGATGCTGCCCAGGTTTGTCTTTTAAATATCCAAATCATGTTAATTTGAGCAATGTAGCTAAAGGTTTTATTCTGAAATATACAGGATGCATCTCGATGGCATGCATCACCTCCTGTATGGCGCATATCCTTTTTTTTTTTACTTTACGAAAAACCGGATGCGGCGTACGGAAAAAATAGACTTGATGCTGAAAGTTAATGGAGCTCCGCAGCCGGTATGAATGCTCCGATTGGACTGAATGTTCTCTCATCCTCACGGAAGCTGTACGGAATGTGAACCACATCCTATCCAGAGGCAGTGTGAATTAGCGATAAAGGAATTCAGTTGTTTTTAAAACTTGTAGTCTCCGATGGTCACATGACTGACTCTTCCCTTCTTACTTGATAAAGAACAATCTGAGGTCGGTTATTGTTGATCTATGGATGTTTGGGCGTGTACTCTGCACTCTGAGGGGATTTAAAAGAAAACCTTCTGTCCTACAGCAGTAAGATACACAACAGGTGAAAGATGATAAAAATACTAGCACTTTGATTTATAATTTGAATTTGTACTAAAACTATTTTGAGTAAAAAGGGCTTGTTTGCAAGTGATTTGAAGGCTTTTCAACTGTCAGTTGAAAATTCTGTGGGAAAATCTTTTAAAAAAAAGTTTAAAATCCATAAAATATCAACGCACCAGTTCCATCATGAGAAGTCCAACTTTCTTAGTCATCCATATATAAATGTGAATATATAGTCTGGCCATGACCCATTGAAACGACTCACTCATAGGGGCGGGATCAATGGTTGTCAATAAAATTGTCTTCACATGCTATTAGATAGAACTAGGACCAATCAGAGCTGTTTAGCAGCTGGTAAATTAAACTTTTACTGTATCCCGTTGACAAAGCAGCAAATACATCCTTTTTCAAAATAAAAGACTTAAACTCTATCTGTTCACATCTTAAAGAAAAGCCCAAATCTAAATCGTCCAAGTTGATGACAAACCCGTTTCAAAGAACGCGTTTCCTGAGCTGCTGCCATGTTGTTTAATTTCAAAAGTTGCTCCTCTGCAGTCATCGGCTAATCTCGCGCATCAAAAAGTTAGAGCGTTGTGATTGGCCCACCAAATGGAGCTCTGTGATTGGTCCAGTGCCAGACTGACTGGGGCTGCGGATGTTCCAATGGAGCGTGGCTAGACCAAAGTTTCAGAGCAAAACTGACAGTCTAGTATGCTAGGCTACAACTTTCTGTGACCTGTTTAAAATGTAAAGGGTGTTTCTACTGTGAAGTCAACCTGAGCTATAGAGCTCCACACAGGGCAGCTATATCACCTTTTTTGAAGAAAAAAAACCCATTGATGTTTATGGGAAAATTTCTCACGTACCTGTACTGGAAGTCAAAGCACACTAGGATGGAAAGGAAACATCTAAATGCACAAAAATGTCCAGAATGACGCAATGAATTAAACCAATTGATCAAGTGGTTTGTATGTTAAAACAAAACCCAGTCAAGTTAATTTAGAATGGTTAAACTGGTCTTGTTTGGCCGTTTTACACACATGCTGCTGAGCACACACAAACTAAAAGGCTCTTTGAGTTTATTGATTTCTCTTTGACTCAAGATTTTCATCTCTTACGAGGGCCATTTACTGAAGAGATGACTTTGTTAACCAGCTAATGGCTTTAATAAAGACTCACACTTGTTTTCTCATGTCTGCTAATAATTTGTCAGTCCGTGGCTAACGGTTATCGTCGTCTCTGTTTATTCCTCCTCTATTCTGAAGCTTCCTTCGCCTCATTTTGTCTTTATTTCAAATGTTTAATTTATGTGCCGTGATGTCTAATTTGATGCTTCTGTCCATCTTTCTTTCTTTCTCTCTCTCTCTGCGTAGCCTCGTAATTAAAGTGCACTGATATATAATTACTGCACATATTTACTTCAAGTCCCATCTCAGTGAATGGGGAAGCCCCTCCCCCTCTTTTGTAGCTCTGCATTATCAAATGTTATTATTTGCATCCAGTTCAGCTTCTCAGCTGTCCACTCATTAAGTCCTCAGCTTTGAGGAAATTAATGACCTCATATGCAAATTTAAATAGGCTAAAAAGGAAAAATCTGACTGCATATGCACGTGATCAGGACGGTGTGTGAAAACATCTTCATTTCTTATCCATAAAAACACTGTCTGTCTTTACCAATAGAAGTATTCAGGGAAACTTCAAGTTCACTTCAAACTTACAATAGTAGGTAGTGAATAGCCCTTAAAATATAGTGCTAGACAAGCAGAAAGGTGCTAACCTTGGTTGGGTCCTAAACAGACAAAGCTGTGCCTTTATGCAAATTGTTGCTGTCTTGTAAAGGGTCACCAACAGCAAAAAAAAATCTAATTAACCTTTTTTTTTCATCATCCCTTCTCATTCAGCTAAAGGAAGATATCCTACTTTCAATAGTGCATTCCATATTTTTTAAAGTTTCTTTACAAATTCCTTAATTGCCCTTCAATCACCGAGGTCCTCTTTTATTCAGCTCGTCTCTTATGTTATAAGTGACGGGAAAATTAGTATTCTCTTGAAAACAGTGCGCCTTGAAGTTAAGAAAACCAAAGTTTTTATTTCTATTTATTCACATTTGATTCTTTTGAAGTTTTGCTCCGTCCTTTCTTCTTAAGAGAAAACATTCCCTCAGATGCATCTTTCAAGCATTGTAACCTTCTCAGTTTAATTTATTTTACTCCGTAATCATATTTTCTCTCATTTTATAACAGTCACACAAATGTCGTTTTAAAATTCCTGCAGAAAATGTAATACTTTACTCTAGGACGAGTTTTATCCATTGCTTTTATTTACTAGATACATATTTATTTATTCAATATTTAATGTATTCACTTACTGGCAAAGCCAATCACTGTTCCATTAAAACTAGTGTAATTCCACCAGTAGCTACTGTAAATACAGGGAGTGCAGAATTATTAGGCAAATGAGTATTTTGACCACATCATCCTCTTTATGCATGTTGTCTTACTCCAAGCTGTATAGGCTCAAAGCCTACTACTAATTAAGCATATCAGGTGATGTGCATCTCTGTAATGAGAAGGGGTGTGGTCTAATGACATCAACACCCTATATCAGGTGTGCATAATTATTAGACAACTTCCTTTCCTTTGGCAAAATGGGTCAAAAGAAGGACTTGACAGGCTCAGAAAAGTCAAAACTAGTGAGATATCTTGCAGAGGGATGCAGTACACTTAAAATAGCAAAGCTTCTGAAGCGTGATCATCGAACAATCAAGCGTTTCATTCAAAATAGTCAACAGGGTCGCAAGAAGCGTGTGGAAAAACCAAGGCACAAAATAACTGCCCATGAACTGAGAAGAGTCAAGCGTGCAGCTGCCAAGATGCCACTTGCCACCAGTTTGGCCATATTTCAGAGCTGCAACATCACTGGAGTGCCCAAAAGCACAAGGTGTGCAATACTCAGAGACATGGCCAAGGTAAGAAAGGCTGAAAGACGACCACCACTGAACAAGACACACAAGCTGAAACGTCAGGACTGGGCCAAGAAATATCTCCAGACTGATTTTTCTAAGGTTTTATGGACTGATGAAATGAGAGTGAGTCTTGATGGGCCAGATGGATGGGCCCGTGGCTGGATTGGTAAAGGGCAGAGAGCTCCAGTCTGACTCAGACGCCAGCAAGGTGGAGGTGGAGTACTGGTTTGGGCTGGTATCATCAAAGATGAGCTTGTGGGGCCTTTTCGGGTTGAGGATGGAGTCGAGCTCAACTCCCAGTCCTACTGCCAGTTTCTGGAAGACACCTTCTTCAAGCAGTGGTACAGGAAGAAGTCTGCATCCTTCAAGAAAAACATGATTTTCATGCAGGACAATGCTCCATCACACGCGTCCAAGTACTCCACAGCGTGGCTGGAGAGAAAGGGTATAAAAGAAGGAAAACTAATGACATGGCCTCCTTGTTCACCTGATCTGAACCCCATTGAGAACCTGTGGTCCATCATCAAATGTGAGATTTACAAAGAGGGAAAACAGTACACCTCTCTGAACAGTGTCTGGGAGGCTGTGGTTGCTGCTGCACGCAATGTTGATGGTGAACAGATCAAAACACTGACAGAATCCATGGATGGCAGGCTTTTGAGTGTCCTTGCAAAGAAAGGTGGCTATATTGGTCACTGATTGGTTTTTGTTTTGTTTTTGAATGTCAGAAATGTATATTTCTGAATGTGGAGATGTTACATTGGTTTCACTGGTAAAAATAAATCATTGAAATGGGTATATATTTGTTTTTGTTAAGTTGCCTAATAATTATGCACACCTGATATAGGGTGTTGATGTCATTAGACCACACCCCTTCTCATTACAGAGATGCACATCACCTGATATGCTTAATTGGTAGTAGGCTTTCGAGCCTATACAGCAGGGGTCTTCAACTAAATATGCCAAAGGTCCAGATCAGCATTCGCGACCTGGTCCTCGGTCCAGGGGCAGCGCCACCTTAACCTGCTTACACACACATATATGTATATGTATATGTATATGTATATATATATATATTTATATATATATATATATATATATATATATATAAATATATATATATATATATATGTATATGTGTTTATGTGTGTATTTTTATATATAAATAATTATTTGGAGATAGATGGATGGATAGATAATTATTTATATATATTTAAATACTTAAACATATATTCTCTGAGCACAAGATCCCCATTAATTAGTTTGTGTTTGAAGTTAATTTTTGAGAAAAATGGTTTTTTTCTCCTGCTGTTCAGATGCAGAAAAGTCGACATTATTTTGACACTCTGGTCCAGTTTTTGACCAGAATGAACTGATTACTGACAATGGCCTGGAGCATTGCTCGTCTACCTGCTCTGAGCTTCTTCTCCTCTCCTCCTTTCTTCACCTCTCCAGCATCTCTACCCGGTGCATGAGTGCACGACCTCTTTCCTAGTCCTTTAACCAATTTGAAGAATTCTGCAGCGGGTGAGGGTGTTGTGTGCGACGCACACAGGCGCTCCCAGATCAGCCAAGAAATACATCCCTCCAGCTACATTATCCGTTATTGTGTGTCTGTGCGTGCGTGTGAAAGCGTCTGCAGGTGTAATGACGCTGAGAGACGTCCGGTTCTCGCTCTGCGACCGCTGTGGCCTCATTTATAAAACTTATCAAATAAATATATATGTTTATAATTTGTTATATTTTATATAAAATTTATAAAACAAAAACGGGTCGCAAAGGGAGTCACTTTCTCCGCAAACTTTAGGATTTATAAAAGAAAATGGAGAAATGATGTACTCTGCACACTTTGCATAAGCACATTTTAGAGACGGTAAAAAAACTTTTTATTTTGGAGACGTCAGACTAAATAAAAGCGCTTTCAGTCATTATAACGTGTTTTTAATGAGACAGGGCGGGTTCTAAAAATAGAAACAGCGATGCGGGGCGGTTTGGGGCGGGTCAGAAGTTTTCAAATGTGCAGGACCCTGACTCGTGCATCACTAGTGTGTGTGGCGCGCCTTTCTGCAGCAGTAGATCTCTTTCTGAAGCTGCGGGAGGGACTGCCTGACCGTGGTGTAGGGGTAGCTTAGCGAACTAAAGGAGTTGCCGCGGTGCGCCACTCGCTTGGCGCTCGGCTTCGCCTCCAGGACTCCGGTCCGGGACTGAGTTCCGAACCATGTACCAGGGGGAGGGCGAGTTCCGCGGGTTCCGAGTGAGCGACAAACCTGCTCATTAGCGCTCGTGTGTCTCCTCGGACACGCCTGCTCCTTATGGACCAGGGACCGGGTCTGGATTTGCTGGGTCCAGACAGAGCCGGCTCTGGGTCCGGATCCGGACCGCGGTCCGCCTGTTAGTGACCCCTGCTATACAGCTTGGAGTAAGACAACATGCATAAAGAGGATGATGTGGTCAAAATACTCATTTGCCTAATAATTCTGCACGTAGTGTAGATGGATAAATACGATATCTTCATATGTTGTATCAATAACATGCCCCTTGAAGTTTCCCCCTTTCAGGAATTATGTATGAGTTTTATAGAGATCCATATCAGTGATAGTCATACCCTGTTCTGTGATATAAGGTAAGGCAATATGTTAATTTTATGTTTTGCTAAGCCCACCCCCATCCTGAGCCTCGTGCAATGAGAATTGAGCTGGTCAGCATTAGCCAATAGCGTTATAGACATCCGCTTCTCTGTAGCTCCATCAGTAATATGTGAATGACTGACTGATAAAGCGCTTTGTTAGACCATTGTCTTCGAAAAGCACAATACAAATTCGAGACAAGTACCTAGACTGATGCAGTGTTGGCGACTTTCTTTATGGACAAGTAAGTCTTTTTATTATATACATACATATATATGAATAAGCAGCCTAATGTGAGGCTGATCATTGTAAAACAATGTGTTTTAGTTATGATGGCCGGCTAGAGGTGCACGTTCATGATCAAGAGGCGTTGCTAATTCAGCTGTAAACACAAAAGTAGGCGGGACAGCTTAAGCTGCAATACATTTTTTCCGCCTCTAGATGTGCTGTCTGAAAAAACTCCAGAGTGCAGCTTTATTGAGCATTTTGCAGGTTGTGTCAACTGATTTTAATGTAT
Source organism: Callopanchax toddi (assembly GCA_006937965.1). Taxonomy (NCBI): domain Eukaryota; kingdom Metazoa; phylum Chordata; class Actinopteri; order Cyprinodontiformes; family Nothobranchiidae; genus Callopanchax; species Callopanchax toddi. The sequence continues at coordinate 3,404,446 of SSNR01000014.1, forward strand.
TTGTAGGTTATGTAGTTAAATCTGGCTTGCATTCTGAAAAGCAGTTTTAACATTTTCCAGATGGCACAACCTTCTTTAGCAGAGTGCAAAAAAATTGGTTAAAGTGCCTGTGACTCCATATTTAAATCACTTTATGTTAAACAGGTGTAATCTTTGATGTCTCTAGATTAGCGTTGCACCATTAAAACTCAAAATACGCTGTAATTATTTCCTAACGAGCAACTCAGAGATCAGAAGAAAGCGCCGCCTTCCGGTTCTGCTGGGTTTCTCCTTATTTGGCAGCCTGACACTTCTGCTGCAGCAGGGGGCAGTGCCGTCGCGTGAAAGAGAAACAAAATTGAAACTAAACACTACACGGTCTATGGGCAATGGCGGCGGCACTGCCTCGCTCCAGTTGTTTTGAATGTGCATTGTGGGCGGAGAATTGACCATATAAGCAAGTCCGGATCACTATGACCTCATAGCGGGCTGGAGTGAAAAAACTGTTTGAAACCTGGGTCTGAAATCTGGAAGAGCTTCTCACTGGCTGGACTAGGAGACAGATGGACGCCGTTTTTTGCTCTTTCTGGCAGGTTTAAGGTGAGAACTCAACGTTGCAACATGATAGATAAGTCAGAAAACATGGAAACCGATGTCATGGGCACTTTAAGATATAAGGTATTCTTTTGGAGGGTTGAGCATCATCTGCATATACATGATATTGTACAGTATTGTTCAGCGTAAATGACCATGTGAATAGGGACAATTTGTTATTTTTTTGTCGGGGCGACTGTGGCTCAGGGGGTGGAGCCTGTTGAGCAACGTATCGAAGTGTCCCTGGGCAAGATACTTAACCCCAAAGTGCCCCCCAGGTGCCATTTCTATTGTCAGCTCACTGCTCTTCAGCAAAGATCAATGAGGTCAAAAGTAGACCTCATTCATATGGGGATGAATAAAAGATAAATTATTTATTATTTGTATTATATGTTTTATGCTGCATGCATGTCTCAGAGGTGCTGTGAGCGTGTATGTCACTGTTGCGTTGAGCGTGTGTGTCTACTAGCTTCAGAGGCCATGTGAGCACTTGCTGCACTGCAACAGGATGTGCAGCACATCAGATTGCGGGCTGCGCCTTCGGGACCGCAAAACTGCTAGTCCGCAAAAGTGCTAGTCCGCAAAGGCGCATTTGAGCAGTAGGTTCTGCTATGCATGCATGACACCTGGTATGCATATGTACTGGTGGACCAGTTATGTTCACCCCTGGTTATAATTATAATTGATTGAATGTGGTATAAAAATTATATGAATGTATGCCCTCAGTTGATGCAGAAGTCAAGAATTAACAATGAATATAATCAGTACTGGTTTGTTAATGGCACAAAGTCTTCAGATTACTGTTACAGAGACAGTTAGGAAATATAAGGATGGGTGTTATTCGCTCTAGGAATGAGAACAATGTTGCAAACTGTCATAAAACTGAAATCATTGTTCAAATAAATCCCCCTGCTGTCAATTCTTGAATCCCTTCTTTAATTATGATGTAAAGTAAATCACTATATTACACCTTAGCTATGCTGTAGTCTTCAAAACAGACAGCAATTAATATTTTCTTAAGTGTAAACTGAATATATTCTGATAAATGGAAACATTCAATATTTGGAGAAAGCCTGAATCCAACTTTTTTCAAAGAGAAAACTCTTGTGACCATAATGGTTATTTTTAGTTATAATATAAAAAGAATGATGAGAAGGATCCAAACTAAACTGATAACAGTAGAGAAAAATGAAGGAAAAAACTTTAAGGAATGGTGAATAGAATCAACACCAGTGTATGAAAGTAAAGAACATTAAACTAGTTTAACTCTTCTAAAAACTTTGAGTGAAAATAAAGATAAAAGTCAGACTACAGCTTCTGAAGGCTAGATTCAAGAAACACTTAGGGCTATTGTTCAATAACAAAAAGCAATGACAATAACAGTCCTAATGTTAAAGGTACTCTGACCTCACCATCCTCGCTTTTCTACCCACTTGACTGTATTCCCCGTCGGTGAGCATTAATCATTATGCAGACTGATTTCATATGAAAAGACAGGACTTTTGGTTTTGAATTATTCACTTCATGTTGGGTCTGATGTACGCTCAGTGCCACTGTGTTTCAGAAAATGCTTTTGAAGGAGAAATCTAAGAGAACCATTGAACTTCAAGTGTGTAGGTGCTGCTGTCTGGAAGCTAGCTCCTAGACTTACTGCCCTCGACCTGCTGCCACATCAGACTCCAACATAAAGTCAAAAAAAAAAAAAAAATCACTTGCACAACCTCTTGACTTAGTGGATACACATATTCCACCACTCATATACCAATATAAACCACCTCCTCTCTGCTGTAAACTGAAGTAAATCACTGCTTTGTTGGTTTTGTTCGTGCACCTTGGATACTTTAGGAGAAGAAAAAAGGATGTTTTTTTTTTTTAATAAGAAGACATTAGCAAGGGTTTTAGTGGTGAGACAAAATGGAAAGAAAATGAGAAACATGGTTGAGTAGTGAGTGACAAAAATGCAGTAAAGCACAAGACGGAAAGAAAATGAAAAGCTCCACAAATGAATGCATACTCCAAGGAAACAGAAATACAGTGAGTGTTTAGTTTTGTTAGGAAAAGGCACAGAGAGGCAGGCAGACAGCATACATCTCCATACTGATTATGCAGCATCTATTGTGCAACGGTTTGCTAATTATTGCAATGCACAGTGCTCCTCTTTTCAAAACCATTATGAAGCTCGGATAAGAAGTCTGACCTCCTTCTGTCTGACAGACTTGTTGGTTCTTACAATGAAAAGGGACTGAGAGCGGAAGAGGGAGCGGGGGGGAAAGGTGGGCTATCTTATGTGGCCTCGAAGAAATGGAGGAAAGACGGTTGAAGCATAAAGGAGGGAGATGAGAACAGGTAAGTTCAGTCAAATTGAGCTTTATGGAAAATAAAAGGTGGAATGAGCAAATGAAACCTTGAAAAAATCTTTTTTTTTTTTTTTTGAGTAAGAAAAACCTTGAACAAACCCTAATTCCTGGTTTAATATCACCATCTGTGTGAGTGAGACTTTAAATCCAGGTAGTATGCGAAAGTTGTCCACAACCTCCATAAAGGCCCAAGTAATCATGATAAACTTTTATGGACATATTTCAACATTTTCCAGTTCTTCGGCCTGCTGACGTATCAGGAAACACAAAGGAAGATTTCAGTGACATGAACCGTACCTTTGGGTGAAATTTCCTAGAAAGTCAGATATTAAAACGTCATTCATGCCTAAATTGGTTGCATGATTAATCTCCTCCAAGTAAAACCTCGCCTTCTTATCTGGGTCCGGGTCACGGGAGCAGCATCCCATGTAGGGAATCCCAGTGTGGCCATATCCTGGGATCAGAGGTGGTTCCTGGTAGGTTTGAGTGTCCTGTAGGTAGATAAAGACAACGGCAACAGGCTCTGACAGAGTGACCATCGGGTTCTTGGTCTTCTCCGTGACTATGGCCCTGATGGCTCTGTTTAGATGACCAGCAGCTCTAGGAATATTCCTGGTGGTTTAGAACTTCTTCCACTTACAGATGATGGAGGTCACTGAGCTCAGTCATTGGGACCTTCAAAACAGCAGAAATTTGTTGTAACCTTTCCCAGATTTTTGCCTGGAGACGATCCTGTCTCAGAGGTTCACAGACAATTCCTTTGACTTCATGCTTGGTTTGTGCACTGTCCACTGTGGGACCTTATATAGACAGGTGTGCCTTTCCAAATCATGTCCAATCAACTGAATTTACCATAGTTGGACTTCATTTAAGTTTCAGAAACATTTGTTCTTTTATAAATAAATTTGCTGAAATCTCACAAGACTTTTTTAAACTTTACGAGGTGTTGCCTGTAGAATTATGAGGAACAAATGTTGGTAATCAATTTTGGAATAAGGCTGCAACATAAAATGTGGAAAAAGTGATGCATTGTAAAGTATTTCTGGTAGCAATGTAAATGTAAATTCTACATGTATATATAAAACATCCTCATAGTCTAAAAGAGGCAGGAAGGTGGCAGCAACAAGTCAAAGAAATGACCTGCTCTTATAAAAGAAACCCAGTTTATGTCTCAGCTGTAAACTGACTCTGAGGAAAATCTAAATCATTAATTTTTTTTCTAAACACCTAAATAGGTAAGCGCACTTGTACACAACAACAATTAAAATCCAACAACACTTTACAAAGCAGTCTATTTAAGAGTGCAGCCATTAAATACTGTAATAAAGGTCGTGTGTTTCAGAGGTGCAGAATGGGAGGGGAGATTGCTTTGTTCGTTGAAGGACATTAAATTGGATGTTATTAAGACTACAAGGCTTTAGTACCTATTTTACATGGACACAATTAACTGGAAACACTGGGCAGTGGACGTAAAGTCTCAAATATTTGAGACAGAACAAGGTCTGTTCTCTTTGAGGGCAACGTTTAAAAAAAACGACAGGAATTGAAACACCAGTCCTGGTTTGGACTGAGGTTTTGAGGCAGGCTAAAGCTACTACATAGAAAGAAGATCCTGCTAATTCACTAATCAGATTTAATTTATTAAACCTTTAGTTATTTATGTAGGAATAAATTATATAAATAACAAATTAGGAAATGGCATCATGGGTAGTCACTCACTTGTCACATGGCTGTGTCAGGATGTCACTTGGGGATTTTGTGTTACAAGTTCAGTTTTATCCTCCACAGTAAAAAGGAGTGGTGCCACTTGTGTCACTGTGGGTTCTAATGGGTTAAAGCAGGGCCGGTTTTGGGCATAGGCTGATTAGGCAATTGCCTAGGGCGCCCTCTGCTGCAGGGGGCGCCAAATTGTCCCTTAAAATTTTTATTTTTTTTTTACAAACTGCTGGACACACCATTCATCTCATGTAAAGAGCAAAGTAAGTAATAAATAAATAAATACATAAACTAAATAAATAAATAAAAAAGCACAACTTTTGCTGCAGGAACAGTCAACGGTGGCGCCTCATGGCTACCTGCTGCTGCCGGCTGTGATCAGTAAGGTGGGGGAGAGGCGCGCTGTGCTCATCCTTCCGTCCGGTTGTTTATTGATAATCAGTGTTGGGAGTAACGACTTCCAAAGGTTATTAATTACTGTAATGCATTGCTTTTTTTGGTAACACAGTAATGTAAGGCATTACAGAAAAAAAGCTGTAATATTTTAACGTCAGTGCGCGTTACAGTGCACGTTTAACCCGGATTGAGGCGGTGGGTTCTTCAGAGGAGAAACGTCACTCAGCAAAAAATGTGGTCAGAGCAGAGAGGAGTAAATCTGCAGCCAGTGAAACAAGTCCAGTTCTGTCCGGTCCGAAACTCATGCGTGGTAAAGTTCTGAACTCGGTCCAGAGGGAAAACGCGGCCCGAGTCGTGCGTGCTCACGGTATCCAAGGCCCATTAAGACATATGAGCGCATGCAGCGCTCCGTAAACTGAAGCGAGCAAACTGAGAAGTTTCATGATAAAGAGTCACTCTGTTATTCACGTCAGAAGTTGGAGAGTTCACTCTCTCGCCCACTGAGCAGAGGAAACGCGCGTCATGCAGCGTCTGCTGCAGGAGGGAGGAGCAGACAGGTGGAGGAGAAGCAGACAGGTGGAGGTAGGAGTCAGTCAAACTAATGAATAAGGAGCTTGTGCAGAGAGATATGTTTATAGATTTAAATATACTGTATATAGATATGATGGAATAATATATGGATAGGTAGGGATATATGGAGAGATATGGATGATAGATGGATAATGATGGATGAATGATAAATGGATGGATGGATAATAAATGATGGATGGATAGATGGATGGATGGATGGATGGATTAATATCCAGATAGTTGGATATCTCCATGTATCCATCACATCACCTTCCACTGGATGTAGAATGAGCTCATTACATGGTCAAATCCATATTTACAGTTATTTTGATGAGAGTAACTAAAAGTAATGCAAAAGTAGTGTAATGCCTTACATTTAAAAAACAGTAATATTGTAATGTAAGGGATGGAGGAAAAACGGGCCCAAAGTAGAGGTATTTAATTAATATACATGAAATTGTGGACATTTTTCCTGGACCATCATTTAGCAAGTTAGCTAAGACTAAAGGGCTATCATGCTGTTGTGCCCCCTACTTATTATATGAATGAATGTCATCAGTTCAAGTTTATCCAACTTTAGTACAGTGAACCCCTCGCGACTCACGGACCCAGACCCGAGGAGACGGAGACCCGCGGCTCGACCAGCTGGGTTGGACCGCGAGTAAATCCAACTGCGGCTTCACCGCGGCTGAACCCAGTTCCACGCCTCGGGTCTGTCGGCAGAGATCCGACCACGGAAGTGATAAAATGCCAGCAAGTTACACCAGGTTTGATCACTTTTGAACTCCAAACATTCAGCGATGAGCTGCGTTCAGGACGAGCTACATGGATCGGTAAAAAAATGAAAGAGTTTATAAAGAAGTTTCACAAAATGCAGCAGAAGGATTTGAGCAGACAGGAACAATGGCGGAGAAATTAAAATCCCCATATAAGGACAAAGCTGGTATGACGTGATAATACGCATTTACGTTTAACCCTGCCTGCTGAGTGAGGGTACAACAGCTCATGGAAACGCTCAACCAAAATAGCGGATCCGTACTGAACTACGAGGACCCTCCACCGAACCGTACCGTACCTCCCATGGAAACATGGCTTAAAGCGGCTCTCTGGAGCATTTTTCTCTGTATCAAAGTTTTCTAAATGTTTTAAATGATATTTCAGGTCTAAACTATGATCTATGGGTTGAGTTCCACAACATCTGTCATTCTGATGAAGACCCCCCTTCCTCCTAGAGACCCCTTTCCATTATTTCTTGCCGCCGACATTTTTCAGCCAATGAAATTCAAATTTCTGCATTCTCTCAACATGCACGCGCATCGACCAAACCTGTACCAGTAGGGGGCGCTGTCGTACAGGACGCTCCGTGTGTTTCTCTGCCGTCTCAGCCGTTCACTGAGGACTCACGGCTCATTTCTACTAAAAACCTACCCATTCTCCAGCTAAAGATGGATTTATTTTTATTTTTAAACCTTTCACCTCACAGAATGGCAAGGCTTGACAGGGTTACGCATTTATTTTGGTCAGAAAGTTCATCCAGGGCCGAGTCAAGTTCAGCTTCAGAGTCCAGCAGCAGCTCGCTTCTAACAGAGCTAATATCAGAAGCAGCAGGGACAGAGAGGGCTCTTCAGACCCTCGTAGTATTGTTGGAATAAGATTGTGAACTGTGAGTGATTAAACCCTACACATTGAGCTGTACAGTTCATGTCCGAAGTATATGCGCCACGTGCACGCGCGCACGCGCGACCGGACGCGCGTGTCGAGATGTTTTGAGGAGGAGCCTTTGGACGCTAGATTCAAAAATTGCTCTCCTGATGAAATCCTCCGGAGTGCTGCTTTAAGTTTAGGGTTCAAAAAGCTAAGAAAGGTATTAAAAGGAGATGTATTTCTATTATGGGAGAAAAATTTTGGAATGAGGCTAAATTAGAATTCAAAACAGCAACTTCACTTTTAGTTTTCAAAAGACTTGTCAGTAAAAATATCTTTGAAAGGTACAAGTGTGACTTATGTGTTTATCATTCATTTGAGGAGATATGGTGTTCGATTTGTTAGTGGGTTAGGCAATAATAAGCTTTTGCTTCTGCCTAAACCTGTTCAGTCATGGTATGTGCAAGTGTTCATGTGTATGCATGTGCATGTAACCTACATATGTAGATGATACGTATGTTTGTGTAGGTATAGGTATATATGTATGTGTATGAATGCATGGATGCTTCTGTCTACACAAATTACTTTCATGACTGAATAAATAAATACTGCAATACTACTACTACAAAATGTAACCATATAGATCTCATAAAAGAAGAATTTTGATAAGATGGTCTACAGAAGGAGAACCACACTGCAAAAACTGATTTCTAAGAAAGTAAAATAGCCTTGCTTTTAGACATGTTGTCTTATTTTTGTCTAAAAAGAAAATATATTCTTACAGTCCTACTTGAAATAGGCCAAATCTTCTTAAATATGGTCAAATTTTAAAAATAGCTAAATTTTCTGCATTTAGAACAATTCGCTTGTTTTAAGGAATCTAGCCAAGCAAATTTAGCTTACCCCATTGGCAGATTTTTTTTTCTTTCTCAAATCTAGAAAATTTGACCATATTTAAGAAGATTTGGCCTATTTCAAGTAGGGCTGTAAGAATAGATTTTCTTTTTGGACAAAAATAAGTCAAAATGTCTAAAAACAAGGCGATTTTACTTTCTTAGAAATCAGTTTTTGCAGTGTACCCCCATGGAGCTGGTGAAATTAACAAAATGCTTCAGCCTGTATATGACGTCTGACCTTACATGACCTTCTAACACAACCAGCATAGTTAAAAGGCTCATTGGTGACCTGCAAAAGGCCGAACTGAATGCTGCTGCATTTTACCAGCATGTCGTGAAGAACATTGACATCTTCCATAACAGTCTGGTATAAAAACTGCTCTGAGGCTGACTAGAGGGTGCTGCAACGAACGACCAGATCTGCTGAAAAACTGATCAACAGCAGCCTTAAGAGAGCATTCAATAACATCATGATGGACCCCCACCCATCCACCTATTCACCCTCCTTCCCTCAGGCAGAAATCGAGCAGTCTCAAAGCTGAACAAGGCAGAGGAACAGATTCTCCCTAAAGCTGTAAGGCTCTTGAACTCTGACCCTTACACAGATGTTTAATTAGACATCCATTAATAACTTTAGGGTGTTTATTTATCATTTAGGCTACATCGAATACCACATTTCATTCTCCCGTGTCTCCAACACGCTGTTGAATGAAGTTATTGGTGAGTTTTGTGAGCCTTCAAATGGGGACGAGAACATTTAAATGAGTGAGGCCGAGGGAAAAGACTATCAGAGCAAGAAAAGGTGGAACTAATGAGATTGGGATGATTGAGATGGTTTTGAAAAACAGATAAGAGGAAGGACAATGTGCTGAATGAGAGGAGAAGAACTTAAAAAACCTAAAAGATGCTAACAAAGGGGAGGGAAAAGAGAAGTAGGAACAGTAATAGACAAGAAAATAAGTGAGCACACCGCTGAGAAGGTGACAGAGGTAGGAGGAGAATAAAACAAAGTTTTGTTAAAAAGATCTGAATAGTTAGAACACCTCTTCAGATCAGGGCACGGTCACTCCTTTTGAATAAATGAATAGTAATTGATTGGAGCAAGAGCAGCACATAATGGCCAGTGTGGCTCCTTCACCACCCACTAATCTACTGAGGAGGGGACACGTAGGTGTGTGGGTTTTTTGTGTCTTAAGTATCAGTCTCCAGTCTGTTAGAGGAGTGAATGGAAGCTGTTTGACAGGCAGATATTAGGCCGTCATGGCCAACATGAATAAAAGAGACTCAGATAGCAAGAAACATAAAACAGTCATTAATGCACGCGGATCACTCTCCTCTGGAGGAAGACAAAGACACACACGTGTTCACAGAGACACGCTTATAGCCAAAAGCTCAGGCAGACACCGGCGGCCAGAGGTGACCGGAGCATCTCCTCCAGCGGGAAGAAGAAAAGAGCGGGAGCGTAAATTATAGGAGTGAATATGGAAATTCATCAGCAAGATGTGAGTCATTTACATTCATGTATTAAAAACAAAGCAGAAGTAAATTAATGTCTGAAAAGGACGGAAAACACAGAATCAAGCAGTTCTTAGAGGCTATAAATACTGAAACCTGCTGGAAGAATGGCTTTGCCTCAAACTTCCACCGTTGATTGTTTGGTTTAATGGATTTTGTCAAAGCTGGTTCTGTTATGAGTACCAACATTTTTTATACTCGTTTGATTTTAGTGTTTTACATTTAATTTAGACAAGATTGCACATTCAATCAATGGAGTTGATTTGCTCTTGACATTGGTGAGGACCAGCATGGGATGCGCGGGGTGGGGTCGATTGTGCGCCAAAACAGGAAGTGCAGATTCAAGCAATCCATCCTGAGTTACCATCACCGTGAGAAAATGCCCAATGGCCAGTTGTCATCCAGACCCAGGGCAGGTGGCATCGGAGTAAGCAGCTCCGCACTGGCCAAGAGGGGCTTGCGCCGGTCGATCCAGATATGCCGTCCTACCCTGGACACAGGTCCATCCAGGATTCTGCGCACAGCAGCACAGCACCTGGTCCGCTGAGCTGCATGTATTATTGGTGGGGATCCATTGCTATTTCTGCACCCTTAGATCAAATTATTACTTGGTATTGGTGGGAACACATCACCTCCATCCATGCCAAATCTACGCCCATGCATTCAATAATCTAACAGTAACAATTTACTTTTTATTTTTCATTTTAGAAATGTATTTTGTAAGTTTGTTTTCATTTGTTATTTTTTTATTGGTATTATTTCCTCCGCTCATCCGGATCCCGGTTATGGGGGCAGCATCCGGAGTAAGTAATCCCAGATTGTCTTCTCACCAACTCCTCCACTAGCGCCTCTGGTGGGACCTCCAGGTGTTCTCAGGCCAGCCTGGAGATGTACGTCCTCCAGCTTGTCCTGAGTAGAGCCTGGGGCCTTCTACTGGCAGGACATGCCTGAAACACCTCCCCAAAGAGGCATCCAGGAGGCATCCTGACCAGATACTCAAACCACCCCAACTGGCTCCTCTCGATATGGAGGAGCAACGGTTCTGGTCTACGTCCCTTGCTGATGTCCGAGCTCCTCACCTATAAGGCTCTGGAAGATGGCGCCAGTGTTGCCGGTCTGCCATCTGGCAGTTTGTGTGTTTTTACTATTTTTAGCTTATGTTCTCCTACATGCTCACACCAGAATCGTATATGATCGCCAGACCTTATTGGTTTGAATGCATGTCAATTAGGGGTGTAACGATATCCAAATCCCACGGTACGATATCTTCACGGTATGGACCTCACGGTACGATATTTATTGCGATATTGTGGCTATGCTCACGGTAATAAGCCTCACAACATAAAATGTACTATTATGACGTTTTAAATGGTCTGAAAAGCCATTCCTAAAGTTTTAAATTCAAGTAACAACTCAACATATAAAGAAAAGACAAAATAGCTGATTTAATAAATAAAAGTAACCAGGAAATACACAACTGCCTCATCATTAAGTCATAAATAAAATACCTAGGCATCACCAAACAGGAAGATAATTAGAAGGTAAGCCTCTTCTAGTTTCTAGAGTTCTAGTCCAGTTTCAGTTTTTAAAAAAAATCAACATTTAAGGAGGAGGACAGATTATAGAGCTGTTAAAATGACCTCTGCTGTTTTTACTCCTCCAGTAGGAACTTCTCCTCTCCTTGGTTTCTGTCTGACAAGTCTAAGTTAATGTTGCTGCCTTCATCTGGGCAATGACTGAATTAAAATAAATTAAATAATTGACAAAAATGTGTCGATGATGGCATTTTATATTTAAGTTCCAGTTTAGCCACTAATGATTTAAACCCCACGACGTTCACGGTGGAAACTGGATGCAAATCAGTGTCTAAATATTCTGGGATGTATTTTATTTCTTGAGCCTTTGAGCTGCTGTGAGACAGCTCTGATCTAAGAGCTTCATGCTGGGATTTTTGACCCGTCTGGACTTTCTTAACACTGGAAACTTTTCACGAGGGGGCGGGTTAGTGTTACCTCTCACGCTGCTCGTATTCGCCGAGGAGTCCAGCTCTGTACACCGACAGTGTCTGCATATTGTCAGCTGTCCGTTCTTTTCTCCTTCACCGTTTCTCGACACGACAAATCTAAAATGCTTCCAAAACTCAGACGTAGCTCCGCCCGCCATATTTGTTTTTGTCTCCCATGTGAGCTGCGCGCGCTCCCATTGGTGCACTGGCTGATGACGCGGAAGCAAAGGATCATGGTCTATGTAGTATACCCCGGTATACCCCTGGCGACGTAACTAGGGATAAAATCACCGCGGTCAGGCCAGCCTCCACCTCCTAAAGGATACTAAAACTAGCCCTCATTTGAATTGTACGTTTTGGACAGTCGAACGAGACGCGGAGATACGAGGCTCTCATGTATGAGCTCCTTTCAAAATGAAAGCGCATTGCTGCTTCATGTTTGAGTCGGTCGCTGACTAGAGACTGTCAAAGAAAATACTTGTTGTTCTGTCCTCCCTGTGCGTCCAGGCGCAGAGTGGCAGACGGCTTAAACAGTTATTCAAAGAAGGGCCAAACTTGAGAGTTAATATTTTTTATTTTGAAGCTTCTTCCTTGAAAAAGTTTAAAAACTTTAAAGAAAAATACAATAAATGACATGTTCTGAATGCCACGTACATGTTTACACAACTACATGCAATAACATATAATTATCTAGCCATTTGAACATGAATAGCATGCTAAAAGTAATATTAAAAACTGTTAGTGCAAAGTCCGTTAGCTTAATGCTAACTCCTATGGAAAAATGAATTCAATGCTAACAGTTAGCGTCTATGGCGAAAACAGCCTTGAAACAACTAAATAATCATCAGAAAAGGTTTAAACAAACATCCACACGTATCCAGTGCTTACAGACATATGTTTTAAACACTCTCAAAAGAAAAACATGCTTAGACAGTATGACTTTGAGCTGAAACTTCGCTCCCACCATGGTTGCTGTAGACATATTCGCGCTTTTATTTTGAAAGGAGCTCATGAGAGCCTCGTAGCTCCGCGTCTCGTTCTATAGCATCTTTAGTAAAAACAACAGAAACAAAGAAAACGACTCACCATGGAGTTGATTAAATATATAGTTTATAGTAGTATGCGTGCATGTTCATAGTAGTATGCGTGCATGTTAATAGTAGTATGCGTGCATGTTAATAGTAGTATGCGTGCATGTTTATAGTAGTATGCGTGCATGTTTATAGTAGTATGCGTGCATGTTTATAGTAGTATGTGTGCATGTTAATAGTAGTATGCGTGCATGTTAATAGTAGTATGCGTGCATGTTTATAGTAGTATGCGTGCATGTTTATAGTAGTATGCGTGCATGTTTATAGTAGTATGCGTGCATGTTTATAGTAGTATGCGTGCATGTTTACAGTAGTATGCGTGCATGTTTACAGTAGTATGCGTGCATGTTTATAGTAGTATGCGTGCATGTTAATAGTAGTATGCGTGCATGTGTAGCGTAATATAACCTGATTTTATTGTTATAGTACGGACACACTTCTACAAGGTTATCAGCAAAGTTTTGTCGGTTTTATGCTAAGCACTGTTAGCTACCTTCACTCAACTGATGGTTATGCAGGCATTCTAGATTCTCTTTGATTCAAAGGGAGACCTACGCACGTATATTTGAAAGGTATAACCCAGAAGCTGACTTAGACTTCAGTTATTTTATTAAAGAAAACAGATTAAATAAACAGACAGACGTGAGGTAGGTAGTTGCATCTTAAGAGGTTCTTCTGATGTTATTAAGCTGAGAGTTAATGACGAGAGCCCGTGATATGTTATTATCTAGGGATCTCGGCTAGAGAGGAGGGGAGCTGAGCTAACTGGATCGAGTGTTATTTATCAATAGCCTCGGTTTTACCAGGTCGGGTTGGTACCTGCTAAGACCGCTCCAGATCGCCTCGGCGTGAGATGGGGTTGGAGGTTCGTCGGTGTGATCGTTGATCTGACGAACCTCAGAGTTATCCCCGGTGACGTGACGTTACCGCAGGCACGGAGGAGTCTGTCGAGCCGGTCTAGCTGGTCCATGATCGGCTGGTGCAGAGGCTGACCGGCTTTCCCATGGCAGGTGGAAAGAAGCAGACCGATGGTGTCTGGCTTCTTAGCCGGAGCAATGTTCTCGACCGGTGAGGCTGGCTACTCACGAGCTCGGTCGGCACCCGAGGCCTTCCGTGTAGCGGAGGAAAACGGAGGCCGTGTTCTCTCGTCGAGGGGTTGACGAGAACTCGCACTCTCGGTAGCTTCCAGGCAGGAAGCTGACAGAGGGCACTTTGGACGCGTGGCCCAATGGGGAAAGAGTTACCAAGTCACGTGGTTCTCGTCATTAGAAACCCAGGAAGTTTAATGGATTACTAATATGTTTTAACCTTTTAGCAAAAGTAGAAATCATAAAATAATACTGATGCAACATCAACATTCATGAATACTGGAAGAAAATGAATTAATGACATTAAGACATTTCTGGACAGTGGATTAAAGGAAGTGTCTTTAGAATGAGACATCAAAGAGTTCTTAAGTTTAATTATTAATTAAAGGAAATCTTCTTAGTCTTCCGACACGACCGGTCCTGGAAGGAATGTTGATTCAGGTTACAACATAATAAAAGAGTCATTTTAATCCAAGTTATTAGGAAAAAGATGAGTTATTGTGGTGGTGAACCAGATGTCAGAAATCAGAGATAGTAACGCTTTGCCAGCGCTACACATGTTTATAGTAGTATGCGTGCATGTTTATAGTAGTATGTGTGCATGTTTACAGTAGTATGCGTGCATGTTTACAGTAGTATGTGTGCATGTTTACAGTAGTATGTGTGCATGTTTACAGTAGTATGTGTGCATGTTTATAGTAGTATGTGTGCATGTTTACAGTAGTATGTGTGCATGTTTGGGGCGGCACTAGCTCAGTTGGGAGAGTGGCCGGTCTGGTAACTGGAGGGTCACCGGTTCGATCCCCAGCTCTGGCTGGGTTAGATTGTCGTTGTGTCCTTGGGCAAGACACTTCACCCAACTTGCCTGTGTGAATGTGAGCGTGACTGTGTGTGAATGTTGGTGGTGGTCAGAAGGGCCGATGGCTCAGAATGGCAGCCTCGCTTCTGTCAGACTGCCCCAGGGCAGCTGTGGCTACAGACGTCTGTCGTAGTTTACCACCACCGGTGAGAATGACTGTGTGAATGAATAATGCAACTCTGTAAAGCGTCTTTGAGTGACCTAGAAAAGCGCTATATAAAACTGATGCATTATTATTATTATTATTATAGTAGTATGCCACCTCAAAGACAAGGGACACACCTTTGAAAATGACAACGTCCACATTTTGGACAGAGAAGACCGATGGTTTGAGAGAGGAGTTAAAGAAGCCATCTATGTCAAACGTGAAAACCCAACTTTAAACAGAGGAGGAGGACTCAGATTTCATCTTTCCAGCACCTACCAGTCTGCTTTGAACTTAATTCCCAGACAATTCACACCTCTAATCAAAGCACCTCACCAGGACTCCAGTTGAATACAGTGGAGCAAACACCTCCTCAAAGAGGGTAGGAGGTGTGTCACAGACAGAGGAAGATAAGGACAGTTTATAAGATTCTCTCTCCTTGACTACATACAGAATTGACAAAACTACTCGGATAAGCAGTGAAACGTCTTTAAAGAACCAAATAAGTCCAGTTGCCTTTATTTAAAACCTTTTTTGGATCATGTTTATAGTAGTATATATACATGTTTATAGTAGTATATATACATGTTTATAGTAGTATGCGTGCATGTTTTAAGTAGTATGTGTGCATTTTTGTAGTAGTATGTGTGTGCTTGTAGTATTTTTTGTGTGCGTGTGTTACGGGTCCGGTCTAGGGGGCAGACCTGCATCAGAAGAAATATCCTGAGATAACAGGAGAAATGATCAGACGAGAGGCAGTTAGCTGTGGTTTGATGCAGCCTCGCTTCATTGTGTGTTTATTTACAAAATTATATTCAAAAATATCTTTTCATTTACATTTCATTCATCTAAATTTCATAACAAAACCAAAAATCATTTTAATAACATTCCATCTGTTTGCTATCAATACCTTTCAGGTCTCATCAGCTGGTCTATTAAAATATGCATTGCCTTTAAACTTAAAGCGGCTCTCTGGAGCGTTTTTCTCTGTATCAAAGTTTTCTAAATGTTTTAAATGATATTTCAGGTCTAAACTATGATCTATGGGTTGAGTTCCACAACATCTGTCATTCTGATGAAGACCCTCCTTCCTCCTAGAGACCCCTTTGCATTATTTCTTGCCGCCGACATTTTTCAGCCAATGAAATTCAAATTTCTGCATTCTCTCAACATGCACGCGCATCGACCAAACCTGTACCAGTAGGGGGCGCTGTCGTACAGGATGCTCCGTGTGTTTCTCTGTTTCCGTCTCAGCCGTTCACTGAGGACTCACAGCTCATTTCTACTAAAAACCTACCCATTCTCCAGCTAAAGATGGATTTATTTTTATTTTTAAACCTTTCACCTCACAGAATGGCAAGGTTTGACAGGATTATGCGTTTATTTTGGTCAGAAAGTTCATCCAGGGCCGAGTCAAGTTCAGCTTCAGAGTCCAGCAGCAGCTCTCTGCTAACAGAGCTAATATCAGAAGCAGCAGGGACAGAGAGGGCTCATCAGACCCTCGTAGTATTGTTGGAATAAGATTGTGAACTGTGAGTGATTAAACCCTACACATTGAGCTGTACAGTTCATGTCCGAAGTATATGCGCCGCGTGCACGCGCGACCGGACGCGCGTGTCGAGATGTTTTGAGGAGGAGCCTTTGGACGCTAGATTCAAAAACTGCTCTCCTGATGAAATCCTCCAAAGTGCGGCTTTAACACATGCTATATTTTATTACCAGAAGAATAGTATTACTACTTATAAACATTTGTAGCTTTCTACATTGTAAAACAAGCTCATTTTCTTACTTGTGTAGCCTCACCAAATAGGCTATATCCTCTGACCTTTGACCTCTGTTGACCATCACAACAATAATCCATCTTTTTCCCAATAACTTAGAATACAATCACTCTTGGATTATGTTTAACCTGAATCAAGATTCCTACAGGTGTCCTACTGTCCACTTTCAGGTGTCCATCTCCCAGATGACCTTAACTGGACACTAGCTGGTCTAATAAAACACTCTCTGTAAAGAAGTCTCTTCTTTAACACCACAGACTGGTGTTCCAACTGTAATCTCTTGTTTGCAGAACAGTCTCCTGTAGTGTTCTTGCTCCAAGGGCATTTGCCCTCTCATTCACTCAAAGTGTTAATATGCTTCTCTGCTATTTCATGCATTTCTACAATTATAATGTGAGTGTTTAACGGGCGGAAGTCATATGTGAGTTGGTAACTCCCTCACAGTCCCCTATCCAATCAGAGCCATTCACAACTTCACTAAATCAGGTTTGATTAGTACACTTAATATCCTCTGATTGGTTGAATTTAAGATAACGTAGTCTCAAAACTAATATTCAGTTCCGGTACGAATCAGTCTTTTGCTAGAGTCCTCATACAGTCTCAGTCTTGGTCTGAGCTACAGCCTGAATGTAGCTGAGCTGCTATCTTCAGAGTCTCAGCTGAACCTTCATCAGCTTTGAACAAGGCTTTGAGACACCTGCTTGTGTCTCTCCCTCTCGTCTCTCCCTCACTACGGGAACTGATCAGAAATGACTTCAGCATGCCTGCTGAAATGCCTCCCTTGCTGACCGGGACGTATCCACGGACTGTCCGGCGAGGTCCTCGGCGGCCACGCCTTCCAGGACCACCACTCCGAGTCTGGGGACTCCAGCCTCAGCTCGTGGAGAAACCAACGCCTGCCAGATCCAGGAGCGTCCACCTTTCAGTGAGCGAACACCACTTTCTGATCGAGAGGTTTGCTTTGATAAAACTTAATTCTTCCACTCTAAATTAAGCCAAAACTAAATCCCATTCCAAACTCAAATTAGCTTAAATTGACTCAAAGTCACAACTAGGTTAACTAAATTAACTAACTTCCCTAGTCATTAAAACATATGCTACGGTCCGTTAAAACTCACAATTAAAACCATTGTAGCGTAATATAACCTGATTTTATCGTTATAGTACGGACACACTTCTACAAGGTTATCAGCTTCGTTTTGTCGGTTTTATGCTAAGCACTGTTAGCTACCTTCACTAAACTGATGGTTATGCAGGCATTCTAGATTCTCTTTGATTCAAAGGGAGACCTACGCACGTATATTCGAAAGGTATAACCCAGAAGCTGACTTAGACTTCAGTTATTTTATTAAAGAAAACAGATTGAATAAACAGACAGATATGAGGTAGGTAGTTGCATCTTAAGAGATTCTTCTGATGTTATTAAGCTGAGAGTTAATGACGAGAGCCCGTGATATGTTATTATCTAGGGATCTCGGCTAGAAAGGAGGGGAGCTGAGCTAACTGGATCGAGTGTTATTTATCAATAGCCTCGGTTTTACCAGGTCGGGTTGGTACCTGCTGAACCGCTCCAGATCGCCTCGGCGTGAGATAGAGGTGGAGGTTCGTCGGTGTGATCGTTGATCTGACGAACCTCAGAGTTATCCCCGGTGACGTGACGTTACCGCAGGCACGGAGGAGTCTGTCGAGCCGGTCTAGCTGGTCCATGATCGGCTGGTGCAGAGGCTNGGACCGGTATAGTCCAGAATCCAGAAGCGATGTCAAGAGTAGAAAAGTACTTTGCCTCTCTTACCTTTGGGAGTTCCTGATCCAGGCGGATCGACGGCCACCGCGACAGCGAAACCTGTTTGTTTAGTTGTCGGTAGTCGATGGTCAGTCGCCATTTCCCGTTAGGTTTCTTAACAGGCCACAACGGCGCAGAGTAGGTGCTGTTACAGGGTCGAATGATACCCTTCTCCAACAGGTTGTCAATGATCTCCTGCACAGGTCCTTCGGACAGCAGGGGAAGTTTGTATTGTTTCACAAAAGTTGGAGGTGCACCCGCCGCTGTGGGGATTGTTACCTCATGGATTGTAGTCAGGCCACAATCCAAGGAGTCAACTGAGAGGGAGTCTTTGTACTTAAGTAGGAGTTGACGGAGCTTGTTACGCTCAACGTCGTCTACTAGAGCATCTGCTTCCTCCACAATCTTTTCGATGTGGGACAGAATTTCTGGAGGTCTCCCTGGAGGGAGGCTCTGTTGTTCTTCTACCAGACAGCGATGTTGAAGTCCGGCAGGGAGGGTTATGGGTTTGGGTTCTTTGCCTCGGGTCCACATCCTGGCCCTACCGTAATCAACTACTAGTTGAAGGCGATTCGTGAGGTCGTTCCCTGCAATGAAGTCGGCGTTTATGGACTCAGACACGTACACTGGGTGGTCGAATTCCATCCAACCGACCTCGAAGTGAAGGAGAGTCATGTGATGTATACGCTCAGACCTATTCACAAACCCCTGAATATCCACTTTACATGGAACCAGGTCTGGTGTGTAACCCTCTATCTCAGTGACCAGACAGATGGCGTCAAAGAAGAGGCGGGACATGAAAGTGAGGTCTGCGCCTGTGTCCATGAGAGCCTTAATGGTGAGCGCGTCCTCCACCCTTATAGGTAGGAGCGGCTTGTCTCTTTCACCTATTACGAAGTCACAGAGATAGGTCACCCCCCTGATGTAACTAGGAGGATGCACGTGGTGCCCTTTGTCAGGTGGTTTAGCCCTCCTCTTTTCTTCAGGGTCCCTTTTAGTGACCCTGCGTTTACCCCTAGGAATTTTTTCAGCACGGACAGCTGCGATAAACGCCCTCAGTGAGTCTGAGGGGGATTCTTCTTCTCCCCCCTCTGAACTGGAGGCCTGTTCATCGACAGCAGTGGCTGTGATTGGCAGCATGTGTCCTACTGGTTTCCGGAGGTCCTTAGAGGAGAACTTAGAAAGTAAGTCACGGTCACCACGTCGCCTAAGGCTGGCTGGCGAATGTGAGATCTTCCGAGGATTCACCAGTGAGCGCCAACGTTCAGCACGTGGGCTCCACCTGGGTCTTTTTGACCTTTTGTGTAAGGGGGAGCATTTAAACTTCGCCCCTTTGTAGGGTGTTTTGGGCCGTGGCCCAGAAGATGAGTCAACCACTGTGTCTTGGAGCACTGTGGTGCATGAAGCCTGTGGGTTTGAGCGGGAGTCGTCGTTTGCGGGAAGCTCCGCATCAGACCCCTGTGGGTTAAGGTCGTCGAGGGAATTATTTCTGAAAATATTCCCCGCGCGGAAAAGATGTTTAAAGTCCTCACATTCTTCCATTCCCTGTTCATTTGTTTTTCCGAAGAAAGCACGATGAAGCCGGGAGTAGAAGTGTTGTGGGTCTTCAGATGGGTCCTGTTTTACTGATAAAGCATGACTGTAGCCGTACTTGAATGAGTTACCTGAGAATTCCTCCTCTAAAGCTTTGGTGAGCTGAGAGAAGTCATTTCTGATTTCAGGTAATTGACGGTCAATGAAATCACACACTTCCTCAGAAGAAGTGATTTGGATGAGAAATATTTTATCAGAAACAGTGGCATCAGGAAACCTTGTCAAATGACGGTTGATTTGTTTTAGATAAGACACAAGCTTTAAGTCATCACTATAAGAAGGCTCAAATTTAGTGATAAATT